>CM052800.1:104164794-104189384 GCA_028533885.1 Nasua narica
ACTAATAATTGGGTACTGTTTATCAGCAGATTTCCAAGCCATAGACCTGAAAATATTCAGAGTCTATATTTGGATTTCCCTAGCTATGGGAGGAAAAAAAAAAAATCAAAGACAAGGGCCTAGTACCTATTTGAGGATGTCAGTGAAATCCTGATTGGAAAAATAAAGCTCACATATCCATGACAAATGTAAATCCATCCAAAAATTCAAAGTGGTTAATAAGTACTGAAGTGTTATAGATAAAGCGGGGACAGAAGGAAGGAGGGGAGGGAGGGAAGGAAAGAAAGCACGGGTTTTAAAACTCTCCAGATCCAAGACTGATCCCTGGACCTTCACCTACTTTGCAGCAACCATCAGTGTGCTGTTCCCCCTCTCGAGGCCCCAAATCCCTGTCTGGCGTCGCGGTTAGAGGGGTAAAGGTAAAAACCTAGAATATAGCACGCAATCAGGAAATACGAGTTTGTCCCTTCTTCCTTCAGAATGGCTTTGGGGCAGCAGCACTGAATTCGTTTTAGAAGGTCTGAACTTCATTTTGTGGAGGCAGAGCAGTCAGGAGCAAAAAACCAAAAATGAACTTATGAGTAAAAATGAGGCGACAGTAAAGTAATCCCAAGAAATGGATAATTGTTCTCGGTCACTACAAAAATGTAATAAATATTCAGTTCTGTCCTCTCACACAGGGCAGAACAGAGGCCCACAGATTCCCAGACAGCTTACTCAGGGGGCCACTGACCGCTGAGGACGGTCGTCGCTCACCATGGCTCTGCGGCCACTGACCCACAGGTCATCTCTGCTCTCGATGTGGAAACGGAATCAGGGCCAGCGGCAACACCCTAACCAACACGTTCATGGTATAACACCAGGTTTCGTCCCTGAACACTTACTTGATCATCTGAATTTAGCTTAGGGCAGGAGATCCCAATATTTAAAAATATGAGAGCAGTCTCTTTGGCCATGTCAAGAATGTCACAGAACTCCCCACAGGACCCAAGACGCCCTTTTCAGAACTGTCAATTAAGAAAACCTACTCTAATCTCAAAAACCTACTCTAATTCTGAGTTATCTTTCACCCCATGGTGTCTACATATATTGAAATATAGTCATGACATTTATGTGTAAAACATTATTGATCCCACAACATCTGCGGACACAGTGAGAATACAGCCTTCTGGATGCCTTGCAACAGTCACACGTAACCTCCCTCCTCCCGGAGGGGCAAAGCCCACCTGTGAGGAACCGCTTGCCTGGAACACTGAGCATCTTGCTTCTTTTATGTAAATCTCCAACAAGGGGATGGAAGGTGGTTCAGTGGGTTAAGCATCTGCCTTCAACTCAGGTCATGATCCCAAGGTCCTGGGTTCGAGCCCCACGTCCGGCTCCCTGCACACAGGTCAGCGGCAAGTCTGCTTCTCGCTCCCTCTGCCCCTCTGCCCCGCTCATGTGCTCACTCTCGTTCTCTCTCAAATAAATAAAACCTTTAAAAATAAAATAAAATAAATCTACATCAAAAAAGCTGAAGATGAGGGACGCCTGGGTGGCTCAGTTGGTTGAGCAGCTGCCTTCGGCTCAGGTCATGATCCCAGCGTCCTGGGATCGAGTCCCGCATCGGGCTCCTTGCTCCGCAGGGAGCCTGCTCCTCTCTCTGCCTCTGCCTGCCTCTCTGCCTGCTTGTGTTCTCTCTCTGTTAAATGAATAAATAAAAATCTTTAAAAAAAAAAAAAAAAGCTGAAGATGAGATGGGATCAGAAAGGAGACAAACCCTCTTTAAGAGACTCCTAAACTCACAAAACAAACTAAGGGTTGCTGAGAGGTGAGGGGGGTAGGGATATGGACATTGGGGAGGGTATGTGCTATGGCAAATGCTGTGAAATGTGTAAGGCTGATGATTCACAGACCTGTACCCTGAGGCAAAGAATACATTATGTGTTAATTTTTTTTAAATGTTTCAAATAAATAAATAAATCAGTTTTTTAAAAAAGCTGAAGATGAATAATGGTCAATTTTGAAGCCAACTTTTAGAAAGATGGAGAGAACATTCAAAATATTGAGAGTAAATTGATCCCTAATATTATAATGAATTAATGACTATATTGCTTATAAACAAAATTTATTTCCCCAGTTTTAGAGGCTGGGAAGTGTAAGGTCAGGCACTAGCATGGCCACGGCCTGACGGGAAACCCTGTTCCCAGTTTATAGCTGGCATCTTCACTGTATCCTAACTTGAGGGAAAGGAAACGATCTCTCCCACCAGCATCCTTTTTGTTGTTTTTCTTCCTTTTCTGCCTTTTTAAGGAAGAGAGCAAACATCCTCTGTATCTCTCCTCTGAAGCACTAGAAAATGAGAGTGAAGGAAAAAAAACCACTGTTTTAGGGGCCCCTGGGTGGCGCAGTTGGTTGAGCGACTGCCTTTGGCTCAGGTCATGATCCCGGAGTTCCGGGATCGAGTCCCACATCGGGCTCCCAGCTCCATGGGGAGTCGGTTTCTCCCTCTGACCTTCTCCCCTCTCATGCTCTCTCTCACTCTCTCTCTTTCCTAATAAATAAATAAATAAATAAAATCTTTAAAAAAAAAAAACCACTGTTTTTACAAGGGATTATTGGTACAGTGACATAGCTATGTCTCAGTCTCTTGAGAAATTAATGCTGATTAATTCTTATTAATTATATCTGTAAAAAATGGAGCTGTGTATTGTTGGATGAAATTTAAATTTGCCATAACAGGCAAATAAACTAAGTAGATGAAAATTCTTTAAAATCTGGTTGCTAAAACAGAAGGAAGGGGCGCCTGGGTGGCTCAGTGGGTTAAAGCCTCTGCCTTCGGCTCAGGTCATGATCTCAGGGTCCTGGGATGGAGCCCCCCCTCGGGCTCTCTGCTCAGAGGGAGCCTGCTTCCCTCTCTATCTCTGCTGCCTCTCTGTCTACTTGTGATCTCTCTCTGTCAAATAAATAAATAAAATCTTTAAAAAAAAAGAAAAAGAAAAAGAAATAAAACAGAAGGAAAAAACTCCAGACACTCATACAATTATTTGGCATGGTATGCTAAGAGTCTCAGGGAAGAACCAAAGCAGCTAGCTAACTGAAGATTCTTTTTTCCTGCCTGAATATCTTGAAAATGACAAAAAAAAAAAAAAATAATGGTAACCCCCAACGATACCTCCAGTCCTCCCATATCAATGCCATTTTTATAAGACGACCCCCAGCAAGCAGGTCCACGGTCTCAATGCAGAGGGTGTGTTCCCCAAGTCACTGGCTAATGTGGAGGTGCCCATCCTGTTGGAACAGGCTCGAGCATCTGCCTTCCACATTTGGTTATGGTCTGTGTCAACAAACACAGCAGCAGAGAAGGCCCAGCAAAATTATCCACCAGGGACCCGTTTACATTTCCACTGTCAATTCTAATAGGTTTTTTATTGAATTAAATTCTTCTGCCCTCATTAGAATCATGATTGCCTGTCACTGAGAATGACATGTTTGAATTCCCACAAGGATGTCAGACTCTCCGTCCTGTATATTGCCCAGGAGGGATCAAGGACAAGGCGCAGTTGAAAATTCTACATGTCAATCCTTGAAATGATGGCATGAATACCGCTCAGCAAATGAGTAATTGTGTTTCACAACCAACAATCGCGCGAACTCCTGGTGTTCTTCCGTCTAGAGGGATGAGCAGCTCTGCGGGTCCTGACACACGTGGCCGGGCTGACCCGTCACCTCCCAACCTCAGCTTCTAGATGAAGCACCTTGTGGCTTCTCGGGTCTTGTTGGAAAGCATGATAATCACGGCAAACAAACAGAGGACCTACGGGCCAGCAAAGCTTACAGACACAGACAGCCATATCACCTGGGGTGGGGTCAGGGGTAAGGCTTCCGGCTGAGAACACAATAGAAGGTACAGAGAGACTCAGGCGCTGTGGTGGGCAGATGACTCTCTCCGCTAGATAAGAGGAAAGAGACCCCCAAGAAGTGGCCATGTTTATTGAACATTTACTCTGCCAAATGCTTTTTATACTTTAACTCTTTTTTAAGAATTCCAACTCAGTGAGGAAAAACGATAATACCCGTGTTAACAACAGACGTCCCTGGAGCTCAGAGAGCCATTGTCCCACTGTCATACAGTAAGCAGCCGAGACAGAGGGACACTACTTTTGTCTGACTTTCATATTACAGCTCCCCTCCTGCAGTGGCTCAGGGCAGAGGCCGTCCCTCCTGAGACCTGGAATGTGACAGAAGCTGACGAGGGGGACTTTGGGGGATTCAGGAAGGGTCCTGGCTAAGAGGATCAATGGAACCGCAAGCCAGATTCCACAGAGATCTACGAGCACATATACACTCCCATCTGGACCATCCTAAAAATGTGTTCATAGTTTAGAGTTTGCTCTTTCTTCAGTAACTAAGTGGAAAGAAAAAGAAGAACTCTGCTAGCCAAGAATTGTGGTGGGAGAAAAGTAAACCATCTTCTAGTTCCCTGATCCTTGATTTTCAACCAAGTATACAGATGTCATTGCAGGAGACTGTCTTTTGGGGGGATTTAACCAGCATCAAATTAGATTGCTTCATCCTCTAAGTCTTAAAATTTTCACATTTTACAGCTTGATCCTGTCTTTCAACATTCCCCAGCTCGCATGTCTCTTAGAGATGCTGCCTTCCCATGAGAATCCAAATATTCAAGGGTGGGGTCCAGGCATCTATATTCTTCATAAGCTCCACAGGAAGTTCTAGAGCCCCCCCGCCAAAGTAAGAGTCCCAAGGTATAAAGCAAATTAACATTTGGCAGTTAGATATCTATCAGTCATGGTATCTTCATTGTGGAGAAAATGAGGAGGGACAGCTTTTGGACGGGAGGCTATGAGAAATAGGCTGGCTCTTGAGAAACTCAGTTTCTCATCACTGTTTAAATTCTCCTTCAAGAGATTTGAAATCAACTGTATTGGAATATAAAAAAAAAAAATTCCATTAAAAAACCGTAACCTAGAACGAGCAGACTATAAGGATAGAATTTATTTGATCATTTGATAGCTCGCTTATTTGCACTCATAAACTCAGAACTTGAAACCTAGGTAGGGAAGCAGTTTTGTCCACTCAAATTGATTGCCTATTGAAACAACCCAATTTCCAGTCATGTCTCTTTATTGACATGAAGCAGGGAAATAACTTCTCTCTTCTCAATTTCTCCTTTCCTTCCTCCACCTCCCTCTTTCCTTCCATGAATTTTCCTTTGTTATTCTTTGTTCTCTCTCTCCGTGTTCATTCTCTGCATCTCAACTTTCTTGGACAACCTCTCTGTACTTGGCCTCTAGCACTTCCTTCTGTTTCGATCTTTCTTTCCTTTCAGACGTCAGGATGCCTTCTGTTCTAACATCACTCCTTTCCCTGCCACTCCCAGGCTCCTGGTTTGGTACCCAAGCTGTTTTCTGTGCACTGGCAGCTCGCCTCGAATGCCATTCTGCCACAGGATTTAACTCTAAGGCAGGCAGTAAATGGGCTCTTTACAAATCTAGCTTAATTTAAAGAACTCTCTCCCTGAGCTGCATTTCCGGGGACGTTTTTCAAGGGTGTGAGCAACGAGGCTGTGTGCACTCGCTTGTACAACAGCAGACTGGCTCTGCCACTGTCCCTCCAGAGACCCGCGTCAGGTCTCAAATGAACCAGCCAGGGTAAGCTGCAGGAACCAAGAGAGGGATTGCACAGGCTCGTTTTTTTCCTTCTAATTTGTATAATTTCAGCAACTAGGACATGAGGTGCACAGGCCCGAGTGTCTGTGTGGCAGAGGGAGCAAGAGAATATTGAGTTGATCCGCTTGGAGGGCAGGTTGGATGTTGGAGAAGGGAGAAGACTGGAAGTCATTAATTATTATTCCATCATTCAACCTGGATGACTGGGGGGATGGCTAAGTCATTGTCTTTCCTTGCTCTGTACTATAACACTTCACGTCCTGTACTTTTCTTATTGTGTCTACTTGGGACCAGTGACATTTGGTTCATAAGGTCATGTTTTAAAGGGCTCATTTTTTTTTAATTTAATTTTATTTTTTCAGTGTTTCAAGATTGATTGTTCACACACCACACCCAGTGCTCCATGCAATACGTGCCTTCAATACCCACCACCAGGCTCACCCAACCCCCACCCCCTCCCCTCCAAAACCCTCCGTTTGTTGCTCAGAGTCCACAGTCTCTCATGCTTCGTCTCCCCCTCTGATTTTGATAGACAAACTGTCTATGGGTCTCTGAACAGCTTTGGAAAATCTACACTAAACAGTGTTTGAGTGCCCTGCTGGGTGAGTCCAAGGACAGAACAATACTCATGGGCCCAGAGAAGACACACCCACCTAACTCATTTTGTTTAGAGAGAATGCAGCTTTCACTGCGACTAAGACCTTCCACCGCCTTCAGGAACCGAGGAACCAAGGCAGAATATGTAAAATTCCATTCTCCTGTCCCTCCTCAGATGCTAATGAGGAGTGACAAGGCCAACTGGGAAGCAGCAGAAGAACATGGTGAGAAACAAGAGGGCATGGTGAGATGAGATTAAGGGGAAAAAAAAGAAAAAAAACTATATTAATAACAGCAGGACTGTTGTACAGACTAGCCTCTCTGTATGACAGTGTAAAGGTCAAGCGGAAGGAAGGAAGGAAGGAAGGAAGGAAGGAAGGAAGGAAGGAAGGAAGGAAGGAAGGAAGGAAAGAAGGGAGGGAGGAAGGAAGGGAAGGAGGAAGGAAGAGGAAGGGAAGGGAGGGGAAGGGAAGGGAAGGAAAAAGTCATCAATGGAAAAGAAACATCTCCCCTGGCATTATGGGTACAGCCTAGTCTTTCACTGCCCAACAGTATCCACTCACTACAGGTACTAAATTAAATTAAAAATTTAGTTCTTGAACTGCACCAGCCACATCGATGCAGTGGCCACACTGGGTCACGCCTGCCCCTCGTGGGACAGACACAGAATGTGACTATCATCCCAGCGAGTCCTAGCGCACTGCCCTGCTCTAGTCAGTTCTGGGGTGACGGCGGGCTCTGCTGAGTAGCTCAGGGGGTCGCCATCTCCAGCCAAAAGAAAACCTTAAAACACTGTGAGGGAGGGAAAAGACACCGAAAGGAGCGGCCGGGCAGCAAGTCTCCCGCATGAGCCCTGAGAACTTGCTGCAGACACCGCCTGGGAGGAGGCAGAGAGGGAAACATCTCCTTCCCCAACGGACTGCTCCTCTCCCTCTCTGCCTGAAGGTTCAAAGGGAAGCGGCGAGTTGAGGACCGATTCCTGATATAAATTAAGTGGGAAGGGAGGGCTATCCCAGCACTCAAGGCCTCGGAAGCCAGTAGCGCCAACACGATTAAATAATTGAACTGTCTCACCTTGCCCAGTCAAGCTAGATTCCAGTGAGGGTAATTAATCTTCATACTGCCTGTTATTCCCTGCCCTGTGCATACTTCTGCTGCTGTTCAAAGTCAAGTTTCCCAACCTGCCCGTTTCTTCCAAGAGAAGAAAAGAGAGGAGGAAGCCAAATACAAAGACTTCCTTACAGAAAGGCATTAAGAGGAAGTTATTTTTAAATCTAGTCTTTATGCCTCCCCCTCCCAAAAAAGTGGTGCAATTAACACCGTAACTGTATGCAACTTGATATGCGAATTTCAGAGAAACAAAACAAAAATATTGGAGGTTTATAGTTGATCTTGAATGTTAGAACTTGCCTTCGAGAAACTGTCAGCTGTTGGAATCCCACGAGCCCAGAAATGACAAAGACTGAGATACGGTGCCCCGCCTTCCTTCAGTCCCCGCAAAGATCAGAGAGAGAATTATTGCTCATAAGCAAGACCAAGGTGGGGTGAGGGTGTTATCATCACACCTGTGGGGTTTTGGGTTTTGTTGGTTTTTTTAATATATATTTTATTAATTTATTTGAGAGAGAAAGAGAGAGAGCGCGCGCGCACAAGCACGGGGGAGGGGTAGAGGGAGAAGCAGACACCCTACTGAGCAGGGAGCCTGATGTGGGACTTGATCTCAGGACCCTGGGATCATGACCTGAGACAAAGGCAGACATTTAACTGACTGAGCCACCCACATGCCCCTTATCGTGCCTGTGTTTAAATTCATGATCTCCCTCAACAAATATACTGAGTGCCTTCTACACCACGCACTGTTCTAAGACGTTGGGCTATACCTGTGAACAGACAAAAATCCCTGCATCGGTGATACTTACGTTCCTAAAGCCAATGATTGGGTTTGCTTTTAACCCACCCACACCTTATCAATATGAATCCATTTTAAAAGTGCAAAATTTTAGCATCTGTGTATTTTGCATCACTCTCCATTGGATGACGGTTTGATTCCTGTAAAAGTGTGTTTGTATGGGTGCATAAAAGTAACTATAATCCCCAGGACTTTCCCAGAATCATGCACATTGTGCGGCTGATTCATACCAGGAAGAAGGGGGGAGCTTTCCAGCCAGCTTCATACCCAGCCACCAGGGCTTCCCAAAACGACCAACACTCCCAAGGTAGGGCCAGCTGCCAGTCTGTCTCCTCCTGGAGGGAAGTAGATGGGAGAGAAGCTCCTTGGCAGCAAGACAAAAACAGTGAGATGAGATAGGAGAGCCAAACAAAAAGTGGGAAAAAAGAAAAATAATCTCGTTGCATTATCCACCACCCCAAGTGCGTATTAATGGACCGATAAAGTGTGCCCTGGAGAGTCTTAACACTACAATATTAAACTCTGTGCACCAAGAAAAGCAAAGATGGCACATTATAACAAAGACAGTTTGGGTTCTGTGTTGTTGGTTTTCTGGTTCTTGCTAATGTTCTGGTTTTTAGTTTTGTTCACTTGGATGTATTTTCCTTTAAAGGGCTGCTTGCCGCAGAGAGCATTTTCAAACACAGTGCAATGCTGCCCCCTAGCGATATAATTATGTAAGAGCACCGGCAGAAATCCAGTTCTCTCCTAGGCGAACTTCCCTACAGTTCGGCCTAGATTTCATTTTGCTCTCTTTTCATCCTCGAAAGTGCAAATATTTCATCCTTAAAGATTCTCTGCACAGAGATATTTTCTGACGCAGCCTAGTTCACACCACTAATCAACATAGCATCTTATTCTAAAATATGAACTCTGAGCTGATTATAAAATAAACGGCAGTGTTGAGTGGATTTCTCCCCCTTTTGCTTATAAATTAAGCAATCTCCCTAGAGAAAGCTCAGAAATCAGGCCTATTGCATATAACCTTTAGAATTCTGATTGGAATTCTCACTGGAAAGACATTCACTGCGAACTCGAGCTCCAGGAAATCAATGCCTGGGTCTGACAGACATTCAACTCCCAGACAAATGTATTTGATTTCACATCATCCTTCAATCTTTGTACCGGGAATAAACCTGAGACCAGAAGCTCTGAAAATAATGCAGGTGGTAAACTGCACTATCAGAAGCCCCTTCCTGAATGCACGAAAACGCGACTGCTATCTCAGAGAAAATTGTATCATGTGAGAACATGTAAGGAGGGATTGAGTGAGAGCTCATCACGCCATGATTAGTTAAGGCCAAGTGCACGATCACATTTTCTTCAAGCTTTGAGCCCACCACCTGCACCACGAGAACCTGGGAGTTCGTTAAAAATGCAAATTTCGGGGCCCAACCCAGGTCCATTAAATCTGAAACTGTGACTATAGGACCTAGAAGTCTGCATTTTACCAAGTGCCTTGGGTATTTCCGTGCATGCTAAATTTTGTGAAACACTGAGTAAAATTTAATAAAATGTTCGGTTTTCGTTAAGGAGATCTTCCTATTCAGGAATTCTTAAACATTATGAGGCTACAAAATCCCCCCCCAAAAAACCCTTATATTTACCAATGAACACATTGCCTTGATTTTTCTACAAAATTAAAAGCTATCATTTGGCAATGCAAGGCACTCCCCCAACAGTAAACAATGGCAAATGGCCAGCCAAAATCACAAATATCACTTGGTCATTGCTGGTGATAATTTCGAATTGTACTTCTTACCCCAATGCCATTCTTTCAAAAAGCTCCATAGATCAGTAGCATGGAATGATTCGTTATGCAGAAACATTCACTAACTCAGAAGATTCGACAGGCTTGAGAGTACCACAGAGCTCTCTGCCCTCACAGAGAAGGACCTGACAAAAAGGCGCAAAAAAGAAAACAAAGCAAAACAAATAACCCGAGGCACTAGCCCTTCCCTGTTTTTTTCTCCCTTCTGAACAGCACAGCTAGTCCTGGTCTGGCCTCCTGCTTCCCCGCCAGCCCCTGCTTCCCTGAGCCATTGCTCTCTGCCTCTCTCTGTCATCGTTTTGTGGCTGCTTGTCATCAGGTCCCGTCCCGGCCCTGGTGAGAATGGAGTACGCTCTAGTCTTGCCAAGCCCGGCCAAGGAGCCAGCCCAGTCAGACTGTCTCCACGCAGGCAGAAACCACTGAACCGGTGCCAGTCCCAATAGGTCGTATTTCATTGTTTCCCTTGATCGCTTGACTGAGCCATGGGAGGAAACAGCAAGGGATGGAAAAGGGTAATGGTTTTGCCTAAAGGAACCGGTGGGTCGACCGGCTCTGCCGACCGTCCCCTCGGGTCTCCCTAGGTCACCCGGCTCTGCCGACCGTCCCCTCGGGTCTCCCTAGGTCACCCGCAGACAGAGCCAAAGAGGGAGATCTCTGCTCCTCAGCCCGGGACTGGGGAAGGCAGCAAGGCGGCTTCATCAGGCTGGGCTCTCCTGAGAAACCAGGCATGGAGAGAGGGCGGACGGAAGCGGAAATCTAGAAACGCCCCAAGGATCAAGCTGATAACCGGGAGCAACCCCTCCAGGGGATGGTCTAGAATCATGAATGACATTAAGAGAAGAGCCTCTCAGTTCAGTCTGAAGAGGGATACTTTGGACCACTGTCAGGCCTGTTTGTTCTGCGAGAGATCGACTATTACAGAGCATCCTTAAACTTAATATAGAATTTCAATACATCCCGGAAAGTGGGCTCTAAGTCACTAGGGCCCACTGACAGCAAAGAGAAGCGCAGGACAAGAATTTACCACAGAGCTTGGCTCTTGGTGTTTATGTCTGCCTGCAAAGAGAAAGCAAATTGCAAATTTAATGATAAAGCAGTTTAGAAGAGAGGGTTTTTTTAATGAATTACAATAAATATATATGAATGTAAGTGTTCTCCCACAGGTAGGATTTGAATTTTCCTAAATCAGCTAATATCTTAGTCAATTCCCCTCCATTTGTATCTGGCCCATGCCACATCTGAAAATCCATACCACTTTATAGCTCTCCTTAATTGCTCCATGTGGGTAACTTGCATTTAAAACTAGTTCTCTTTGCCACTTGACCTTTAAAAGGAGATTAGAAAGTAAATTTTTCATCCTACAAAACGACTATTATTTCATACACATGAAATAAATCACAGAGCACAGTTGAACAGGAATTCAATTAACGGTTTGCCATTTTCCAGCCTGTATGGGACTGAAAACAATTGTTTTAAGAAAAGAGGATGGGGAAAGGAATCCAAAAACGTATTGGTTATTGCCTATTTATAAGAACTGCTAGGTTGCTTTGGCCCTTTGTTCCTGTGAGAGGCAGAATCCTGTCCAAAACGTCCACATCCTTAACCCTGGAATCTGTGAATATGTTAACCTCCTACGGTATAAAGGGAGTTTGCCGATATGATTAAGTCAAGGACCTTGAGATAGGAAGATTATCCAGGATTATCTGGTGGGTTCCCTGTAATCACAGGGCTCCCTCTAAGATTAAGGAGGCAGGGGAGTCATTCAGAGACGATGCCATAGTGGGAGCAAAAGTGAAAGTGAAGAGCTTGCTGGCTTTGGAGACGGATGGGGCTTCCATCCAAGGAACTTGGGAAGCATCCAGCAGCTGGAAAGACAGAGAAGCAGATTCTCTTCTAGAGCCTCCGGAAAACGCAGCCCTATTGACACCTTGATGTCGCCTCTATGAGACCCATTTTGGACTTCAGACCTCCAAAACTGCAAGGTAATAAATTTGTGGGTTTTTCAAGCCACTGGGATTGTGACAGTTTGTTACAGCGGCACTAAGAAACCGAGGCAGTCACCAAGTTCCTTTCTGGGAAGAATTATGACGACCATGTTCCACGTCTCACAGACTGACAATGTAACGGTGGGCAAACACTCAAAGTTGATGATTTTCCTGGGCATAATTAAAATCTGACATGCACTTTATAGCTATGGGTGTCCACCACCCACAAAAACAAACAAACAAAATAGGACATCTTATTTTTTTGTAGAAGAAATTATCAAGGATTCATCGCAGAGTCCCCTGGAATGACGAAAAACGCTCGTGTAAACTGACGGGGTGGCCATTGTCACTGTTTTATCATTTCCTCTGATCTTCCTGATTTAGCAAATAGTGGGAAATTGACACCAAAAAGGGTTTTAAATGAGGGAGAGAGCCCCACTAAAATGGAATTCTGATCTGCATAGCGACTATAAGATAAACCAGATAAACCTGATAAACCAGAATTCATTTTGTTGCCGAAATGGAAGAGATTACAGGCCTCCCATCATTGAGAACCACGGGGGAGTAAACATGAGGGGAAGCCAGCACCAAGAACATTCCTCCCTGCAGGGAGTGAAGACCGAGACGGGGGACCTCGGGGCCTGCCTTCATGTGGGAAACCCTACCTTTGACCCGGACTCATAAATATCAACTCTTTCCAGGCTAGCTCAGGAAGACTAGGCCCGGGGGCCATCGCCCAGTGTGAAGGGATAGCAGATACTTTCTCTTGTATAATCACGGTCCTGGGTCCTCTCCACTGACGTACCAGCACCAGCACTTACTCTGGTACGTGAAAGTGGGAAATACCCTACATGGTTTGTTGTTTTGTTTTGTTTTTAAGATTTTGTTTATTTATTGGAGAGAGAGAGATTGAGAGAGCACATGAGAGGAGAGAAGGTCAGAGAGAGAAGCAGACTCCCCAACGAGCTGGGAGCCCGATGTGGGACTCGATCCCGGGACTCTGGGATCATGACCTGAGCCAAAGGCAGTTGCTCAACCAACCGAGCCACCCAGGCACCCCCCCTACATGGTTTTTCAAGAGCACCGTGGTCTTCCCCAAAGCTCCCTGAAATCCTGAACTCCTGGAAGCTTTCGCTTTCAGTAAAGTTTTACTTCCCAAAGAGTTTTGGTTTTGTTTTCCTATTCAAGTTTGTTTTCTTGTTTTTTAGATTAATGACATCTTGAGAGCTGGCCAGGAGGAAGAAGGGTGTTTGGAAGGGAGAGAAGGTGGAAAATGAAGAGGCAGCAAGGGACTCACTCGGGCAGTCGAACAAACAAATCATCCGTCTTCTGGGCTGGGGCGGGAAGGAGGGGAAGGCCCCGCATCCCCGGCAGCCGCCCAGAGCTGGCCGGGTGCAGCCGGCACTGGGGCTCTGAGGGAGACAGACCAAACTCTCTTCTCTCCCTGAGAGCCACAGAAGAGGAGGCTGGGTCCGTCTCATTAGGAATAATAGACGGAAATTGCTTACAATCATCCCTAATGGGTTGCCAGTTTTCTGACAATGGGCTCAGCAATTAGTTTGTCAGTTTTTAACCAAATGGAAAAATAATAATCATCCCCTGAGCCAGCCTTTGATCTGCCCTCCCACCTTTCACCTGAGGCTCCTGAGGCCTCCTGCTCTTTCCCTTGGTCTTCGGGCATTTGCCACACCCACTCTTGACCAAAGCTTTAATCCACCCCTTACAAGGTCATTCAGGAAAATCTCATGGAAAATCCTGGCCATTCACCCTTTCCTAGCCTGGCCCCCCTAAACCCTAAAAAATAAAAAATGTTAATAAAATTTTTTTTAATTTTTTTTTTTTTTAAATCCCCTGCCTTGGCTAAAATCGGGGCTAAATCAGAGATCGGCTTTTTAAAATATTTGACCTCTGACCCCCTTATAGGAAGTTACCGTCATGATGGAGCCACGGCTGCCAGGCTGGCCGTGCCTGGAAGTCACAAAGCGGAAGCAGCCAGAGACGGAGGTGGCACCCAAATACCCACCTCAAGAAAATTGCCTGGTGGTTAAGGTCCTGAAGGGGCAGTGAGGACCTCTGTGAAAGGACCGGCTGGTTCTATCCTTGAAATTTCCAGGAAGCACCTTCAAGGCCTCTGCGTTGTTTTTTCCTCCCCTGAGAGAAAATCGTGCGAAACCCTACTACCATCTCTCCTCGGAGCACTCGGGAGAAAATACTCCCCTAATTCAAAGCCCATGTTATTAATTAATCCCCCCAGAGTGGCTGCATCCTGTCCAAGTTTTGAGATGTCTTACTGGAGCCCTCTCCACCTCCTCACGATAGTAGACAGACAGCAAGCTAAGGGCAGGGAGCGTTCTGGCCAAGGACACAAGGTGAACCAGCAAATTCCAGGGCGGACGTCTCCTCCCGAAGCTTGTATACGAACTTATTCCCTTAGAAAGAAAAGGGCAAAGCCGGGAAGTCCACGGGTACGACAATCCCCCCTTGCCACCACACAGCCCTTCCCTAATTCTCCTGTCCTCGTGCAGGTGTCCCCGCATACAATAAACTACTAAGGGCTCATTGTACCCCCGTGCTGGGAGCTCTGAGGAGTGCAACACAGACACTCAGGAACCTTCTCCGATCCCCTCTGTAGAAACCACCGGCACGATTATCCTGTCACATCCCTTCATGGCTCATAATACAGTCTTAATTATATGCTTCCTCACTTACTTGTCTCTCTCTCCTGGAAGCTCCAGGACGGCAAAGGCTAGGACTGTTTCATTCAGGCACCTAGCGCAGTGATCAGCACATAAGAATCCATAACTATTGAATTAATCAATTATAATCCTTAGAACAATGGTGGAAGCCAGGGGTGACGATCCCTATCTCACAGGTAAGAAGCCTGGGTCTCAGAGCGCTGCAGTAACTTTCCCAAGGTCACAGAGCTAATTAACTGTGGAGGCCATGACGCAAGCCCAGGTTTCTTAGACCACAACTCTGGTCCCCAGACCATCTTCCTCAAACAGTACGTCCCTCCTCCTTCCACCAGTCAACCCCATGCACCCCTCTCACTTTGTTCAGAGAAGCTCAAGGTCCATTCCTTGAAGTTTTGCCATTATTTCTCCACAATCACTGACCTTTCCAAAGGACTCTCATATTTACTTACATAAGAGCTTGCGTGTGGGCTATTTTCCTACCTGAATTACATAATGATTAGAAAAGAAAGAAAACCGGAGGGAGGGAGGGAGGTCAGGAAGAGAAAATGTAGGGAAATGGATTCCCAGAACAGGAGGAGGTATTTATGCAGGGGCACAGCCTTGAGAGAGATAAAGAGCACCAAGGAGCGAAAGCAGCCCAGAGGCAGAGAGCAGAGAGCATCCTGTCTTTCTCGGGAGGAGGGAGCCCGGAAACACGGGAGACTCACATTCACACTGGGAGTGGGGGTGGGGTGCTCATTCTGCTTAGTTCTGCTGCCTTCCAGCATGGAGTTGCCGAGGGTGGACCTACAGAGATGCAACGCTGGATACTGGGCAGGGGGATGGGGAAACATTCCTGGCTTAAGAGGAGATTCTTCCCTAAAGTACACCAAACCGCAACACCTAAGGTTCCCCACATTTTTGCAACTGGGAACCTACCCCCATCCCTGAGGACTTCAAATGTCTGAAGAGGCTGGGGCAGGGATGGGCAAAGGCAGCAGACCGTGGAGTCAAGAGGGCAGAAACCCTGTCCATCCTCAGCATCCCTGTAAGGTTTAGGGCAGGGTTCTGCTCTATCCCAGCTCTGCTGTGTGTTTCCCTGTGACCCCCTCCTGACTGCCCTACTGTCCACACTTTAGCAGAGGACCTCTAATACGTTCAGACGCAGACAAAATGAGTTCTTCACCCTCCCCGGCTCCTGCATCTCAAGATAGCACAATTGCTTTTTCAGATCTCTTTACTCCACCCCATTTGAGGTGCAGAGCGACCTCAAGAGCAAGCAGAGAAAAGTAGGACTTAAGATGCAAAGTGGAAAACCGCTCTCTGGTTATTCAACACTGTCGTTACAGTGTAGCAAGATTCCAAATGTACCTGCACACACTGTTGCGTCCAATCACGGCATAAAGGAACCCAGAATCATTTACGGGTTGAATGCCCCCATTGCTACCTTAGTGGAAGTGGGCTCATCTCTTGGCCCACATAATGCAGGACAACAGAGGTAGATATAAAGAATCACCTATTTATCAGTTCTTTATTCTATTACAGGTGGGAACAGAAAACTGACACCCACAAGGACCCTTTTCAGCAAGGGATTATATATCACACCACAGAAATACATAAAAGACAAATTATCCCTGAGATCATCGTGCCTCCATTGACCTGTTCAAGGTTTAAAGGAAGCTACAATTAGAAGCCATGGTCACAGATCTGCTGGCAGCTTAGAGCACCAGCATTTACTTTAATCCTGCAGAAATGAACCGGCATGAATTTTGTGGGCATGTGCTTTGTCTCAGTTTGAATTCTGTGAGTCTGATTCAGATTTGTGGGAGTTTAGTAATTTGCCTTTGTTAACAAGCTCTTTCTCAGCTTCTGCAGTGTTTACAATATGAGATCTAATTTGGGCTTAAAATACTCATGAAAATTAACTGCATTACTTTTAAAAATGCAATTGGGGAGAGATGGAGAGGGAAAACGATGTCACATGCGACAAACTTACCACGTCTGCACATTTGCCGGAGCGTTCTCCCAGCTGCTGGCGGCCGGCGCTCATAGACGCTATGGCTCCCGCCCTTTGGTCTGACCCGACTCTTCGATATGGGGACGATCTGAGAAATGAGAAATCTGTTTGACTGCTTTTCATAATAAGAGAATTTGGAAATCTATTCGGGATGGGAGCATCAAGGTTTTACTTGTTTTAACACTTAGAAAGCACAAAAGCCCCCTGATGCAAAGTTTCTGGAGCCCAGTGGAAATGGCTGAGATGTGCATGATTATCATACTTTTTTCTCTCTAATAGTAGCTTTTGCTTCCCAGTGCTTTCCATGTGCCGGGCACCGAGCTGAGCACTTTACTTGCATCACCCCCCACCGAACGGATAAAGGAGGTTGTAGCACAAGCAGAAAAGCAACCTTTCCAAGCCACAGGGCACCTCATTGGCAGATCCAGAATTCAAATCCAGTTCACTGGCCCTCAACCCCTCATGTATCACTCTGATACGCTGCTTGCCTGAAACCTCTTTTTAAGGAAGAAGAAGAAAAAAAAAAAATATATATATATATATATAATATTTTAGAAAAGATCCATTAGATTATGACAGCCGCATCCCCTGAGCATAAACAATACTTAAAATACCTTTAGTTTATGAGCTTCATAAAAGCCAGTCATTTAAATTTAAGCCTACCAAAAAAAATAAATAAATAAAAATAAATTTAAGCCTACAATGCAAAAAAATAAAAAATAAAATAAATGGATCCATCTAAACAGACTCGAAAATATGAGTGTGGATTTAAGAAACAAAAAACAAAAAAACGCCTTTTCCAGAGCACCGGGATTTTAGCACGCTCCCTCCAGGAAAGGTCAATGGGCTGTCTCCAAAGAGTCCAGACTCTTCCAGCTGGAGACCTAATTCCTTCACGGTACCAAGGGTGGACCCAATCCCTCTAAGAGGTATATGAAGAATAAAAATGATTTATAAAGCCAGAATTCCCAAAGTGTTAATTTCCGACAAAAATTAGATCTGCTATGTGAACCATGGTGGAAACTTATCTACCTAATTCTTCCCTAATTCTTCCCCTTCCCCTGCAGCGGAAGTCAGCCCCTGATCAGAAAGGGGCTGGTGAACAGGGAATCAGAATATAGGTTCTTAGATGCAGGTGCAACAGCATCTCCTGAGGACAGCTTATCAGTGAATCTAGTTTCACAAAAGGGAAACCAGATTTCCACTGGCCGAGTCTTCCTCTTCCTTAGACAAGACTTTGAGGTCGGGAGACTTCTGTGACCCTCTTTGCTTCTCTCTACCTATGACGGAGCGATCCTCCTTCACTCAGTGACACATTCTGTCAGGTTATAATCAAATCTTTGCTTTCCTGGAAATCTGTCTTCATTAAATGGCATTCATGTATCTGCATTCTGAGCTCATAGGGGTTGAATTTTAAGGGTGTCCCAGGTTAGGTTCTTTGGGAAGCCAACTTTGAGATAGAACATATGTTAAGGGGTGCTCTTGGGATCATACCTCCTATGTTGGGCTGGGGAAGGAAGCACGGGTGAGCCGACAGAGACCCCGAGGAATGAGGCGGTCCCAGGGAAGACCTCAGAGAGCCCTGGGGCTGGGATGACCCCACAGAGTTGTGCCGAGTTGGGGAGAGGTGGTTGAGTCTTTGTACTCCTATGCCCATCGGTCAGTGGCTGCGGACCACTCTGGGAAGTAGGCAGGGAGGCTCCCTTCAGCCGAGCCAATATCCGGGGCCATGTAGAAACCCAGAGCTCTCTATCGGCAGCACTTAAAAGTTTGGGAAAAAGTCCTTCAGTCCTTAACTGGGGTATGGGCAACACATTGCAGCATCCCCCACGAAGGATAATCCTAAATTCCCAGAGAAAGCCTCACTTAATCCCAACCCTACCGAAAACCAAAGAAAACCAGAAAAGGTAATGGCAGGAAGGGCGAATCAGGTTTTGAGGCCACCCAGCCTAAAAAGGATCTGAAGAATAGGAATGCCTCCCTCGAGCCAGGGCTGCCCTGCGGCTTCTAGCTAATTCCAGGTGTAGCCTCTCCTCTTCCCCCTGCACGCTCCAGTCATTCTGACCTTCTCCGTCCTGCCGAGGGCCAGGCTCTCCCTCACCACACTCCTTTGCGACCTCCATCTGAGCACACTCAGCTGTCCTCTTCACTCACGATTCCTGCTCTCCTTCAGGTCCTGGCTCAAACCCAGACCCCTCCCCGGGGAGGGGTGACATCCTCCTGCTGGCCGGCCCCCTCAGCTTCCCTCACCTCTCCCTGCTGGGTAATTCTTCTCTTCATTCCTATACACCCCCTTCCCACTAACCTGTCTCCCCAGGGCTTGCCATGGAATCTGGGAACTAATAGGCACTCAATAAATACTGAATGAGGGAGCAAATGAATGAATGAATGAGTAAAGTGTAAATGAATGGGTTCCAGCATTTCAAGCCAAACCACAATAGGCCTCCAGCCCTGAGATGTCTCTAGAAATGATCTCATTTCCAGAGACAACCCACTCCAAACCTGGGTTCAGTGCCCCAGCAAAATGCCCAGTAGCACCTTACTCCTGCCACAGCCTTGGAGATATTTTCTTGTAATTGCCTGTTCACACGTCTTTTTTTGTCCCCACCACATGGTAACGTTCTTAAATGCAGAGCCATTTCCGCCCTTACTCGTTGTTTTATCCCCAGCACCGAGCACAGGCCGGGCATACAATAGGTACTCAAAAAAAAATTTCTCGAGTGAACCAAAAAAGGAGAAGTGCATTTATTTAAGGAGAATTCAGTGAAATATTTCCCAATTTACATTGGCATTAAAGTGAAATATGGTGGTGTTTAACTAGCTTCCAATAAAGCTATAAACAAAAGAGCAGGGATTTGGGGGGCCTTCTCTGAGGAATACGGAAGAGCTCTGCACATCCTGCTGCAGCGACAGAAGGCTCCTCCCTTCCATGGTAAGTGTTTGGAGCTGAATAACACATTTGCTGTATTTCAGTGATGATTATAATTATAGCCACACTATACCAAAGACTCACTGAGAGAGCCCAGCAAGATGCTAAGCATCGTATGGAGATAGTATCATCTCAACGAAGGTCCCCAGAAGCATCGTGGTGCGGGAATTATTATCTCCATTTTTCAGATGGAGAAGTCAAGGCTCACAGAGATCAGATCCCCTGCCCCAGGTTACCAGACTGATTAGAGATTGAGCAAGAAGAGAAAAACAGCTATGTCTGGCTGCGAAGCCATTGCTCATCTTAAGCAGGAGGGGAAGTTCCCTCTTCCACACGACATGGTGTCTCCAAGTAAGTGAGTTAAGTAGGACATTACCTAGGGGCACCAAAAAATACTGGAATCGGTATTACTTTAAACTTTTTAACTCTCTGAGCACCATCCCAATTTTTGCCATATCATACCCGGGGAAGGGCCGGGCAGAGCTTCCGACTCTCTCTCAAGGGTTGAACAAAGCAACCATCTGGAAATCTGGACTGTGGTCTGGGCACCAAGTCCCTCCCAAGTGATTTCTCTTCCCGTGTCTATTCAGCCAAGTCCCACAGGCAACGTGCTTTACTTTGTCTACATGTACCCAAGGCAACCTATTCACACTGAAAGCGTGCATTTAAAATGCCTATCTGGCCCAGCGGTGGGGCAGAAGAGAGAGAAGAGGAGGGCTCGGCCTTGCCCCCGTGCAGCACTGCTCAGAACGCCGACCTGGGTCACGGCTGTGTTTTCATTTGGCCATGCCGCACCCCAGGGGGTAAGGCAGGTTGGCGTAGGAGATCTAAAAATTAATGCATTAAAACATTTTTCTTATTTTTTATTTATATGTTTCCATGGTTACAGAGCCATCAACCAACAAATGTGTCCTTCTCTCCTGCAAATAAATAGTTCTCAAGGTGGAAGATGATAATAACACATTTATCCACCGATAAGTAACGTATCTTAGGAGCTTCCAATAAAATCTATACTTTTGTTCCATTTCCATCCTTCTTCAAAGACTTGTCCAAGAATTAAAGGTTTGGGTAAAGGAAAAATAAGTCTAGAAAAGCTTTCAGTGTAATGAAAACATAAGTTAAAAATCTGGAAGCATTTCAAGAAGCCACTTTCCTGAACCAAAGAAAATCCTATGAATATTTTCTTCATCCTAAATTATCCGGTGCCTTTTTTCTAAACCATTCTTAGCCATATCTACCAATTGGGTCAATTCTATAAACCTGGTCAGCCCTGAAAGCCCCTGGCCGACACTAATAGCCGGTGTAACTCACCCTGGAATCTATCCTCCCTGCCCCCTCCCTGGTAGGCATTGAATGCCGCCCCCACTTTATGTTTTTGGGTTCCCCTCTAGAAACGGGGCTTCTCATCTCTCCAGTGCTCCTGAAAACCATAGAATAGCAACAAAATTGCCTTATGTTTCCCAAGCCCTGGGCATTCATGCACAGAGAGGACAAGGAGCTCTTCTCCTACAGATCCCACCTTAGCATCTTTGAAACAGGGAGGGGTCCATTTATTTAGACTTGCTTTAGTAATCTATGCAACTCTCCAATCTTCCTCCCTGCAACTAAGTTCTTTTCGCACAGTGATATTATGCAAGAGTCTGTGTGGAGCCAATTTCTTTGACCGCCCTTCCCAGGCGCTGTCCTGGACTGCACCTAGCTACTGACAGCTCTGAAGAGAACTCCTACTCCTTTCAAATAACAGTCCTGCCAGACTGCTTCTACAATGTAATTGTTTTATGCACTTACACTCTCTTTTCTTCTGTCCTTTCTAACTGAGAAAAGAGGAGAGGAGAGGAGAGGGGAAGGGAAGAGAAAAACTAAACATGTAACGCAGAGCCCGGCCCCCAAGATGAAAAAAATTTCATCCTCGAATCTTCCTGAAGGCAGGTAGACCAGCACACCACTCAACATGCACTTCAGTTCAGCGGGCTGTGCAGCCGTGTTTAGTTCTTCGGCTGGCTCACCTGGGCTGCTCTGCAGATGGGATGGGGTAAGGACAGTGGACTTCATCGTAGGCAGCTGGAGGACGCTCCTTCAGGAAGATTCTCTTGCAGGTAGACAGCTTGGGCATCAGTGCTGCAGCTGCAACTAGCTACTAGAAACCCTGTTTCCTAATCTCACTGTCCCTTCTGGAACCTAAGAATAAAGTCTTCAAGACCAGGCCCCCAGTGCTGGAGAATGAGATTCAACAGATCTGGAGAAGGGCAGAGCCTTGTAGCTTCTAAAAACTCAAAGGTGCTCCTGCCGTGGAGCTGGCCCCAACACCTGTGGGTCTCAGGGCGCAATCTCGGGTGGAAGGCACGCCTGAGAGGACCTTCACCCCCCATCGCACCTTCCAGATACTCCAAGTATTGCTCATTGCACATGAGCAAAAGCAGGGAAAGAACAAAACAGGAGTAACTCTCTTTGCATTAATTTCCTCTTCCCGCTGTAACAAGTCACAACAGATTTAGTAGCTTGAAATGACACAGATTTATTCTTTTTTTGTTTGGGAGGTCAAAAGCTCAAAATAGTTCAAAGGGAGAATCTGATCCTTGCCTTCTTCAGCTCCTAGAGGCTGCCTGTGTGCCTCCGCTGGTGGCCCCCAGCCAGCAACCACGTCCCTCCGACCTCAGCTTCTCTGATTCTGATGCTCCTGCCTTTCTCCTTTACCTAAAACGACCCTTGTAATTACACTGCGCCCACCAGGAGAGTCCAAGATAATCTCCTCCATCTGATAATCCTTAATTTAATCACGTCTGCTGAGTCTCTTTGCCATGTAAAGTAACATATCCACTGGTTCTGGGGATTAGACACGGACATGTTGGGGAGAAAGATGGTGATATTATTCTGTTTATCACAGTTTTCTTCCGGGAATATAGGGGTAGTCCAATTAAAGTGGAGAGTAGGTATCTGCCAAGGGGATTCTCTCATTACCAAAGTCTCAAAAACATCCTTGGCCTTAGCAGTCTATGTTGGTTCTGCTTGCTACTTACTTCCACTCCTGCGTTTCCCGGCTAATGAGTCTCTCCTATTTCATCACTCCTTGTCTTTGGAGATAACGTAGTTTTACATAGGACACAATGCTCATTCCAAAATGAGACAAGGGTACTGCATTTGGCGTGCACAAAAGAAAAATAATTTTAGAGTGTAAGTTTACAAACGTTGTGCAAAATAAGTTTAAGAAACTCAACAGCCAGCCAAACACTGTCAATCAGCATTCCTGGCATGTCGCTCATTAAACGTTATACAAGTCAAGCAGGTCTTAAGTGTGGCTGAAATAGCAAATCTGCACATTTTGTGTGATTTGAAATATTTGTAATGGAACTGCTACTAAATATATATGCATGGCATTGGCCCTCACATTCCAATTCTTCAATGGTGAGGGAAAGCATTGTACCCAGCAGTATAGCGCTGGGGAGTTTTGCCAGTGATAATAGAGTATTTGGGAGGGTAAGAAGGGAGAAGGGGGGAAAGCAATAATAAAATGAAGGAGACAAAAAAAAATGAGGGAGACAGAGTATGGGGCTCTATTTGCTAAGGGAAAAGCAGCTGCAAATATACCATGACTGTTAGACAAAATAAGAAAGTTTCTTGGAAATTAAATTCAGGGAACATGAAATTGAAAGCTAGAAGAAATGAAAATTCTCTCTGATTTAAAGAAGGCACATTTAAGAAAGAGTAAAGTGAGGGTAAATATTTTCAGATACCTCTATGTATTTCTTATCTGTGAACGGCCAGTCCTTCCTTATTTGTTTTTCTATTATAGTGTTGATCTTTTTTATTGGTTTGTAAGCACTCTTTGTGTATTAGGACTATTAACCTTTTTTCAGAAATACGTATTACAAGAAGACTTCCTATCTGTCAATCTTGTGATAGGAATTTTTTTCTGTGGAGAAATTTTAAATTAATAATCGGTCAAATTTATCAATTTTTTCCTTCATGCTTTGTGAATGTATTATTAAGCTCAGAAAGGCCTCTGTACACCAAGATTATTAAAATATCACCCACTAATAATCAAAAATGCAAATAAAATGAGATTAAATTTTTACCTATCAGATTCATTCATCTCCTCAACAAATATTTGTCAGATATCCATTATGTGACAAGCATTATACTAAGAGCTGGGCATTCAGAAGTAAAGAAAACAGAAAAAATGAGTTCTTCCCTTTGTGACATTTATGTTCTATTGGGTCCAGATAAGAAATAAACAGGATGCAAAAGTAAACTACATAATATACTAGAGAAGTTCTATGAAATTAAATAAAGCTTGAAGAGGGGATAAGAGATGCTGGAGGGTGGGACAGGAAGCATTTTAAATAGGATGATCAGTGAAGGTCTGCTGGCGATCCAGGCAGAGTTTTGAGCCAGTCGAAGCCCTCAAGCAGGAGCTATGTGATGTCTTCCAGGAATAACAAGGACGCCAATGGGACCAGAGGGGGAAGAATCCAGTGTAAGAGTGGAAATGTGTGAGAAGAGGGCCATGTCACCTAGACCTTATGAGCCGCTGCAAGAATTCAGAATTCTGAATTATCTTACAAATGATCGGAATCGCTCTGGCTTCCACGTTGAGACTAGATTCCCCTAGTCTAGTATTCCCGAAAGCAGAATACACGTTAGTGGATGATTCCAATAATCCAGGTGAGAGAGGACAGTGATTTGGGCTATTGGTCACAAGGGATTGGATGCAGTTGGTGTCTGAAAAATGAATCAAAATGGCATCAAGTTTTTGACCTGCACAACTAGAAGGATGGAGTAGCCATTAACAGTGAAGGGAGGGGGCGCCTGGGTGGCTCAGTTGGTTAAGCAACTGCCTTCGGCTCAGGTCATGATCCTGGAGTCCCAAGATCGAGTCCCACATCGGGCTCCCAGCTCCATGGGGAGTCCGCTTCTCACTCTGACCTTCTCCCTTCTCATGCTCTCTCTTACTCTCTCTCTTTCCTAATAAATAAATAAATAAATAAAATCTTAAAAAAAA
>CM052800.1:104189884-104292265 GCA_028533885.1 Nasua narica
CCTGGGTGGCTCAGTTGGTTAAGCAACTGCCTTCGGCTCAGGTCATGATCCTGGAGTCCCAAGATCGAGTCCCACATCGGGCTCCCAGCTCCATGGGGAGTCCGCTTCTCACTCTGACCTTCTCCCTTCTCATGCTCTCTCTTACTCTCTCTCTTTCCTAATAAATAAATAAATAAATAAAATCTTAAAAAAAAAAAAAAAACAGTGAAGGGAGGGCTGCAAGTCAAACAAATTTGGGGATGTGGAGACATTGAGGGGTTTAGTTTTAGTTCCCAGGTACCAAGTAAGACTCTAAATGGAGATGTTTTAAATAGTTGGATCTAGATAGATAGATAGATAGATAGATAGATAGATAGATAGATAGATAGCTGGGTCTATAAGATAAGTTCCAAAGATCTCTTCCATCTGAAGATGGATACTCGGAAGCCATCAGCACGTGGGTGGAATTTAAGGCCATATGACTGAGACCACCAGGACACTGGCAAAGATTAAGAATATTGACCATACCGACTATCAACAGGTGCCCAAGAAAATGCACATTCTCTTATGCCCTGAATCAGAATAAACTCTGTGTGCAACATGTATCAAGATTTAAACGTGTATATCTCTGACTCAGAAATTCCATTTCTAGGAATTCATTTTAAGGAAGGAACCCAACAGGGGTGTCTGGGTGGGGGAGTCAGTTAAGTTTTTGACTCTTGGTTTCGGCTCAAGGTGTGACCTCAGGGTGCTGAGATTGAGCCCCACACAGAGCCCTGCATCAGGCTCCGCACTCGGTATGGAGTCTGCCTAAGACTCTCTCTTCCTCTCCCCCCACTCTCTCATTAAATGCTTTGCAATCACTAGCTTGCCCCCACTCTCTCAAATAAGTAAATAAATCTTTTTAAAAAAAAAGGAAGGAACCAAACAGGTTCAAACAGTTTACCTACAATAAAAATAAGGATGCTTATGTTGTTAATTACTATTTTAAAAGCTAGAAACAACCTAAATATCCTACAAAAAGGAGTTAGTATTTATGGTACACACTCAATTAGTACTCTATGACCATTTAAACCTACAGTATACAGTATAAAGATGTATATTCAAGTGTATCCATAGTTTACTAAATGCTTTAGGTTGTGCGTGGGTTTGGTCTTTCTTTTTCTTTATAGTTTAGGCTACACCCTAGAAGGAGACAATTGTTCTAATCAGGAATACACACCCCAGCATGGTCAGCTAGGCTTTTATCAGAAAGACCACTCCAGAGGCTATTACTAAAAGCCCTCCTGTAATCCACATCTCTAATCAACAAGAAACCTTTAGCTAATTAGCATACTGAATTTTTAGAAATAGGTTTTCATACGGGAAATTAATGGGTTGTTAATGAGCATAATGGATATTAGAAATGGGCAATCATTGCCGAAATGTGTAGAATGCAAGAAATGTGAGTTGGCTAAAAGGTTTGGAGACACCCCTCCCCTTGCATGAGCAGAGTAAAAAAACATCTAGAGAAACCTGAGGGCTGTTTTTTCAGAGATGTCCCCTGAACCTTGATCCTTAAACAGTCCTGTATCCATCCACCAGTTTAAAGATTTCTGGTTGCCTATTGCCAACACTAAGGATAAGAGAAACTTGTCCAGAGAATTCAGTAGGGTTTCAAGCGAACTTTTCGTTGAAGTTATGGTTGGATCCCCTAAGAAGAGAAACTTTAGGATTTCAGTGAATTTATAGGTTGGGGTACAGCATTGTTTTGCTCTTGACTGCTAATAATAGTTTATTCACTGGAGTTCTACACATGTGGTAGAACTGGCTGAGATTCACTCTCAGAGATAAGTGTGAGCCATAGCTAACACTCGCCCATCTCCCTTTGCGTGAGGCTACTCTTTCTTCTACCCAAAAGACCCCAGGGGTTGTGCGTGCCTCGGACAGACAGGTGCCGGGGGACAGCCCAGAAAAGGGTGAGACGAACACCCTCCCTGCCACACAGCACAGGACTGGGATCGGAAAGGGCTGATAGTGGGTTGCATTTTTATAGTCAGGCAAAAAGATAACACTCAAAATTATCTTGTAAAAAGTGAAGTCAAAAGAGAACGTGCAAAGAAAAGGAGTTGGGTGAGAAATAGCCAGGGAATTCCATCAACTTCAACAGCTGACAACTGATATTTCACCCCTGTTCCTGCCTTCACTATATCCCTATTTTTTTGGTAGTAGTATTTAGGACCTAACTTACCTACAAAATATCTTCTCCTTGCTTTTTCCCCTCTCGGCATCTAGCTTCACGTCCCACTGACCATTAAACACATCTGGATAGGCATCAAGCTTCTCATGTTTAGCCCATCCATTCTCCTCTCCTCCCCCACAGGCAGTCAGCAGCATATTTGTGAATTTATTTCCTATCATCTGTGTTAAGTGGCACGATGTTATTCTTAGTTGTTGAAATCACTAACATTTTCCATTGATTCCTGCTTCTGCCTTTCCTCCTTCGTCTCTCTCTTCCTTTCACTTCGTAAAGTGATCCCTGATTCATCTCCCCAGGCTCCCTTCCATCCTTCCCTCTCTCACACTGTCTCCTCCCTTCCTCCGTCTCTCTCTGTTTACTCCTCTTCTCAAGCAGTCCCAGGAGCCCAAAGAGAATCATAGTTAAGAAGCAGCATGGTGAGGAGCAGAGAAATCCCCGAGAGAATTTCATGGAATGATCAGTGCACCTCGACATTACAGAAAGGGCGAAGTTTATAAATGCACAGTCAAAAACGTGCCTTCAGTGAAGACTGGAAAAATAATAATCAAATGATAAAAGTTTTCCAAGAGCCTTTTTCCTGGCATCATAAAGGCAGAATAGAAACAGATACAGAAGGGAAGTCTAAATCACAAAGCACAAGAATGCAAGCCTTACAGAGCTCTGACGAGAATGCTGAGAAACACCATTTCCTCTTCAAATGGCCCTTTTTTTTTTTTTCAATGCTCTTTGATTTTAAACTTGCCAATCCCTGTCTGGATGAACATATGTTACCACACGATCATTCCCCTTTGAAAATCTCCACTGTCCTACAAACCAGCGGGAAAGGGGAGTTTTCTGGCAGGGGGTGGGCCACAAGACATGAGATGCCTGACCCTTTTAACTGCTTTAAGTGGCGGGCTCTTTCCGTGTATCTTTCTTCCCCACCCCACGCCCCTGCTGCTAGGACTCTGTTGTTTCGGCTTTGCAAGGACATGTCATTTTACTTACCACTCTCTCTCCCCCTTCTTAATTGGCCTGCAGTAAAAATACAAATTGCACCACTGTACTTTATTATTAGCCATTTGATGGGCCCAAAATGCCTCATAAGTACTGCCTAGAGGATATTAATCAGACCTGCTGACTCTTCTAAGCACCCACTTTTATATCTTGACCCCCAGATGAGGCTGGCGGATGGTAATCATGTCCCGCTCCCATGGGAGCATTTAGCTAGTCCCTGTCTCTCCATTAGCGAAGGCACAACCGAAAGGTGTGGCATCCATCCTGCGGGAGGCGAGTACACAGCCCAGATCGCTCCTTCTGTCCATTAGCTTTAATGCCTCTTGTACTTTATGGACATGAAAAGTCGGTCTCGTTTTTTTCCCTCTCTCTAGGTAACAGAGCATGGAATGAATGTCTGAATCCTAAAATGGCAGCTAAGCTTTGTAATCTCCTTTAAAGTTCTCATGGCTTGGCAAAGACAGCCTCCTTTCTTAGAAGGAAAATCCGGGAAAATCGTGGTCCCAAAGAGGCTGATAGAGAAGAGCAGTGCCAGCTCGACACACAGGAGCGGCCGGGTCCAGGGGCCAGCATCTGCTCAGCGCCCTTCCCACCCCATGCATAGAGTTGCGTGTTTCACCAGGGCGCTCTTACCGAAGATCTCACTTATGTTACCACAATGACTCAGGTTTACTGTGAGCTTTCAATTTCACAGAGCTGGATTCTTTGTGTGAATCTCACCGCCAACCTTCTTGTATCAGCTATCTTGGCACTGAGATCCCTGTGTGTACTCTGAAACACCCAGAAGGAGGGAACGTGTACCTCCGTGGCAGGAACCATATAGCAAAAACACATCCTTGTTTACAATGGAGCTAATTGGTAGATGCCCACGGCTCAGTGCAGAATATGGTGCAACGTCAATCTCATCTTTAACGCATTTTAACGCATCATTTATAATTTTGTCTAAGTTCTTTCCTTCACCTCGGGTCATTTCTTCAAGAGCTCTGTTTTCTGTATAAACTTTCGTGAGTTCCCAGGTTTTGTGGCCATAATGATTTTTTTGAGAGAGCATTTCAGATCTGAAGGGAGATCTCGAGGCACTCCGGCAATAATTGTCGATCGTTAGAGGAACTCCCAACATAGTCCTTGCTTCCGGCTGTTGTTGTGGTGTGTTCCTGTCACAGAAACACACACATCCCTTAAATCTGTCTGATGCCTCCGTATCCGTGAGTTCTCCATCACAGGTCAGTCTGATGAGTACAGCATGTAGGAGGTTTTGTGCTCTGTTCTTTAAGAAAAAACCTCTTCTCAGGCAATGAGCCCATAGAGAAAAGTCTGGAAACGGAATTCAGGAACTACCAACATTCAAACCCACAAACAGAAGAAGGATCAGTGAGCAAGAGTGAACGCAAAGCAGGAAAAATAAGAAAATGGTATTACAGAAGCCAAGGAAAGACTCAAGGGGGACAGGGCTCCATGAGGAAGACGTGCCACAGGACCAGGAAAAGAATAAGGAACAGGCTTATTCAAATCTAATAGGCCCACCAAATCTTTGGGAAACTCCATAGAAAACAGGGAGGGTAGTGATCAGGGCCAAGCACGAAATACTTCGGGGCAGACACCATGACTCTTGTTTCCCTTATAACTATCCTAACACCTAGCAGTGTTAGATAGGTGATAGATGACAGATGGATAGACGGCAGACAGACGGAGAGATAGATAGACAGACAGATATGATATATAAGGAGCAATAAGTAGTTTCCAAGTACACTTTCACATATTTTTCTGCCTGAAACACAGGAAGGCGCAATCAAACTGTGGCTCAGACCAAGAAGAGCCATTGTAAATAGGAGCCTTGGCAAAACATTCAGTTGGTGATATTTGCTCAGGAAACAGCGTGGAACAGAGAAAAGTTGAGCGGATGGCATGTTTAGGAACTAAAATTTGCACTCTGACTCTGCAGTGGCTCTCCTCTGACCGAGAGCTAACCCTTAACCCTTCTGACCCTGAGCTAACCCTTTACCCCACTGAATCTCAGTCTCCACCGTAGTAAAATTAGGGGAGTGAAGTCTCTGATGCTTTTCCAACTATAAATGCTGTGTACAGTATCCTTTCTGCTCTCCCACCTCAAGTTTTATCCTTTACCCATTCAGCTAAAGATTTTCCCCTGGCCACTAAGTCGTCCCAGACCCCTTACGCTGTCTTTCAGTTGCACCTAATCTTCACACGTAAGTCTGTCCTTCCAGAAATGTCCACCTGCTCCAAAACTACTATGCTTGCGGGGCACCTGGTCTCAGCTGAATGTTTTAGGGAAAGTAAAAGTCTATCTGATTGACTCTCTTGTCACTCAGGAAATCAGGTTAGTGTGCAGTACGTCTCCCATTTGGTGGAAATGTACTCTCCACCCTCTACTTTATGGACCCTCTACTTTATGGACCACATCCGCAGAGCTCCCGTGCCTTCTGGCCAATGGGAAGTCCTAACAGGAAATCGGCGGAAGGCAGAAGGGAAAACAACATCAGAGTACTATCCCCCTGGCTCCTTCTCTGAGAGGTTTCCTGGAGATGACTGAGAGCTTCATTGAAGGTCACGTTCAGGGAATTTCTTCTTACATGGGGCTTGGTAACTTGTGAGTAACTGCTCCTTTCTCACAGCCCTTCAGTCCCAGGAGTGATAACAGCACAACTGCTGCAACTCCAGTTTCCTAAACTATCCTTTCTGGTTTCCACGAACTCACCTCCTTATAAATAAATCTTGGATTTTTCTTGAGTCACCTTAATTTGAGTGTTTCATCTGTTTCCTGTTTAGACTCTGATATGTATAGATGGAAATAACTGGGTTTGGGGCGGGGGAGGAAGGGGGAGGAATGTTTTAAAACCAGCTTATTCGGGTAAGTTAATCTCTAGTTAGTAAAATGAGGCCCAAATTCGTGTTTTATTTTTTTAAGATCAAAGTTCATTCTTGGTCTCTGGTCTATTCATGGGGCCAGTTTGGTGTCCTTCACCTTCCTGCAACTTCCGAAAGATTGTGAGCCTTGGTCTATACCAATGCAAACCTTGATCAAATTTTACTCACAAGAATTAAAAACACATCTGAAGGCTAACATGAATTCAGGAATAATTTACCCAAATTATATGATTCCCCCAAAATACATTCCCTGGAGACACAATATGTATTGTTTGCTCCACCTATTTTGAATTATTGTTTTTAAATGCCTCGGACAATGTTACCAAACCGCCATGAATTCCCCAAAGAGGAACAGCCGGCCCGAACGAGGGAAGGGCACGCAGCCAGGTGGACGTTGCCATGTTTAGAATACATTCTAACTCCAACAGCAGTGGCCTTCAAGGACGGTACACCCCCAAGCTTGACATGCTGTTTTATATTGTGTGTTACAGGGAATTTTTTTTTTTTCTTGACCTGATTTTATAATCACTTTGCTTAGCAAGCACCATATTTGGAAGTCTGGAGGTTTCTATTCCACAGCAGCTTCTGAAAATAGAGATGTTCTTCTTATTCAGATACAGAGAATGTCTAATTCTTGCCTCTAAATAGCCTAGGTTAATTGCCTCGCTTAATATCCTACAGCAGCAAATTCTACAGCCTAATTCAATTTTACAGTAGGAAAAAATTCCCGTTGTGTGGAATTGGACCGCTAAGTCCAATTCTGGGGGGCCAGAGGGGAAATGTGTTAGAGTTTACCTATTCCCCAAATAAATGTTATCTTGGTTAACAATCTCGAGAAAAATGTAAGCACATCTCCCTCTTCATGAAGCCAATGCAACATGGATGTGTCATCAAGGAAAAGCTGGCTCTGTAAAGCATATAGAGAGAATCTTGTCTCTCCCTATATAAATCACATGTCTTCCGTGCGACAAGTCATGTCCGGGCAAAGCTTATTAAAAATTCAGTTTAAAATCTCAAGAAGGAAGAGGAAAAACAACAACAACAACAACAGCTTTATGGAGTTAGACTCTGGAAATGACTTGAACTCATCCCAATTTTAAAGTTCCGTTCTATACGGCAAGCAGCTAAAACCCCATTTTCTGGGGAACTGCCCTTACAAGGAAGGTGTGGCAAAGCCATCTGCTGTTTTATAGTGATGGTTTTCAGCCTTGTTTCTCTGGTCCAGCTATGAAATTGCACTAATCACAGAAACAGACTGTTTGGCCAGGAAGCAGTGTATGCCAGAGACAAGTGAATTTAAGCCCACATGTATTGAGGCCGCAAGCTTAGTTTGCAATTTATGTGCAAGTGGTTTTGTATTTATTGATCTGGACCGAGTGCAGGTCCTATAGGGGAAATATGACAGATTTCATCTGTCTGACAGCCAAGTCTAATTGTATTTTCAGTCTGAAATGACCAAAGACAAAAGTGCACATGTTGAGAGTCTTCACTCCAGTGCCATATGGAGTATTAGATTCAAGGTTCTGGTCACTGTAAGTGTTCATTTTAATAACTATACGCAGAGTGCATCCTGAACAGCTAAACCAAGAGAGGTGAGAGTTTTTAATTCAAGTCCGAATTAATAGACCATCTGATTCTGCCTGAATGTGGGTGGGCCATTTTAAAGAGTGCCTTTTATAGACATGATTGGGGGGAATTTAAAAGATGTGTCATATCTTATTGATTCATCTGGACCATGAAACTTCCGAGCCAGAAGTCAAATACTTCCCACAATGGTTGTCACTAAAATTATAACCAATACTTCTGGGAAGGTCTGACATCTTAAAAATCAGAACCTTCTATTACCTTACTTTCTAGTTGGGAAGACTGATTGTGCCTGTGAGATCAGTGAGCCATGATTTCTCTGACAGTGTCTCCCTCTGCCTCTGTCTCTGTCCATCTCTCTCTCTCTCTCTCTCTCTCTCTCTCACACACACACACACAGGTTGACCATCACTGAATATCAAACAGACACATCATTAGCAGCCATTATATAACTAAAGAGGTAGTCCACAAGGAAACATACTCAAAAAAAAAAAAAAAAATGCCACTAATACGCAGTGATCCAAAGACTGGATCCTAATGAAGCATCATGCAGAATTCCAAATTCTAATTGGCCAATATCTTACAAGAACTTTTTGATACTGTAGATCCCTCCTGCCCTTGGTTTCAATGACACCACACCAGGGATCTCTCTGCCTTCCTTCCCTCTGTCTGCTCTCACTCTCTGTCTATTCTGTCTTTGCCTTCAGGAGCAGCTACTCTTCCCCTAAGTGTGCACATAGTGTAAAAGACCATTTCTGGCTGATGGGTTTTGAGCAAATTACTTAACTTCTCTAATTCTGTATTTTTCAGCTATGAAAATGGCACTAAAACTATGTGGCAATAGAGGAACAAAATGGAGGGGTTATAAGGGTCAAACTAGTTAACACATATTTAAAAAATAAAAGGTCCTCTAGTGCCTGGTCAAAGTAGGTGCTCGGTGAACACTAACCAACCTTCCCTCTGGCCTGCTGTTTTCAGACTATCTCAGAGAAATTTCACTGTTCATTGCTTCAGCTCACATCCCAATGTCATCTTCCAGAAGCACATCTTCAACCTCAACTCTTCATCTATTAAGCATCCCATTAACCTAATTCCTATCTGTTCCTCTACTATCATTCCATGTTTGCCCAAATCCCAGGGCTTGACTTTTCTATCAGTGCGTTAAGTTCAGCATCAATAAAACTAGGCATACCGTTAATTCCAGCCCAACCACACTGTCCTGCTGTCAAGCAACTCGTTGTCCTCTCTAGCTCCCTTTCATCTTCTTCCCTAGTTGAACTGAATCACTATCCTCTCACTCTTCAGTCTCAAAACCCTCAGATCTTCACTGATGGAACTGCTTCTCTGTCCCTCCCAGCCAAGCAGGAACAAGATCCTGCCATGCTTCACAACCTTTCAGATTCCTGTCTTGCTCTCAGTTCCCAGGTTTACCCACCCCCACCCGGAACTCAGGGTTGCCACACTCACCCCAGCCATTCCTTTACCTCTGGGTGGCCCCGCAGGCGCTCTAAGTGGGAGTACTTTTGACCTCTGGGTCTGAGCTTGCCCACTACATTAGTTTCCTATTGCTATAGGACAAATTACTGCAAGCTTGGTAGCTTCAAACAACATTATTACGGTTCTAGGGGTCAGAAGTCTGAAATGGGTCTCATGGAGCGAAAATGAAGGCTTCAGCAGGGCTGCATCCCTTCTAGAGGTTCTAGAGGATAATCTGTTCCCTTGCCTTTTCCAGCTTCTAGAAGTCTTTGGCTGACAGCTTCCTTCCTCCATCTTCAAAACCACTAGTATAGAATCTTCCAACCTTTTTCTCTCTCTCTCTCATGCTGACATTCTTGCCTCCCTCTTTTACTTACACAGACCCTGAGCCACCCAAATAGTCCAAGATAATCTCCCCATCTCAAGATTCTTAACCCTAATTATTTCCATAAAGTCCCTTTGCCACGTAAGGTAACTTATTCACAGGGATTAAGAGATGGATATCTCGGGCGCCTGGGTGGCTCAGTTGGTTATGCAACTGCCTTCGGCTCAGGTCATGATCCTGGAGTTCCGGGATCGAGTCCCGCATCGGGCTCCCAGCTCCATGGGGAGTCTGCTTCTCCCTCTGACCTGCTCTCTCTCTCTCTCTCTCTCTCTCTCTCTCTCTCTCTCTCTCTCTCAGATAAATAAATAAATAAAATATTTAAAAAAAAAAAAAAGAGATGGATATCTCTGGGGAGCCATTATTTTACCAACTACTCCGACCTCACCAGTAGAATTGCCCTCTACTTTGCTATGGGTTCCAGCCCTGCTGATGTTCTTATAATTCCTCAAATAAACTATAGTAACTTCTGCCACACGACTTTTGCACAGAGGTCCCTCTGCCTTCACTTAATTTACTATTAACTATCCTTCAAGCTAAGCCGAGTGTTCCTGTTAAGTACCCTCATAGTATCATATACTTTTATTTCTTAGACTATTTCATAGTTTTCAGTTACACACGTTTGTGATTCGTTGATTAATGCCTGTGTCTCCCACTAGGCTATACACTCCATGAAGACAGAGACCATGTTTGATTTTGCTTAATATTATCCCAGGGCCTAGAACAGTGCTCACATGATAAGCATCTGAAGAATATCTGTTGAATGACTAAACCGGGCCAGTGGGTGATGACTCTCTGTCATCATGACTAACACATGCACAAACACCTGGTCAAAAAAATAACTAATCTATGCTGGACACTGCAATGAGTTATAATCTGCCTTCTCCCATCCAATCCCGTAATGAACTTCTGAGGTGGCCACAATCATAATCTTCATCTTTGAGATTAGGAACTGAAGAGAAAAAAGGTTAAAGAACTTGTCCAAGAAGACATAGCTAGTAGGTAATTGAATTAGATTCTATCCCAAGTGGGTTTGCTTCTAAAGACCACACTGATGTCCTGGGATTACTTTTCTCTGAGCACGTGGTTGGCTGGAACTGTGGAACAAACCCAGTTGAAGCACCTAGATGAGGAGACTGCACGAGTGACCAGTGCACACACTCACGAGCCTGCACGCACACAAACAGTTGGGCAATTTGAAGGGTGGTCACAGGAGCCCCCCAGACTGATGCAACGTATCAAATGAAGTAGGATGAACATGATTGGTGTGAAATCTTAAGACGTCTACCACACAGATAATGACCTAGAAGGGTAAGGACTTTAAAAGATCCGGACACATATAAGGCTGCCCCAGAACCTTCATTAAGGCCACAGAGGGTAAACTGTGAACCCTAGGAAAAGGGAAAGGAGGAGCTAAGGTATGACACAGCTCCCTGCTGCCATCCCCACAAGAGGAAGAGAGAAGCTGGCAAAAGGCAGAGATGCTGCTAGATTCCATCTGCTCAATAAGAATATAGTTCTTGGCGGGGGGCTTGGGGGGAGGGGAGTCCCTCCCCTCCCTCCCCTCAGCCCCACAACCAAGCAACCGAAGTCAAAAAGAGTCAGAAGTCCTATCAGGTTGTTAGGTAAGTGTCTTAACTACGGAGGTCAAGTGTCTCATCTGGGCCACAGTGCTGTGAGAACAAAAGAGGACAGCAGCACCAAGCACCAAAGAGTTCGCAGGGTCCACAGAAGTCTCTGGAAACATAGTCAAGCTCAGCATGGGAGGTGGAAGAAGACAGAAACAGCTCTAAAGTAACTATGTGTCACTTGGGCCAAGTAATCAGAACAAGGGACTTCCGCCAGACAAGACTTCAGGAGCCTCGGCCCAACTTCGAGATGCATGTTTTGAGAATGCAGACGGAGGAAGAGTAGAGGAACCAGTACTTCAAATTGCAGTGGAAAGAACCCAGAAGACCTGCAAAACTCCTTTTAGTAGTTTTTCCTTTAAAGTTGACCCTCTGAGGGAAAACATTTAGGAGGATTTTCAGAACTGGAATACCTAGTTCCCTTCCCAGAAACAATCCCACTTATCAGCCAGGAAAGGGGAATGTGGGGGAATGAACCCAACTTTATCCCACACCAGGCCCAGGGAACCCTTCAGAATGGAGAAATAGTCTATTCGACTGCCCTACCAAAAGACCTACGAAATGGGGACTTACGTTTAATTGGGAAGTAGCCACAGGGGAAGTTTGAGACTTGTGCTTAATATTTGTTCTTCACTAATTCAGTATCGGCCTATAGAGGTTCATCCTTTATGACACAGAAGATACAAACATTTGCTAACAGGAATTCATCTAGAACAGAGAAAAAAAATAAAATCATTGAAGAGATGAGATTCAGCTGGAAGTTTGGAAAATGGGTATAAAATTAGAGATGACCCTGGGGCAAATAATACATTATTATGTTAATAAATAAATAAATTTTTTAAAAATTTAGTGATGAAAGGCGTCACATTCTAGGTTGGAAGACTCTGGGTCCACGCAAGAAGTATTCGCTCCAGAGTCCTGCTCATGAGGTTGACAAGGTAAGTCCATGAGCCAAATTGGGAATTTGGATATTTTCCCATAGTTTGAGTATAGTTAACTACTATAGATTTCTGAGCAGCAAATTCCTTGGAAATTTGTCTCTTACTACAAAGAAAATTGCTACTTCTAATAAGGAAGGAACAATAACAAATTTATAAGATATATTTATACATCAAAGAAGAAGCTAATTGTTTTTTTAACCCTACACATCAATATCATTAATTTGCATTAATATATAAAACTTCTTGTAACTTACATTTTTCTTTACTGAGTTTTTTTTTAAGTTATTTATTTATTTATCTATTTATTTTACAGAAAGCAAGTCCTAGTGCATGCGAGAGTGGGGGGTGGGGGAGTACAGAGGGAGAGGCACAGAGAGAATTTTCAGACTCCGTGCTGAGCATAGAGACCAATAAGGGGCTCATTCCCAAGACCCTGACATCATGACCTGAACCAAAACTAAGAGTCAGTCGCTTAACCCGCTGACTCCAATTGAGCTCCCCAGGCGCCCCTACCTTATTGAATTTTTACCGGGTGGTCCAAGTCAGTCAAAACTCTCGTGGTGGAGTCAAGCATGACTTTAACAATTTTAAATTAAAGCACAAAAACTCAAGGATAATTCATGAATGTGTTAGCTTTTCTTTCCAGAGCTATTGGCTGGTTTTAGCCATAACGTATCAATTTTCAAAGAAATGAATAGTACCTCAGATACTCCCTTGTGTCTGGGATTACTGTCAACTCGATTGAAACAAATTCTAAATTCTGCCCCTAATGCTTCTTTTCACAGGTTTAAAAGATGCATTTTGGAGTTTTGCACTGTTGGACATCCAATTTATGTGGTTGTGAGGGGCTGCTAAGCAGTTTATCTTCTATCCATTTTAACGATCAAAACTGAATTCCAATGAAACCCTTATACTGCCCGTTGACAAGGTGAAAATGGGCCAAATTTATAGCCAGCTTTATTAAATGGGGTTGCAAAGAAACTACTCTGCATAAAACCCCTGCAAGTTGTCAAGCTTTGAAGCCAAAAAACAAAAACAAAACAAAAAAAGATAAAACACAGGACCTGAAATCAGCCTGACTAAGCAGGAGTATCCATCCTCTAAGAGGTTCAAATCATCAGAGTGAACAAGTTAGAAAGTCTGTCCTCAAACAGACTCACGAATCTAACCCATACCGAAGGAGACCTCTGGGCATTGTGTGAATTCAAAATTAATTTGCTTTATTATCTCCTGCAAGGGCAGTACAACAGACTTTTTTTTTTTTTTTTTTCCATTTCTAAAAACAGCAAGATTGGTGGTGGTGGTGGTAGTTGCCATGAACATCCAATGAATGATTCATTCTCGCTCAAGTGGAACCCGTGGGAAATGTTGCCAATAACTTGGTTTATTTCTTATCTTCAGTTCTCAGCAGACAACATATTCGTCTATATTTTTACAAGAGTCATAAATTTTTCAGTTAGTGTACAAATAATAACACTGCATGATTCCATTTGGTCTCGGTCCTCAGGGCTTTGGGAGAGGAGAAGAAAAACCCCATCTTCCGGATCCACGGCGTGGACCATGCTTTCCGCAGCCTGGTGAGAAACCCCGAAGAGGGTAGGGGAAGGGCCGTGTGCATGGTTGTAAAGCCTTAGATGCGTTACCAAAGTAGCAGGTGGCGTTTAGCCAGATTACTCCAACAGACTTGCCCAATTCAGGGCTATTGGGGGGGAATTGGGACGCTCAGCCATTTTTACCTGAGAAGCTCAAAGAGGCCCAGCGAACCCAGCATCGTGGGGCAGCGTAAGGAAGTTCAATACTCTTGTGTGTGTGAATCTCTCTCTCTCTTTCAACCTCGCGCAAATGACTTCACTCGTGTGTGACAATGAGGAAATACCTTTCAGGGTTATTTCGAGGTTAAATTAAAATACTACGTGAAAAATTCCTGGTACAGCACTGCATACAGTAGATCTTCAACCAATGTGGTCTCAGCCTCCTTTCAATTTCCCCATGAAAAGGAGCTCCTGAAAAGGTGACCCTCCACACCCCCCTAGCGACCACTACAGAAATTACAACCACACTTCATCCGCTCCGGTCTCATCCGTTCCGAAAATCATCTGATTTTCGATGCAATCCCTGGTGAGGCCATACCAGTCAGTACACAAAAGGATGTCTGAACTACAAAATATCAGCCTTCACTTTATTGGGATCTAGTGTAAATCTGCCTATCAGCAAGTATTCTCTATGATAGGTTCCCCCCCACCAAAGAATACAAACTGGGCGCTGTTACTTTGTGACCAGACAGTAGGGCCAGCCATGAAGTAATGAGATTCCATCAAGAACTTTGCAAAGCTCTCCTCTGCCAGCAGGTAGGGGTCCCCAAGCACTCACAGAGGCATTAGTCTGCAGCCCCAGGGGTCTCTGTGCCTGAAACTAACTTCCCTGCAAAAACCCCTTCCCTGCCCCACAGCCTGCCTCCCTGTGACCTTTTATCTGACCTGCTAAGAGACCAGCACTTGCTAAAGCTGCATGAGAATCCATGTCGCCTGCGTTTTCCTCTCTGTCTTGCAGCCACGCTAAAGCCCAGGCTCCAGACACCTCTCTGCTTTCTAGCCAACCTTTCCCAGCACTGAGTGTATGGCAGCATTTTTTTTTTCCTTCTCGGAAGAAGAAAAGCATTCACTCTAAGGCACGTTTTTGAAGCAATAAACAGCTCACTTCTTCGTGGAAAAATAAGCAATTTTCGAGTGACCTTTGGAAGCATCTAAATAACCCACACATATTTATGGCTGAGTGACTCTTCGGATTGAAGAAACTTTAAGTTTGTGTTTGCGAAGATTTCCATTAACATCTTTGAGCCACCTCTCATCTCATTTTAAAACAAATGGCTCACTCCACAGAAGAGAATCGGCTTGGTTTTTCTCCTCCCTCCTTTCCCAGCTTGGCTTCCTAAGCAGAGATTTAACACGTGCACATATAAGCTCAAATAGCGAATGTTCACCCAGAGGGGCTCAGGGTTCTGGGAGTGAAGACAAAAGCCTCCGGGGTGTCTGGGGTCAGCCTTTTTGTCTCATTTTAAGTGAAACTCCATTTCACCTTAACCCCATCCCTTCCTTCTTGCAAGAATAATTCCCCAAGGAAAGGAAAAGGGCTTCTCATTTTCCTACCAACCGCCCCACCCCCTACACACACACACACACACACACACACACACACACACACACACACTGCAGCAGAAACACACTGTTTTTAAAGGGTCTGTTCTCAGGAGAAAATGCCATAAGCTATATTTATCTCTAACTAATCCATTTCTCTCTACTCCAAGATTAAGGAATTAATGACTGCTACAGCTGCTGTCCTTAGCACATTAATTACTGTAAATTGGCTGCAGCCTCAAAAAAAAAAATCCACTCTACGAAGCTGGTGAGAGGGCAAGGTTCTATGCAAAGCATTAGGTACCTAACCTAAATAATAAATCAGTGTAGCATCACGCCCAAGAAGATACATATGAGCTTGGGCACTGGGCTTCTATTCCCAGGCTGTGAGCTTGGAGATGGGGTACAGGTGGGTGAGTGAGGAGGAAAATATGTTGAATATACAGCTACCTTTCCTTGAGACTCAGAACAGATCAAGTATCAAGGGACAACCACTCTCATATCTATAAAAGCCCGCACTGTTGCGAGTCCTCTTAGGTCACTTTTCAGGGAATTGGACGTTTTTACATTTGCTAAAACCCTTGAAGATGCGACCACGAAGACAGACATCTAGAATGACTTGCCTGCCCCGGCTTCTTGCACCTTCTTCAGGTGCACCAAGTCCCTGCAAGGCCCACACTCTTCCCTCCTCAAAATCCTTATATATTCCATCTTCTCCCCATGTGTGACACATCTTCCCCCTTCCTACCCCTTCCCCATCCCACAAAGTTTCATTGTGTGTCCTCTGTGTCCTCGTCCAGGAAGCTAAGTTCCTAGCTCTTCCTACAGACTGGCATGGAACTTTTATCTTTATTCCGCACTTTCACAGACCCCTGAGGACTAGGCTCCTGAAGTTTTTACCAGCACGTTGCTGATCCTCTCTGGAAGCCCAGCCATCCCCTCTCCCCACCCTGGCTCCATCCGTCTTCCTTCTTAGCCAGACTTCCTCTCTGTATCACTTCCCTCCACCTTCCTCCCTTCCCTTCATACCTCACCCCTCTATATTCCAGCTTTTTGAGCCCATCACTCCAATTAAACTACTTTCTCTAATAGCACCTTGCTAAATCACCTTGCTGTAGACCTTGCTCAGTGAAAATACCCCAGGTTGGAAACCTGGAGCTCATTCTTAACACATGTGTCACCCCTATCCCCAACTCTCAGGAAGGACCAGGCTCTGAGAGCTCTGCTTCCCCGCTACACTCCAGATAGCTACAACCCCCTCCCACCTGGTCTTCCTGCTTCCCACCTACTCTCTCCCCACTGCAGCCAGTGTTCCTTCCTAAAAGCAAACCATATTATTGAAGTCCCCTACTTAACATCCTTATATATTTCCCTCTTCGCCCTAGGAAAAAATTCCCAACTTCTTCACATGATTTACTAGGGCTTTCATTGTCTCTCTCTTCAATCTCATCAGTTTTAACTCTCATGGTCTGTTAACATTCTAGATGTTTTCAGGTTCCTCGAGTGTCCTGTTTCCAGATACTCACCAGACCTTTGCCGATGCTGTTTCCTAATTCTTTCCAACCTCGTTTGCCCAAATAACTCTTCCTCGTCCTTCCATTCTCATTTTAGATGTCATTCCAGGAATCTTTCCCTGCCTCCCCCAATCCTGACTGGGTGTTTCCCAGATCCTCTCACAGCCTGCGGTACTTCCCCCCTCCCAACAACTTGGCAACTGCCTGTTTTCTGCTTGGCATTGCACTTTCTCTGCAAAGAGTACAGATGCCCTCAAGCCAGACCAAGCTGAGTGGGATTATTGCAAGGATGCAAGGGGCCTCACAGGCATCTGAGAAGCTGAGCTTCATAGGAACTGGAACATAAAAGCCATCAGAAATTGAAACTTGTCTTTCAATCTCCTGTTCAAAGATCCTAAGGTCAAAACATCATTGCTCGTCTCTGCTCATCCCTCCCCATGCTCTCTCTCTCTGTCTCCCAGCCAGCTTCCCCTACCTTGGTTCAACCCACAAGCCCACCCCCGCCTACATGACCTAGCTCTCAACATCACTTTTCAACTTCTGTCTCTGGGGCCGACAGGTGTCACCTCTCAGCTTCCCAATTCCAAATTCCTCAAGGACGAATGTGATTGGTTCCTCTGATCTCATGTTTCTGTGTCACATATATTTTGGGGGGTTAGCGCCCTTGATTCAGGTCTAATCAGCTCACCCAAGACCAGTGGATCTTGGGGCCCACGAAATTTAGCTGGGCCACAGAATTTCACTATATTTACCTGGGGGGTACAGTCTTAAATAATAGACAAGTCTAGACCACCCCTGTTACACTGTATCTCCTGGGAAGTCACAAAACTTTCATTGTTGCGTTCTGCCTAGCAGAGAGTCAGGTACAAGGTTTTGCTGAGTAATGGCCTGAACATTTATCAGAATATCCTATCTAGAAGACCCCTTTGGAGATCCTTTTTCAGTCAAACCTGGCAGGGTAAGCAAATTCTTGATCCCCACATAACAAGAAGAAAGCTTTAGTTCCTTAAAGGGAGTTGCCCAGATAATAAATATTTCCTGACTCTTAACTTCACTTAAGGTTGAACCTACCACTTAGCTGATAACTGCTCCAAGTAGCTTTTACCAAAATAGCAATAATCTTTTGCAGCTTCAGCCTCCTTGTTTGACCTCTTCGTAAAATAATTGCCAACTTAGGCTTTAGAAGTCTAGAAGGAAATCAGATAAAAAGTATAAACAAGATTAATGCAATAGTTTAGCATTGATATAATAACTACCTCAAGATCTGCCCAATTGGAAGTTCACCTCTAGACTCTGAAGATTTACTAGCCACGGAGTGTGGCTTCCGACTTTGGCAAATACGAAAGACTGTATCTCAAGTCAGGTCTTTGTTGTACAATCCAGATTTTCACTCCTTATTGCACTTTGAGATCTTACTGTCTCTCTATTTTTTCTCTTTCTCTTCCCCCTCCTCATTCATTTGCCTTTCCTACTCATGACAAGCCATCTATTTTATTTCCAAAACTTCTTTGAAACAGGTAATCTCCTGGGGGTCCTGAAAGGAAGGAAGGACTGCTAAACACTTAGAAATCCTTTATGGAAAAATCCACTCATTTATAAAATAAAAAAAAATAAACAGATACACATTTACATACATACATACATATACATACAACATACATACATGCACACGCACTTTGAGGTCCGTAGGCATGCAAGGGACCAAAAATAGACCTTAAAGGCACCGAAGACGAGACTGTATAGTACGATGTTGGACAGCTCCCTGCCCACCAGCCACATTCCCTTTGCCTTAAAGGCATCACCACTGAAGACCGCAGAACAGCTGGTGGTTCCTCAGACTTCCCTGAGCAACAGTATCACTCAAAGAGTTTGCTGAACATATTTATTCCTGGAATCAGAATCTCCAAGAGTGAGACATGGGAATAAATGTGTAATGAGCACTCAGATGATCCCCAGGCACTGACAGTGGAGACACTGTTCTATATAGTCTCCGTTGGCTCTTCTCAAAGCCTGTTCCATTAATGTAGGGGTTCTCATCCCCCACTGCACAGAAGTTGCAAGGTGCAGGGCCTGGGAATTTTAAGTCCCACCCACACGGCCATCTTTATTCAAATCTGCAACTGTGGATGAAAAGCACCTGTGCGACACCAGCTCTGTAAGGTGCCTGGTGAAACACAAGGGCTCTCAAGTAGGATCGGTGTAGAAGGCAGGATTCTCTCGGCCCCCCGTCTAGGTTCCCAGTGCAAACTGTCTTATCAAAGACTCGGGAAGTCCGACAACAAATAATTCAATTTAATTTTATTTAAATTTATTTACATTTTTCTCAAGATTTAATTGCAAAAGGAACTTGTTTTGTTTGCTTTTGTGGTGGCTAGACGGTTGGTTTTTACATAATATGAATGAGCCTCGTGCACAATAAAAATATACTTAAATAAAGGCTGTGGCCCTGTTTTCTGAGTGAAAAGCTAGCCTAGATGCAGCTTCTAACAACTTCTGTACTACAATTCTGCTTTCATTTAACTCCCCATTTCTATTTCTATTTACGATTTACTGTTTATTTCATTCCTATTTCCAGATTTTATATTGGCACGGGCTCTCCCAAACTTGAATGTAGGTTTCCCCTCAAAGAACCTGACTGAGACAAACCTTTCTTAGCCCTTTCCCTTCATTCCACCAGACTTGTGGCAGCCGGGAAGTCCCAGCACTCCGCAAACGCAATGGCGTGTGTCTCAGTTTCGTGCAAACAGATCACACCCATGGTTTTTTTGGTTTTGTTTTTGTTTTAAGATTTTATTTATTTATTTGACAGAGAGAGAGAGATCACAAGTAGGCAGAGAGGCAGGCAGAGGGAGAGGGGGAAGCAGGCTCCCCACTGAACAGAGAGCCCGATGCGGGGCTCGATCCCAGGACCCTGGGATCATAACCTGAGCCGAAGGCAGAGGCTTTAACCCACCGAGCCACCCAGGTACCCCAGCGCCCACAGTTTTCCAAGTTATCCACTCCAAACAAGAAAAGGATGGAAAGAGGGAAAGCAGAGATCACACATGGCCCAGAACTGGTCCACAGTTTGGTCCCCACTGCCGGAAAATCAGCACAGAAAGGAGGGTCCCCCACCATCCCCATACACGCATCCCCTTCCCTATGTTGGACAATTTCCTGATGGGGAGTAAAGGGAATCATTAAAACTCTTGAGGAAAACAAAGTGGAAAATAATGGACTCTTTACTCATAAAAAAGAGAAAAAGAAACAGTGAATTTTGAGTTATTTGACATTAAATTTCTCTCCCACTCATATAGTAGAAATAATCATTTCAACTAGCACTAAGTCTGTGACAGAATTTCTCCCCAGAAGCACTACTGACATTTTGAGCTGGATAATTATTTGTTGTGTGCACTGTATGATGCTTCACAGCTTCCCTGGGCTCTACCTACTAGATGCCAACAGCATGACTCCCTCCAGGTTGTGACAATCAAAAATGCCTCCAGACATTACCAAATGTCCCTTGGGGACAGAATTGCCCCAAGTTAAGAACCACTGTTGTAGGGCATAATTTCTATATGTAAAACATCATGAAACCCAGCAGCGGTTGGGGAAATAAAACATTAAATCACAAATCTTTTTTCTGGATGTTTCATTGTAACCATGAAACAAAATATTCATAAATATTTTCCTAAAAAAATTTCCCAAGATTTTTGTTTCTTATTTTAAAAATGTTAATTACACTCTTATTTAAATCTTCAGTTGATTGGTGGGGGTTAGTGATTGGGGAGGAAGGTAAATTTCCAAGCCCAACCCGGAATTTTTTTTTAGCTGCCAAGAAAGTTGAGGAATTATGATTTTACTAAATGGAAGTTTAAAATGTTGCATGTTAAGAAAAAGATAACCCAAACCAAAAGGGAAACAATAGGGAAAAATTCAAAATACATATAACAAAGATTAGTGTTCAACACATAGTCTACCAAATCAATTCTGTAAAAAATTAAAGCCAGTGAGCTTGCGGTTGATAAGTAGCCAAAAGATACACACAAATAATTCACAAGACAGAACACTCAACAGCAAATAATAATGAGCACTAGAAAACTGTAAGCATCACTAGAAATCAAGGACAACTAAATTTAAGACAATTTTTTGCCTATAACATTAATATCTTTTTAACTAAGATGATTCTGCCCCAATAACAGTAAGATGAAAAAGATACACATACCGATGGAAGAACTTCTAAAACTAATTCGGTAAAATGTATAATGAGCTTTAAAAACATTCACTTTGCATACTCTAGCCTAAGAAATTAATCCTAATTACTGGAAAAGTTCAAAGATGCTCATTTACAGCATTATCTAAGATAACAAAAAAAAGAATATCACCTAAATGCCCAACAAGTAAGTATATTGTACAGGTCATCTGTGACAATTAAATGTGGTATCATGAAGCCATTTAAAAGTCACCCTGGAAATAACAGGTATAAAAAGTATACTAAAAGAATCATATATATATTTATTCAAGGGCACTGGATAGATACCAACTCCAACTGAAAGTTTGGCTCTGATTACCTTTCAGTAGCTGGAGTACAGGCGAAAATTTTCACTCCTTCTATTTTATATTTCCAAATTTTTTGTAATGAGCATGTATTACTTTTACGATGGAAAAAGTAAACTCCATAAAAAAATGATTAACTTTTCTAAAAGTGCAGCTCAGTATAGTTTAGACCTTAAAATAAGCTGGCTTTTCTGTTGTGTTTTCTTCAGATTGGGCTGTTTTGAAAACATTCTCATCATAGAAAAGTTGATGGAAGCCAATGAAACCTAATCTGCTCTAATTTCAGGGTCATCAACCTTACCCACATAAATAACCAGGAGAAGATAGATTCTGGAATGCTCTTAAAGAAGCCTTAAGATAGGACTTTTCTCCCTTCTTTCGTCACATTTTTTCACTGAATACATCAAACAGCTTCTTATCTACACATCAGTAGAAAATCCCAAAGAGGGAAAAGTAACATTCAGTCAACTAATTCACAGGGATAACTTTAAAAATAAATAAATTATGAATCCTCAGTGTTTTCCCTTCCTCGTTACTGAATCCTGTTCAATAATATTTATTATTGCTGTTCCTCTCATCATATAGCATTCATGAGACATAAGAAAAAACAAAAGACATGAAAAGATCTCTCAATTCTAGGAAATAATAATATAATTAGGAAGTAGAGAAAAGATAGATGAGTGGACAGATATATAACTATTCATTTCCTAACAACACAAGTCAGAAATTTGTAGAATATAGGAATTAGAAGGCACTTTAATTACAACTAGTCCTACTTCCTTATTTTGTATGGCTTTTGTGTCAAAATGAAGAGGAATGCCACAGAGATCATTGTAGACAGACTTCAGAGCAGGCCACAATGGTGGGAAGATCCTTAGAATGAGAATCTTAGATTAAGCTAAATTAAGCAATTAAAATGGTAGCGGAATGCCTTAAATCATCAAAAGCAGGATTCTTCTCTACATCCCTGACAGATGGCCAACCAGATGGAGTTGAAATCCTTTAAGAATTATAACTGATGCCTTCATCCCCATATCGAGTACTAGGTCATGTGAATTAGTACCTTGAAAAGATCTCTTGTACCCATCCCACCTTTTCTATTCTCATCAGTCTGGATGGAAATAGGGAGGAAAGAATGGCATTCATCCAGGCAGAAAATGAGGGTCTGAGCTAGGATGGTGACAAATGAGAATAGGGTGGAGAAAAGGACAGAGATGAGATATACTTTAAGAGAAAGTAAACAAAGGGATTGATGACTGAGTCGATATAAAGGTGATGTCCACGTCTCCTGAACCAAAAAGAATGGGACACACGGCCTGACAATCATAAGGGTACTTTAAAGTTCAATGGGGCAGAATATTTGCTCTTGGGACTAACTCAGAAAATCCATATAGACCTTTTTTTTTTTTTTTTTTTTTAAGCGAGCATGGCTGGGAGTTATAGAACGGAAGTCAGGATGAAAGAGCAGGGAGAGCCAGCAACAGGTAGAGAAAGAAGCTCTCTGTACGCTCTAAGTACTAGCTTATTTTCTGTTTCTATTCAAGCATGTTCTCTTCTGCTGGAAAATGCTTTGTTAAACTGATCTGAGGTCGTTTCCATCCTCATGAGAAATCTGATGCAGTATTTCATCCTAAACATTATAAAGCTTGGCATTAAAAGCTTCCCAAAGTCTATTTTCCCCTGGAGTCAGGTACCGTTTGTCATTTGCTCACACATTCCTTCTGGCAGACTGCTTTACGATGATTCCCATGGGCAGCTATGGGGCTGGAGAGCATCCTTCACACATGACTTCCCTCTGAGTCCAGAGGCCAATGGACACAAGTAGAAAACTAACTCACCCCTTTATTGATGGCATCTAACAGTTAGGGCACAGATGGGTTGTCTTCTTTTCTTACTGTTCACCTGGGTTTACAATGCACTACCAAAAAACAAAACTTGAAACCTGAGAGAATAAGTTCTATATGAAAGGACTCATCCTGTGAATCCAATATTGTTCTTTTGGGGTGCTTGCCCAATCCTATCGTCCCAAAGAGACAGGGAATAATTGTAAGTATACTCTCAAGGTGAGGACAAAGGATTGTAAAAAAAAAAAGAGGGGGTAAGAGGGGAAGAGAAATAATATTTTAACCATAAATATGGTGATCACATTTCCTGAAACAAAAAGTATGATTTATAACCTAAAAAATATTTTCATACTTAGTACAAATGGAGACTGAGAGAAAAGTATTTTTGAAATTAACACTGAAAAAATCCAAGACATTGGTTACTATAGGTTTACAGTCACATAGAGAACAGACTTTCTTTTTTAATTTTTGATAAAAAGATTTTCTAAATCCTAAATTATTAAATTTAGAAAGAAGGAGAAGAGGTGAGTATCAGAATGTTTATTTATTCAGGGGCGCCTGGGTGGCTCAGTGGGTTAAGCTTCTGCCTTCGGCTCAGGTCATGATCTCAAGGTCCTGGGATCGAGCCCCACATCCCTGCTGAGCAGAAAGCCTGCTCCCTCCTCTCTCTCTGCCTGCCTCTCTGCCTACTTGTGTTCTCTCTCTGTCAAATAAATAAATAGAACCTTTAAAAAAAAAAAAAAGAATGTTTATTTATCTTACTAATTAAATCAACACATTGCTGTCTGTGTTTGTAAATATGGTTCCCAGTCTAGAAGAAAAATTTTTGGTCCATAACACAGCTTTCTTTTTCTTTTCTTTCTTTAGAGAGGGAGAGTGGGGGGGGGGGGGCAGGAAGGGGCAGAGGTAGAGAGAGAATCAAGGCTCCATGCCCAGTGCATTGCCCGACGGGGGGCTCAATCTCACCACCCTGAGATCATGACCTAAGCCAAGATCAAGAGTCTGATGCTTAACCAACTGAGCCACCAAGATGCCCCCATAATACAGCTTTCTAATACTCTTTTGACCTGCAGCCTAAAATGAGTGATGAACACAGACCCTTCTGGGAGTCGTGGGAAGTATCCTGGGTGTATATTTTTCTTAGCCTGTCATGGGAAGGAGTGTGGGTAGATGAGTGTAGAGAGCCCCTATAAACAAGGCACCCTAAAATAGCAGTTTTATAACCCCTGGTCTTGGTCTACGATCCATGATCTGTTTTACCCTTAGAATGCAAGCCTAAAAGCCATTACAGTCGACGGGGGGGGGCGGGGGGGGGGAGTGGAGACGCAAGAAACAGAGTTCTAAACAAGACTTTTCAGAAGCTGTCTCTAGGAATAGGAGGTGAGGTTTCTGGTATCTATTAATGTTATTGATTCAACCACAGCGTTTTATATACCCTGAATATAGTTCACGTTTAGTATTTTTCTTTTAACTAAAGATTTTCTGTACCGTTCAGCGTCCCCCTTTCTAGTGGAGATTTTTCTCGGCTCAACAGGCAATCACGATGTAGAAAAGACTCCCACCTCCAGGCACCAAAGCCGGGGGGGGGGGGGGGTCTCCTGAAACCACTAGACAGGCCTCGTGGTAGTTAAAACCCTACCTGCACGACCTCTAACATGTGTCTCTCTCCGTATGACCCTCTGCGGTGACAGGCTTCCCGACAGCCCTCACAGACCTCTGGAACGCCATGATCAGTGCCTGCGGTCTTGCATAGCACACGCAATGATTCCATTATTTCAAAGAAATGAAAAGAAACCCCCACCTTGGAGGAGCGCGCAGCTAGAGCTCAGGTGTCAGACCTAGAGTAACCCATTTCTTCAGGGGGTCTTGTACCTCCCCTGAATCCCAGATTCCGCCAAACCCCAGAAGAAAACCACGCATACTCTCGAGGTGCCAAGATGCTAGGAAAGCTCGAAAGGAGGAGGCAGGTATCATTCAGTACCACAGCCAACCCGGCTGTGTCTACACACAGATAAGTTTACGTTTTATGTGTTGAGTTCAAGCAACAACCCATATAGAAACTTTGCCCCATGACTTAGGCCTGTCTTTAAATTATCACAAACTTAGGGGCACCTGGGTGGCTCAGATCATGATCTCAGGGTCATGAGATGGAGCCTCTAGTGGGGCTCCGTGCTCAGCAGGGAGTCTGCTTCTCTCCCTCTCTCTCCCTCTGCCCCTCCCCCCTCTCTCAAATAAATAAATGAATCTTAAAAATAAATAAAAAAATAATCGCAAACATAAATATCAATAGGTATAACTGCTCTGAAGGAAAACCTGGCAATAGCTATCATATATATATATGTATATATATATGATATACGTGTATATGGATTTGTGCAAAGATCTAGCTATAAAGGATATTTAACCTATATTTGTTTAGAGTAGTAAAAAACTGGAAACAATCAAATATCTAGCTAGCATTAGGGAACTGAATAAACTCTAGTATATTGACATGAAATGCTACACACCATTTGAAAGTTGTATTGTGGAAGGATATTTAATAACATAATACATTAATGGGGAAAAAAGATTCTGAAACAGTATGAACCAATATTAATTACCAGCACAGCTACTGGGAAAGAAGAAAGAAAGTAGGAGAGAATTAACTTGAGTTGTTTTTTCCTTATTCAATTTCATTGAAATGTAGGGTCAACCCACCTTGAATTGCCCTCGCTTGGTAGATATTGAATATAATTAGAATGTATATTTTCTACTGAAAAAGCAGGAGGAAGATGGCCTTGTTTTTTCTCTCAATCCTTTATCATTACAACCCTAAGATTAAAATTACTTCTTCTATTTACTGAATTGGGTGAATTCTACAGTTATTTTCTTCCTGAGGTGAAAGTGTTAATTTGCACTACCTCTGATTACTCATTCAAAAGAACGAGCCTGGTTGCATCTGCTGTATATTATGCAGTGAGCTGTCGATTATCTGTGGAGACAAGGACAGTACAAATAATAAAAATCCACAGGAGAATACCCAAACTTCATTTTAGCCAGAAGTGTCAACAGTTTGCCAGAGTTGTTAGCAAGGAACAAAGCTGATTTGAGTTTTATCTCCCAACTCCCTTCCATATGCTTGAAGATTATGCTAATAAGAAGGGAAATGACCAGCAGCAGAGGCAGCCCTGAGTTAATTCCTAGTCGGCAGAATTGGTTTCTGATTAACCAAGATCTGGCTGAATTGGAGCACAGACGTGCAACTGTCTCCTAATACGGATCCTAAATACTCCTTAAATGTTCATCGTCTAAAAAATTCCATTCACTTGACAACATGTTTACCAGAGTTTATTTCACTTACAAAATTTGATCCATGTAATATCCCATTTCGGCCCTACCTGAACCCTACGTACACAGAATAAACAAGGAACTCATCTCTCTTGGTCATACTGTCCTACTAAACTATCAAATTAAAATTTCTAAATATGTGTTTTTGTAGTAATTACAATTCCATTTACCAGATCGATCTATTTAGGCAATATGCAATTAACATAAAATTCAATAGCCGAAAATTACTAGCTTTCTACAGCTTGAAAGCAAAAGGTGTCCTTCTGTGACCTTTCGTTAGTCAGTATAATCCACAGAAATTCTACACTCGTGCATATTTACACACATACATAAACCCTTGCAATGTCCATGATTTGATTTAACAGATGCCTCTGACACTCCATATGTCCACATATCTCATTTTAAATTTGAAATTAAGAAAGTTAAGACAGGCCTTTTCAGACCTTATGAGAAATATCATTTCTCTAAAACTGCTTTTCTTTGAGGGAGTATCATAAATTGACTGACAGGGATGTTAACTGCATTAACTTTTTAAGATTCTTTCAAGCCTCTGTCTTTTGTGAAATAACTATAAATTTAGATTGGTAGTTCATATGGCTTTTTTCCCCCACAACAAATACGAGTAAGATAAATTGAACTAAAACTCTTTTGTTTTATTGAATAACAGCCAGCAATAAGGGAGGCTCAGGGAGCACATTCTAATATCAGATGCATGGCATAGCTTTAAATATCTTCTATTGCACTGGATAACAGGTTAAAATCTGTCCCCTTAGTAGGAGATTCAAATTGCTTCTTCTAGACTTTTCAGTAAGAACTTCTGGTCTTTCCTTTTGCAAGTGATAAGATTTTCTTCACCTACTTTATACATAATTTGTGTCTCTCTCCAAGGAAAACATTCCATTGTCACCGCAACCGAAGAAAATACTAGGCATTCTGAGGAGAAACTGATTTATGATTTGCTGATTTTCAACAAATGATACTCCTTATATTATGAATATTGTAAGTCGTCATCACCAAGCTAAAGGACAAACATGAACAATCATGCTCAGTGATCCTTATTTAAGGTCAAGAAGCTTCCTAGCTTCAGGGTGCCTAGGTGGCTCAGTGGGTTGGGGCCTCTGCCTTCGGCTCAGGTCGTGGTCTCAGGGTCCTGGGATCGAGCCCCGCATCGAGCTCTCTGCTTGGTGGGGAGCCTGCCCCCCCCACCCCCCGCCTGCCTCTCTGCCTACTTATGGTCTCTCTCCCTCTGTCAAATAAATAGATAAAATCTTTAAAAAAAAAAAAAAGAAGCTTCCTAGCTTCATAAAAATTAATATAAAAATACATAAATTTCAGAAAAAGATTACCAACTTAAATCTTTCTTGCCCCATGTATTTGCTTTCTGACTCAGATGTTCTTTAAATAATTGGATTCTCTCACAGGAATCAGAAGGTCTAGTGGCTTTCTTCCGTGTAAGTGACTACTTTAAATCAAGCCTCATGGTCACTATCTCAACGTCTCCCACGTGAGGTATAAGGAAGGGGACTTGACACATTAGAACACTGCACAATGATTTCTGACATTCATTTCCTGATTTGTAGGTAATTTTTCCCCAAATTTGATTAAATTTTTTAAAAAGACAAATGTATATCTTCTACCTAGAAACAATCCAATCAAACTTTTCACAGTATTTCCACAACCCATAAAATTCAGCTTCGACATTTATTGATCTTGCTAGACCTCAAAATGTCCCTGTTGGTGTCTAAAACAAAAATTGAAGAAGTAGGATTGAAAAGAAAAAAAAAAGCATCCACCTAAATATGAATGACCACATGGATCACATATTCATCAGGCATTGAATAATCACTTTTAATAAAACAAACTCCAGTGGCAATGATAGGGAAAATCATGCCTTCCACGATAAAAATATGATGCCATTTTATGATGCAAATTTTTCCAGAGTTGGCAACATTCTTTTTTTACTTTTTATTTTTTTAAGACTTTATTTATTTATTTGACAGAGAGAGAGAGAGATCACAAGTAGGCAGAGAGGTAGGCAGAGAGAGGGGGAAGCAGGCTCCCTGCTGAGCAGAGAGCCCGATGCGGGGCTCGATCCCAGGACCCTGAGACCATGACCTGAGCCGAGGGCAGAGGTTTTAACCCACTGAACCACCCAGGCACCCTCTTTTTTTTTATTTTTAACACTTTCCTTACTCTTTTATTTCATTTCCACTTGTTGGCAGTGGTCCTGAACACCGAAAGCTTAAACTCCAAAGGGAACGAACATGTGTACTTAGCCCGGAATAAAGCTGAACTCAGTGTCCAGCCAAGGGCCGATTCTCTCTCACACACGAAGATGCCCAACTCCCTGAGTTCCTGCATTCCTCCCTTACCTTGTAAAATTAACTTGGTGGAGAACGGACAGCTATGTTTACTCCCCTAACACAACCCAGATTTGAAAAGCCCTTTCACTGAGAGCACTGAAAATGTTATGCAGTTTAATAATAAGAAAAAAGCAAGGGGAAAATATGGTATTTATGGGTCTCATACTGACTTTTATAAGAAAGTTGGAAATTACCATTTTAAAAAATAAATGAATCAAATGTGTTTTGCATGTGAAAAAAAAAAAAGCACTCTTTATACAATTAAATGTTACCTTAGGTAAAATGTCTACTGCTTCTTTGGCTATTATGTGAAACTAAACTCATTTATATCTTACACACTTATTTTAAACCAATGTATTAAACTAAAGTAGGTTCTAGATCTGTACTAATTTTAAAAAGTCAAAAAATGTCCAGAGTAAAGAGAAGACAATTTCATAGATTCCCTGTGAGGAATATTTCCCTTAAGAGGCTATGTTACAGAGCAAAGGGAAAATTGAGAATTGAGCAATGGTCTTCTGATGTCATTAATTGCATTAGCTACTTGAAAAATGTACACTTAATGGAATCTGGTTTTTCTTTAATAGCAATACTTTGGGGCCAGAAATATCTAAGTATCAACATTTTTCTTTGCTTTACATGCAAGCCTACACTGAAAACATTCTAATTAGGGATCTATCTTGCTCCTTTGCTCTACAGGTAAACTTCTCAAAAAAAAAAAATTTCCAAAAGATTTCCTTTGCTGCCCTTTCTCTCCTCCACGCTGGACAATTTGCTTTGCCCTCACCACTCCCCTCAACTGCCTCACTGATGTTACCAGTAACCATTTTGTTGCTAAATTTGTGAATACCTCACAGGCTGTCCCTTCCCCTCATCACTTGTCCCACAAGGCTGCGCAAGTATGACCTTCTCCAAGAAGGCTTACCCAGCCTGTGCCCCAGCGGTGACCTTGAACGTTCCATCTTCTGTCCTCCTGGAGCAACTCTCTATGCTCTAAGAGAATTTCCACGCAGCAAGACACTCATTTGTCTCCCCCACCTTCCCACCAATTAGGAGCCCTGCCAGTACAGGTTTTAGCCTTATTTATCTTGCTACCCACATCGCCTACCCAGTGCCTAAACCTTGGCTGGCCAACGGTGCTCTCTTTCCAAGCTCAGGAAGTAGAGCAGCAAGTCCCAGATGCTGCGTGGCGGTCACCTCTCACGGCATTAAGAAAGACACAGAGGTTTTGCCTAATGTCCTTCCAGGCAAAGTTCTCATCCATACATTCCTCATCCTGAGCCAGGAGGATCCTGTCTCAGACCACTGTGTCATCAAATATCCCACAGCTCTGTTTGTACCTGAAATGGAGCCTGCATGGAAATGAGGCGAGGTGGCTAGGGCTGGGGGAGGACCGCCTAAGCCTCGGAAGTTTCCAAAATGAATCCACTTTTCCTGCCTCCTTCCCCTTCTCTATGCATTTTCAGCGCTTTCAGAAGCACTGACACCTCCTAGCCATCTAATCAAGACAAATCTTTTATGCGGTAATTAAAATACAGCTCATCTTCAAGGGGAACAGAAAAACAAAGGCTGAAACAATTAGCTGACTGCGCCAAACAGCATGGTTCGCTCCCCGCTGCCGCCCCTCCCCTCTCTTCTCCCTCCTTCCTCCAACTGCTTGCTTTTAAGTATTTTCACAGGAAGGAAAACTTCATTTTGCTCAAAGGTAAGAAACTGAACAGACACTTAGACCAGGAAATAGTTTAATTGAATTTCATATGAAAAATGCTTGGGATTCTTTAAGACAAACGTCAGGTTCCCGGCTCGACTGGAATCGCATTAGGTGAGAAAGGGAGTCAGAGATACTTGCTCAACTGTTATGGTCAGGTTAAAACAGAATATTGCATTAGCATGCAAAAGGACACAGGCCAGCAATCCAGAGAGAGACAAGTCTTCCCAGAATAAAGACTGCAGCGTAGAGAGAGGTAAATTGTACTAGTAATAACTCAGAAGGTGGAAAATGAACTTGTACCTCATAAGGCTGTGTGGGCCTTGATTACATTAGCGCTACTTGTGATATTATGCAGTATATTCAATTTTATTGTATTAGTTTTTGAATAGTCTGTAAAAGGCCAGTGTTTTATTTGGCACCCTGAGCCACCTGTCTTTCCTACAACATCCCCTACCCGCACATTCAAGCATTAGCATTCAGGTTTTCTAAAATCTTTTAACCATTGATGGCTGCCAGCAGTCAAATTAAATTCAAAGGGTTTAGTATAGCTCCAGGTTTTAGCTATATAATTTACTAAGAATGCCCAAAGCACTTGCAATCTAATTTGCAGTTCAGCAATGAATACCATTTCCTAACGAAATCTACCTGAAATTTCCTTTTGAGGCTCCGGAAAAAAAATACACTTGTGACACCTGTGTGTCTTCCTTCTGGCAGTGACTCAAAAAACCAACCTGCCAAGAGAACGCTGTACCATGTGCAAGGGGGCACAGGAAAAAGGAATCACGGGAATGGATTGGTTCTTATTGCTGGGTTATCTGAGCTAATGCAGCCACTCTATATTTCTTTTTAAAATTTAGATTTTTCTTCAATATCTTCTAAGTCTAATATTACTGCATGATCCATCAGCGCTTCCCTAGCAACCAGCATGGACTTTACCAAAATCTCTGATATCTTTGGCTCTCTGATAAATAAGTGACAGACAGTCAGATAGATGATGGGTACCAATACAGAAAAACCCAGACTTGATCATTTCATAACTCGTTGGTCTAGTTTCCGTGGCAGACCAGAGTGTCGATTCCTAATCCAATGCTCATTTCATTTCTGTCACTTACTCCGGAAGCACCACTGTCTCTATTCCTCCCTTATGGGAGGGAAAGAAAGCAGAAAGTTACTGTTCAAAGTCTACAGCAAACATATAGTATTATTTTGTCTTATAAAAAGGTAGCTCTCTCTTACCTCAGCTTAAGGCATGAGGAATCCTTGAAAAATGTTTTGGGGATCTTCTGTGAAAGCTGAAGATATAAAATGTTATTTAACTTTTATTTTTAAATTTAATCTCTCTTCCTGCTCTATAGGTATTCCGATTCCTTGTGTCAAGGTAGTAATGACAAAGCGGCTAAGAGAAACTGCAGCTAACAGTTGCCAGGTGAAATCTAAAATCTTACGAACATTTCCTATCACAGAGACAACGCTCCCCAGTGAAGGAGCCTGGAGAAATAAAATCGTCAGGCTGAATTAATTTAGTTAACAAATAAATAATCTGGAAGCCCGTTAGAAAAGCCAGAGGAGTTAGCTATATGCACAACACCGTTAATCACTCACCATCGAGCCAACTTGAGGTAACTAGAAATCAAGCCATTAAGGTATAAATTGGAGGAAGAAAAAAAGTTCGTAATGACTCAAATGATCTAAATCTGGTTGTTGATCTCTCATTTCCCACTCCATAGGCCCCCTTACATACCTTGTAATAAATGCTACAGTTTATAAAATTTGAAAATACTAATGGAGAAGCATTTTTAATGCTTTTAAAGCCTACCAAAATCTCAGTGGTTGAAAGGGAACTGAGGCGTCCCAAAACAAGGAGCAGAAACTAGGACAGGATGAGTGCCCGCCCCAGGTCACACCCCCCATAACTGAACCCTCTCCCCCCACGCAGACTCCAAAGGATGCCTCAAGTATCCCCAAGTGTGGCAGAATGTGCAACAAAAGAGAATGCCACAATATTTTGATTTTTCATTTCTATTACTGTGGAATACAAAACATAACCTATTGAGTAAACATGAAAATGGGTCTGCCTTTCAGGCATCACCTTGCTCCTCAGCCCTAATGGAACCGATCTCCACCCACTTCGGCTAACAACAAGACCCTGGATTTGTTTCTCGAGCACCAGACAGAAAATTAATGTAGTCAACTGTTCACTTTCCAATTAATTTAGTGAAGCGGCAACTAAATAATCCAATTTTACCAAGTCGGAACACAAAAATATCAGCTGCACAGCACTTAGGAAGAGGAGAAGGAAGGGAAGTAACTAGCATTTTTAAATACCCTCGACATCAAGCACTTCGCTAGGCCCTTGCTCCTTTTTTTAAATTTTCATCCTCACAGGAACACTGAAAGGAAGGAACTCTTATCTCCATTTTACATAAACTCCACTTACATACAGAATTTAAATAACTTGCCCCAAGATCACAGAACGAGTGTGTGGTAACACGGGGATGATGCCCGAGGTCTCTCTGACTCCTTGAGTTAAAATGGAAATAAATGAATGATAAAAATCATGATGACACTTTTTGTATGATTACACCCTAGATGAGTCTCTGTACTTAATATTTTCAATAATTCTGTTTATTTTTAAGCATTAAATTAGCTTTGTTTCCACCTTACTGTCACCTTATTCTGGGGTATAGTCATTTACTTCTTAAGAAACAAGATGTTCATCTGTCTCCATTCCTCTCCCTTCCTTCACCTGTACTCTTTACTTTCTCCACTCACTTGTTTATATCCCCCAAAGATCCAGGCGGGCAAGATGACAAAGAATATGACTTGATGGGAATTAATGAATTGTGTTTAATGAAAAATTAATTCTGAATACAGACTGTTACACTTTATGGATACTCCTCGTGTGCATTTGTGATTAGAATAACTTTACAGAGGATTAAGGCCCAATAAAACCCCACAAGATGTACAGTGTATGTGTCAGACATCTAAAAATTCTTGAGAAAGCAATTATACTGAGTGCTGTCTAATAATAAATCCAAATGGACAGCTCTGATATGAACTGCGTATCCTAACAACACTACCCCCACCTGACTCTGCATTGCAATCTTTGCTAGACTCTCTGCAAAAGAACAGATGTTCTGCTTTGGGTTGAGAAATCAACAGTTACCATTCATATGTTCCCAAAATTCAAGGGCCTAGTGCTGCTGTTTTAAGGATGCTAATTAATTCTAGCCCTTATGCTCCAATATTCTTGCAGTTTCAATCAACCGCATTCTCACAGGACCTTGGGCCCAGCATCTCCTTTGAAAGCCTATGGGGAAAAGCAACTAGGAAATGTACACTTCACGGACCCGGGGGAAGAAAGGGATTAATCTGATATGCTCTGATTTCACCTTTTTCTCATAACGTTCTCATTGCTGTCCTCTCTGTTGTATTAAACAGGTAGGCACAGCCCGGATCACAAATTTAATTGAAATCAAACCTGGAGATGCCTTCGGTCATACTTTTTTTCCATTTCCTTACCATTGAAACACAGAAACACAGACTCATTTTGGAAGCTGCATAGAAAGAGCTATTTACTGAATCTGTTCCTGGGTTTGTTTATTTGTTTTAATGTCTAGTGTTGACTGTGCATCACATCCAGCTAGGAGCATGGTAGACATGCAGGTTCCTGGGCTTCAAAGCGCACAGATCCGCAGATCTGTGAGAGTTCTGGGGTATCCGCAATCTTTAAATAAATGCCCTATTCTGGAGCAGGATGATCCGGGGACCTAGGAAATGCTGTGTTCATCCAGGAGTGCTCTGGATCACGGATGTTAACAACCTGTGTGACGTTTGCTCCAGATGAGAGCGCTCGGGCAAAAATGGTGCTGTGGGCCAAGGATGGGATAAAGATCCCATTCCATCTACTTTGGTGGACCCTGCTCTGCTCCCAGCCCCACAGACATCCTTCACACCAGTTTCCCATAGTGTCCTATGGCTTGAATCACCTGCAGCGATGACAATCCCTGGGACCTTAGATGGAGTCCAGTGACTTGCTTTTTTAACAAGCCTGCCAGGCAAATGTCATGCACCCTAAAGTCTGCTGCACTGCCGTAACACCGAAGCAAGTGTGCCCAGGAGAAGAGCCTTCGCCGAGGAGCCAGCCAGACCTGGGCTGGGATCCCAGATGTCTTACCTATAACTAACTGCCTGACGTGGGCAAGTTCCCACACCTTGACTTAACCTCCACGAGCTTTCGTTACCTCCCTGTAAATTTGGGGTGATAGTGTCACCTTCCAAATTGTTGGGAGAATTAAATATGATCATGTATGTCAAGGTGTAGGACACAGTATAAATCTGAAAACAGCAAGAGTGAGGGGTTTCACATGTGTGTGTTGCCCACTCATCTGAGGAACAAGGTCTGTCACCCTTTTCCAACAATTATTTGCATGAGTTGATATAAAAGATTCTTTTCAAAAGATACAAAAGATTCTTTTGGTGTCTTACTGAAGGAGAGTGAGGAATTATTTTTTGTTTTAGGAGACTTTGGGAGGGGGCTGGGAAAGAAGAGGGAGACATGAAGAACATGGGGAAGATAGTAAGGGACCTATCCCCATCCTGCCACTTGACTTCATATCATACCCCAAGTCAGGGAGGACAGAGTCCGAAGGAGCTGGGGATTTTTAAAGATTTTATTTATTTAGGGTGCCAGGGTGGCTCAGTCAGTTAAGCAGCTGCCTTCGGCTCAGGTCATGGTCCCGGGGTCCTGGGATCAAACCCGGCATCCGGCTTCCTGCTCAGTGGAGAGCCTGCTTCTCCTTCTCCTTCTGCCTGCCGCTCTGCCTACTTGTGTTCTCTATCTCTCTGTCAAATAAAAGATTTTATTTATTTATTTGTTTGTTTGTTTGTTTGTTTAAGAGAGAGAGATAACACGAGGGGGGTCAAGGGCAGAGGGAGAAGCAGGCTCCCCTCTGAGCAAGGAGCCTGACTCCAGATTCTATCCCCAGGCTCCAGGATCATAATCTGAGCCAAAGGCAGACGCTTAACTGACTAAAGCCACCTGGGCACCCTGAAAAAGCTGTTTTCTAAAGAGACTTTTGTGACCCTATCCCCAAGTTGTGATGTTTTAGGGCCCAAGCGAGGCAAAGAAATAAGAGAACCATTCTCCATTTCTGTGTAGAATCCATTGACATTCAGAAGCCTGAAGGTGGGCATCATTAGAAGAACCAAAAGACAGCCGTCGGCATCAGCATCCGTGGCCTCACAGCTGCCACCATTACAAGTGGCAATGGAGAGAATCCCCCCTCAGATGGCTTTGAGGACTGAGGATGAGGGGGTCACCACAGAAAGCAAGAAAGACAATCATGCCACTTAATTCCTAAAGCTGAAAATTCAGTTGTCAGTACACGTCTGACTTCACTCGGGAACCCCCACACACCTGGAGAGGTCTTTGCAGGGAAGCTCAGTGCCCTGCAGGAGAAGATCAGGGTGGGGAGCAGGAGCTCCACATCTTGCTATCACCTGCCTTGCTTCGCCTCCACAGATGGGTGAGTAGATACAGTAACAATTTTCATTATAAATGCCCGTTATCGGTCCCAAGGGGGGCCGGCCTAGCAAGAGCAGAGAGAAATATATTTTTCTCTGCCAGAACTAAATGTCAAATTAAAAGCTCAAATGGGGCACCTGGGTGGCTTAATGGGTTAAAGCCTCTGCCTTCAGCTCGGGTCATGATCTTGGGGTCCTGAGATCGAGCCCCGCATCGGGGTCTCTGCTCAGCAGGGAGCCTGCTTCCCCCTTTCTCTGCCTACTTGTGATCTCTCTCTGTCAAATAAATAAATAAAATCTTTAAAAATAAATAAATAAATAAATAAATAAAAGCTCAAATGGTAGTAACTCTCATTTCTGCAAGAGCTTAGTTATCACTGGCCTCAGACACACCATCTTAACCTATGTATGATTCAGTCTCCTCACCTGTGAATTACCCTACTTGACAGATGCTTGAGGCTTAATACCTAAAGATAAAAATAGCTCAAGATGACTTATAGAAAGCATCTGAAAGAGTCAAAAATTAAGGGTTTGGTCTCTATCTGATGCTCAAATAGCACAGCCCTGTGTCATTTATGTTGTATTCAGATGGGTAGTAGGAAGGGTATAGAAACTCTGTAGGTTTGCTCTGCCAAGAACAAGCCAAGCGGCCTTAAGCAATTCCTTTACACTCTGGGAGCCTCCCTTTCCTCCTCTGTAAAGGCAAGAGTTCTATTTTGTCCACAGGGTTCAAGGTAGAAGATATCAGGTCTTGAGAAGAGCAACTAAAAATATGATCTCCTTGTGCTGCCGAGGGAGTTACATCACCCCGCACTTAGAAGAATCCAAATGTTGACTGAGACCTTCTGTAAGCAAAAAGAAACACTGAAAAGCCTTGTCAGGCATTCTGTAGTCGGTTGGTAATGCAGTTTTGAATGTGTCTATCTTGAGCACACCCAGATGTTTATACCATTTGGATGTGTGTTAAAAAGTTAATGTTTCCCTGAATGAGATGCGCCCAGGCCCCTTTCAAAGTGGCATAAGAGCCACAGAAGGGGGCAGCATAGCTTCCCAGTGAGAATGACACAGTGTAGTCACCAGCTTGTTGATGACACTGGCCATTTGAGTTCAGTCCTCTGCGTTCATTCATTAGGTTGTCGATCGACAAATATTTACTGCGTAACTTTCCTAATCGAGACACTGTGCCAAGATGTGGGAAATGCAAAAGTGTTACCCTGGCCTTCCCTGAATGTTAAATCTCGTTTGAAGGGAGAGGTATCCAAGCAATTATAAAACAAGATAGTTTATGACAAGCGTCACATGATTGTAGCCAATAAGTATCATTTTTTATGCAGTGCGTTCTAAATTTATTCAATGTCTTTTTTTCAGCTGAATGAGGCATCAACTGTAGATGAGTGCTCCAAGGTTTTTCCAATGAAAGGGGAATTGGAGCTGGATAGAACAGATGAATGGAGAGAGAGGAATGAACTGAAGGAAGCTCACGCTGGGAAGGGAAATTAGCATAAACAAAGGCACTGAGTTGGGAAATCCCAAAGCCATGAGAACAAAGCAGGTGAAATCCCACACTGTTGCTCAATGTGGGAACCTACTCACTATTTCCACTCCTCACAAAGAGGAGGATCCCATCAAATCGATGATTATAAACAGTTCCTTGACACCAAGTGCTTGTTTCTTTAGCCAGAATTACTCGTTTCATTAACTTAAGTGGTTAGTTGCCACACTACAGTGTAGAGATCGTAGATCCAATCGTTTCACTAACACAAGGAAAAAAAAAAAGAAAAAAACACTTCTCATCTTTGCTTGCATCCCTAGTAAGAATAGAACAGTGTATGGCCCCCACTGCCCTCTTAGCTTCGGTGGACGTTCTGCATTTAGCCAACCTGAGAGTTTTAATCCACAGTGAAGCCATCAGGGCACGTCAGGAGCAAGAGTGGTAAAAAGCCAAACCATGGGGCTTCCCAGTGGAAAACAGATTGACATATCTGGACCAAGCAATGTCATTGTTCTGCTGAGTCCGTAAGAAATGTTGCTAACCGTCCGCCATGGATGTTACCATATCCCTACTATGAACTTTCTTTGCAAATTACAAAGACCTTTAAAGTGACACTAGCAGCTGCTGGAGCTGGAAATAAACTCAGGATTAACACCAACCAGAATGTAAACATTAGGATAAGCAAATATGTTCCCCGAAAGAGACAGCCTTCAGACCATACATCTAGCCATACCCTCCCTCCCAAATGAGTTCAATTCATCTTATTTAGTAAGTGGGAGCCTAAAATAATCCTCATTATTTTCTATTTTTTCAGTAGTTTGAGTACTGTAAATTATACAAAGCTTTTTACAAATAAATGATCTTCCAGTGACCTTCTGTAACACGGCAGGTCTATTATTTTAAAGTTTGGTGTTTGTTCCTTCACCTTACACATTCTACCATTTGACAAGTTTCTCTCAATTGGCAGTTTCTATTTATATTTCAACATATTAGTATAACACATTTAAATAAAATCCTCCACTTGTATCATTAATTAGCATTTGGCAATGGGCCTGATTATATGCCCTTGGCAGCAAAATGATTTAAGTACCTAAAAGGTTATTTTTATCATTTATTAAGAATGCCTGTTAGCAAACTATTACCACCAACTTCTCAACACGGGTACTCTGCAGACTAGCATAGATCTTAACGTACCTCTCCAGGTTCTGTGGAGTAACTAACAGTGTGGTCAGTTCTCCTAACAAACGAGGAAGGTCCGTGCAAATAAAAGGGCGTTTAAATGATTAAAATTTTTCTAAGTTGAAATGATTTAAAATAATTTTGCTAATCTGTGCTGGAACTTCAGGAAATAAAGTTTTCTCCTTATCATCGATAGTCTAGCAAACTATGCACAGGGATTTATTTAACCAGCAGAAGTCCTTGTCTGTACTCTTCTAACTAAGCTTCTAACTCTTCTAAGAAGCTGAATGGACTCCTTCAAACACTTTGACTGAACATGAATCTCACAAAGCCTGGAAAATGTTTGCTTTATAACTATGAACTCTCATTCCTAGGTCTCCTGCTCACTACGTATTTCCAGCAACTAGTCCAGTGCCGGGAATATAACGAATGCTCAATAAATATCTGGTGATGCAGGGCGCCTGGGGGGCTTAGTCAGTTAACCAACTAATCTTGATTTCAGCTTAGGTCTCCATCTTGGGGTCCTGGCATCAAGCCCCACAACCAGCTCTGCGAATAGTCTGCTTGAGATTTCCTCTCTCCCTCTCCCTCGGCCCTTCCCCCCACTAACTCTCACTCTGTCTCTCTCTAAATAAGTAAATAAACAAATAAAATCTTTGTTAAAAAATCAGGTATGTAATAAAGGGGAAAATAGCAATTTACTGCATGCCTCTTAAGAGAAGGAATGACCTTAAAAATGAAGTGAATTAGGGCACCTGGATGGTTCGGTGGGTTAAAGCCTCTGCCTTCGGCTCAGGTCATGATCTCAGGGTCCTGGGATCGAGTCCCACATTGGGCTCTCTGCTCAGCAGGGAGCCTGCTTCCTCCTCTCTGCCTGCCTCTCTGCCTACTTATGATCTTTCTCTCTCTCTTTGTCAAATAAATAAACAAAATCTTAAAAAAAAAAAATGAAGTGAATTGGGGCACCTGGGTGGCTCAGTCAGTTGAGCATCTGACTCTTGATTTCTGCTCAGACTATGGCTTCAGAGTTGTGAGAATAAGCCCCTTATTGGGCTCCATGCTGAGCATGGAGCCTGCTTGAAATTTACTCTCTCCCTCTCTCTCTCTCTCCCTCTGCCCCTACCCTGTGTTCTCTCTCTCTCACTCTAACAATAAATAAATAAATAAATAAATAAATAAATAAATAAAAACATGAGGTGAATTGCCATAAGTTTTGCGCTTGTTTGTGATTTTATTTAATTATGAGTTACAGCTATATGGCCTGAACAGTATGGAGGAAACATTTTTGGAGCAGACAATGTACTGAATCGTGGAAAATCAGCCATGCTGACACTGTGTTTTCAAGATCTTCTACAAATTAATATACATCCTGTATAAAATGAACAAAAATATCCGTTTGCTGTAACTCTTCAAGGCACAGTGTTTTGTAGTTTTTCTGACTCATCAGGGAGAATTAGAAACAATGTTCCATGAAGACAATGCTTTGGGGACTAGAATAAAGAACCTGAATGTTGCAAATAGAGAATTTGATATACCAGAGACTCTCCTGGGATTTGAGCATATAAGTATTCCTTGAGGGGCACCTGGGTGGCTCAGCGGGTTAAAGCCTCTGCCTTCAGCTCAGGTCATGATCTCAGGGTCCTGGGATGGAGCCCCGCACCGGGCTCTCTGCTCAGCAGGGAGCCTGCTTCCCCCTCTCCCTCTGCCTGCCTCTCTGCCTACTTGTGATCTCTCTCTCTCTCTCTCTCAAATAAATAAATAAAATCTTTTTTAAAAAAAACCACCCCGTGGGGCAAAGAATACATTATATGTTAATAAAAAATTAAAAACATAAATAAATAAAAATAAAAGTAAAAAAAAAAATAAACCACCACATAGGCTCCTTCTAGGCTACAAATATGCGTTCAATCTTGTGTCACCTTCATCATGCCTGACTGAAGGAGTGCTCCCAGAGCCCCCCATTAGTTGCATCCATAACTTGTACTCGAGAAGTAAGAGTCATACATCTGCATCATGGCCTTTGGGGATACCTTTTTGGTAGCTCTCCTGTGAGGCTAATATTGCATGTTTTATAGATATTACATTTGTCTGGTGAGGTCAGTCACCTCCACCACCAACAAAACACCAGTTGTATCTTATTATTCTCTATAGCCCCTGACACAGTGCCTTACAAATAATTAGTAGTAAATGGCTGCTGAACTGAACTGAAATATATGAAGGACATTGTCCTGAATTATAGGATAAGGCAGCAGAGTCCACATTGTCTTTGATTCAAATCATTATTGAGCACCAGCTGTATGCCCAATGACATTGTATTTCATACATTCGTGGCATTTAGTCTTTCTACAACATCTTTTTTTTATTAACATATAATGTATTATTTGTTTCAGGGGTACAGATCTGTGATTCATCAGGCTTACACAATTCACAGCACTCACCATAGCACATACCCTCCCCAATGTCAATCTCTACAACATCGTTTAAATAGTAAATGGGACCTCATCATTTATACTATCGTTATGGTGCCCTATATCAGGAGACATAATAGCATTTGATATCTTTAAATTTTGCCATTTAGAGCTACAAGTCTGTACCATAGATGAATCTAGGAAGTCTTTCCATGTAACATCCCCCGGCCTCCGCATTGGGAAAATGGAAGCGTGAACATTTTATCCCAGAATCTTTTCAATTACAAAAGTTCAATTCTTGAGTAATGGGGGGGCGTGGCAGGTTTAGAAGAAAGTGAGAAATCTGAAACAGTATCGAGATGCTTTGCAACTTACTCCCTACCATGCTCAAGTTTCCTCTCCACAGTCTGTGGGAATTCTGAGAACCACAGTCCCTGCATAATTCAGTCCGCTGGTTTCTCATCCTTCTCCCTTCTTTTCTCCCATCCTTCTCCCATTGCAGTGTGGCCATTCTGGTTGTTAAGACAAACAAATCCTTGGGGATGTAATTAAGGAGGCAGGAGATGCTTTTATCAAAGGGCAGCTCATCTGCTGCGGCTCCACCGCTGTTCCCGCAGGTTAACTACTTGGTAGTCCTCCCATGTCCCAGAGTCAATCTGTGTTTAAAGGATGGAGGTGAGTGGGCAGCACAGACCAGTTTATCTTCACTGCCTCCTCATTTATGACCGCGTTGCTCTCTCACACGGCACTACCTCAGCTGATCAAAATCAGGAACCACATATCACCAGAGTCATTGGGATGAAAGGCAAAATACATTCTTTGTTCAATCTACATAAGGATATTTAAAATAATCATGGCAATAGATCTGATGGAAATACGCAAACATAGAAACGGCTTATCCCAGAGCAGGAATTACTGTCTTCTCTTTTTGCTAGCTTCCCACGGCAGTTGGAGACATCTTTGCAATATATGAATATTCTCAATTATCAGCTCAGCCTGTAATATTGTGTCAGTTCACACACTCTGCCTGCAGCCAACATATCTGTGCTTGATTTCAAGCAGGGAATGGCCAGTTATCAGCAGGAAAGCCTCAACTCCATTCCACTTCCTGACATAAGGTCATAACCCTTTGAGAGACTTTGGCATAAAGATGTGCTAGTAAAATAGCATTCATCCAAAGTGTGCTTTCTCTCTGTCCCTCCTAAAACTCAAAATTTAAAACGATCAAAATTTCCTAGGTACCTCTCACGTTCCTGTAGTCAATGTGAGAAGCCAGCAAAATGAAACAGAGGAGACGGAGGCGGGTAAGACCTCAGGAAGCTGGACTAGAAGAGATGCAACTCTGAAAGAAATCCTGAAGATTTCTCAAAACCCCAGAAATCAAACAAGAACAAAATATGGAAGCAAAAAGGTTTTCACCCATTGAAAAGACATGAAAAGTCAATCAATGTAAATGTGATAGCCCAGGACCCTTAACCCAGAAAACCTGAAGCAAAAATCTGTGCCAGGAAGACAGATGGAATTCATCATTCCTTTCAGTTTCCTGAAATACAGAGCTTTGCAAACTGTCCCTCTGAACTATGAGAGTAAAATCATTTAGCACAGTCATTAAAGCCAAGAGCCATAATGTGTATAACAACCATGTGTAGGTGACATAATTCTACTGAAAAATACCCAGGACGTCTCAAACTTTGCTGGCAGACTAAACAACAACAATGAAATGCTGTACAGGGTTTCCACGTAATGCTGGAAAGCTGCCTGTCTCATCTAAAGCTACCGAGAAGACACTCTCGACCCCAGCTTCGCATCATCTGGTAAGAGCGTGGTGGGGAATGACTTAGTGGAGAAGGGCAATCCATGTGCCAAGAAAATAGACATAGGTCTTGTTACAACAGTAGAGGTGATGGGGTTCAGAGGGCAGGGGTTTGGGGGGCTTATCCATTTCGAGAACAAGCTGTGGCTTTTTTAGGGGTCTCCAGCATCGAACATTTTTGCTGCAATAAAATGCTGTCTCTGAACAAGTCATTCCAGCACACAACAGCAGGAACTAACAAAGGCTGGAGTCCAGTGGAGGCCACCTCCTCACCCTGTTATATTATCTGTGACCAGTGGCCAGTGTTGCTATGACAACTTTTCAAAGTAGCCTTATCGAGGACCAAAAAAAAAAAAAAAAAGGAAAGCAAAACAAAACCAAACCTCCCAGCACAGATTATGCCTACTGGACATGAAAGAGCTGGTCAATTCAGTGAAGGGTAAATGGTCAGGACAGCTCTTAAGCATTACTTAGAAGCTCTCCCCCCTCAATTTTAAAAATTGTCTGAAATCTTCACTTATATTGTCATGAAAGTATACAGAAGTTTCTTTATAAACCTTAATACAATAATTACATAGGACCCCAAAAGGTTGCCCTTTCTGATTCCTATGATCGAATGTAATTTTCTCTGTCCCAGTACAAGCATCTCACGTTGCAGGAGATTTTCATAGCCCACTTGATATTCAAGCCCCATGAGAGAGGACCTTTGATACATAGAACCAAGTGGAAAAGGGAGATGAGAAAGCCCCCATACCACGAGTCCATGGTCAAGGACGGCCGATCAAAATAAGACAGATTATAAAGGGCTTTTCCTCCTTTTCCAATTCTACTAAGAAAAAAAAAATTACTTCCCTTAGTAATTATTTATTTTCCCATTTCCACACGTGGTTCTCATGATAATTGCTAACTTTGTGAAATGTTAGAACACTGACACTTATGTAAAGCAAAGTGCCTTTTGACATTTATGAAGTGCTGATTCTCTATAAATATAGAAAAGTGGTAATCATCACAAGAACTACTCAATGGAATAGATCAATAGTGAAGACAAATACTCTTCTTTCATTGAAATTCAGAAGGCAAAAAAATAGGTCATTTTTTATCTCTTTGATAAACTAGTTCTTTCTGTGACTTGCCAAATAAGATTTAAGATCAGAGCAATGACACAGACATAGGGAAATTTTAGGAAGAAAGGAATCATAGGTCAACTTGGTCTATTTCCTATCCTCGTATAGATCTATATGTAGATACATGTGCACGAACACCTCTGGAGACAGATAGTGGCAACTATACTGTCATTCACCTTATGATCTCTTATTTAAAAAAAAAAACACCGATTCTGGGTAGCTTGTAACACAAAATAAGCAACGATATCCATCACAAAATTGCTAGAAAAGCAGATAAGCTTCGAAGAGTGATTTGGGGAATATTAAGTGTAAATTGTGCTTTCATTTTCCAGTGACATTTCTTCTTTCCTCACAACCACAGAACAGGGCTGCGGAAGGTACAATGTCCGTTGACACTTCTGTGAAGAGAACACGTAACCCAAGTCAGAAGCTTCTCAAAGGGCTGAAGGTGGACACTTAACGCTGACTGGTCAGTTCCAGTCTCATTAGGCTAGCCCGCAATCGGAGTGCTGTCCAAATATCTATAAACAAGAAAGCAAAGGCAGGACCCGCAGAGGCTATGCCCATCTTGTGAACTCAACTTGAATACTGAGCTAGCCTCTGACAGATCTAGCGTGGCTTTCTGACACCTTCCACTACCTTTCAGCATAGTTCAATACTTAAAAGCATCAGGGATCTGATTGCTCTCCATAAGGTTCCTATTCCCCATGGGTGATATAGGCCTCTGAAAATATGTCAAGTGGCATCATTCATTTAGTGGCCAAATATTTATGGAGAACCTATGCTGCTGATGTCTACAAGAACATGTGGTACAGTTGTCAAAAGCGTGGGGAGCTGGGCTGCCTGATTCAAATCTTGGCTCTACCATTTGCTAGGCAGGGCGGCCTTAGGCAAGGTAATACTTGACCAGTCTGCCTCACTCTCCTGATCTGTAAAATGGGGATAATCATAGTGCCTACTTTATATGGATCTTGTGAAGATGAAGGAGTTAATACATGTGAAGCATCTTGACAGTGCCTTGTAGACACTGCTATCAGCTCTTATGTCTTACCAAACAAATGCTGATATCAAGTAATGTGGTGAATTAGGCGCTCCTGGTTTCATATTCCTCATCCGGTCGGTTCCATATGATTTACTTCTCATCACCAAAGAAATAAATCAAGTAGGGCATCCTTCTACGTTTTTTTCTACTTTGCCTAAGGTACCCAACTAAGTGTTTAATAAACTGTTAATTCTGCCTCAGTGTTTCCAAAGCTATTTACTGTGGCTAATCTCGTAGTCCATTAGGACAAACGGGAAAAAAAGTAATTTGCTCCAACTTCAAAAAGGAAATACTTGGGCCCCTGGGTGGCGCAGTTGGTTGAGCGACTGCCTTCGGCTCAGGTCATGATCCCGGAGTCCCGGGATCGAGTCCCACATCGGGCTCCCAGCTCCATGGGGAGTCCGCTTCTCACTCTGACCTGCTCTCTTTCACTCTCCCTCTTTCCTAGTAAATAAATAAATAAAATCTTTAAAAAAAAAAAAAAGGAAATACTCTAACCTTTCAATTTATTATTATTATTACCTACCATTTATTATTTACTATACACTAGACATTATTTCAAGCACTTTATAAACTTTATCTCTTTTTAAAATTTTTATTTATTTATTTGAGAGACAGAGAGAGAAAGCGACAGCACAAGCAGGGAGGAGAGAAAGTGACAACGCAAGCATGACCCTGGGATCATGACCTGAGCGGAAGGCAGATGCTTAACTGACTGAGCCACCCAGGCACCCTAAACTGTACCTCTTTTAATTCTGACAACAATCCCATGAAGGGGGTGTTAGTTGCCCCAGTTTATGGGTGAGGAAGGTGAGGTTGATTAAGGACTATGTATCTCACCTGAAGCCCATATGTAATAGAGTAACACTAGCTATCATTGACAAACCCCCAAATCTCAGTGATTTGCCAAAGTGCAGGACTGTTGCTCATGTTGCTCATGCTGCCTGACGCAGCGGTGGCAGTAGCAGCCGGAGGGTAAGCGGCCTGTGCAGGAAGTCAACTTCAGAAGGACCCAGCAACTTCTATCATCTCAGGTCTCTTCTGGCCATCCTCCCACCATGGCGCTCCACTGCCCACCCCACCCCCCGCCTTCGCCATTCAGCTGACAGAGGGGGAAGGGGAGTGGGGATCATAGATGGAAGGGCGCACATCTAGCCCAGGCCTGAAAGCGGCAAGTCCTGCTCCTGGTGCTCTCATTCCAGTAGCAAGAACTCAGTCACATGGCCACCACCAGACTACAAAGAAGGCTTGTCACATTAGAAATGTGACCACCTGTGTGCTTGTCCTCACACGGCCGGGTCCTGAGCCAGACCCACTGGGCTCCAGAGCCCATACTCTTGCCAATACAACAGTCCTACCTGCGGAGAGTTCCCTGCCTCATTCTGCCAGCTGACTGACTTCTCAACGGATTATAAAGCTAACGCACTCAATCTAAACTCATACTTGTAAAAATAAATCTTTTTAAGTTTTATATATACCAAGTTGTATATAACTATTTACCTGATGTGGTTTACTTAATTTCATCAAGAAAACAATGAAGAGGTACCTGGGTGGCTCAGTCGGTTAAGCGGCCAACTCTTGGTTTCAGCTCAGGTCGCGATCTCAAGGTTGTGAGATCAAGCCCCACAGCTGTCACCCCTATCTCCTCCACACCGGCTGCCAGCCTCCCCCGACTCCTGCTCAAGACTCCCCCTGCTCGTGCTCTCTCCCTAAATGAATAAATAAAATCTTTAAAAACGGTGAAGAATACTCTATGACTTTTGTTTACATACCTTAATCTCCCACCAGCCTTTCCAGAAACAAGGACCATCTCTGACTGAAACAGTACGACCTTCCACAGGGATTCCAAATTATTGCTGCCTCTTCAAAGTCCGTGTCAAATATTACTACTATTAAATTTAAACTTGTGACATATGAGATTCCAATTATGTGTATGATTTCTGTTTAATCATCTTAACACCCATACCATTGGATTATTGTTTTTAAATAAGGAAATAAAAAGATACATTGATGACTTGATACAATGATATCAATAAGTAATAAACATTATGAGAGGACTATGCTACACTCAAAAAATACATATATTGATGACAAACAGCAAAGATCATTGTAGTGAATGCAGAGCTACCCAATAATTAAACATTAGGGAAGGCTTGGGCATATACAAAATAGCACCATAAAAGTCTTATAAACAGCCCGTATATAACGTAAGAGTCTTGAATCTGATTGGTTAATTCTTCTACTTGAGCAGCACACTGTTGAAAATCAATTCAAGGAACTTATCAACTCCTAACAATAGAAGGCTTTATGTTCAACTATGGGAAAACTTCTATTAGCCTCATTATTTCCATTTACCAAATACTTTCAGCTTTCTACTTTCCCAATAAAGGGTAGGAATCATTTATCTCTCCTCTTTGAATTTGGCATGACCATATGAGTTGCTTTAGTTAATAAAATGTGAGTAGAAGCTTCAACTGTCATATCCAGGCAAAAGATTGAAGAGCAAGTACCTGCTTTTGCTACAATCCCATTTTCCTGCTGTGGTGGATTAAAATAGCCATAAATTCTCTGCAGTTGCTTCCACCAAAAGGTGGGCTCTTCCCCTCCTTTTGAATCTGAGCTGGCTCTATGACTCGCTTTGACCCACAGAAGGTTGTGAACGTGACAAAGTGAACCCCGTCCACAAAAAACCTTAAGACTTTGCCTCTCGTTCTTTCTTAGAATAGTGCTGCCATGTAAACAAGCCCAGGCTAGAGCCTCGAAGATGAAAATCTGGGTGGTTGGAGAGATCCCCCCGTCCCAGCTGCTCCAGCAATATCGGTTGACCCCACACACGTGATTGAGGCCACCCGGCACCCAAGCAGTCCCCAGCCAAGCCACCACCTAACTGCAGCTGCGGAAGTGATCCCAGGCAAGAACGGCAGAACTAACTGCTCAGCCAAGCCCAGCCCAAGGCGCAAAATAGTGAGCAAGTGCCTAGTTGTTTATGTTTTGGAGTTGTTTGTAATCTAGCAGTAGGTAAGCGACGAGCCCACCCCGGGCAACTGGAGAAGCAGATACTGAGCTTCCTTCAGCCTGGATCTCTGGGTGAGGAGGACAGAGCAGAGACCCTTAAAATGTCTAATAGGAGTAAGAGATAAGACTTTGTCATTTAAGCCAATTTTGAAGATGTCCTTCCCTACAGCATAACCTATCCCAGTCCTGACTGATTCAGAAATCAGTACCAACAAGTAGAATTCTGCTCTGCCAGAAGAACACTAAACGGTGAGGTCAGGGAGTGGACAGAATGGGAACCATTATCAGAATCGCCAGGGATGACCATCTCTAGCACACGGCGATACAATATTTAGTGAACTATCCACCTGGGACAACTCAGAAGGCAACAACGTGCCAGAAGAATACGGTAGCTTACGGAAGAGTGAAGAGGACGTGGGACACTTAGCACTGAATTGTTTCTGGTTGATTATAATGGATTGTAGTTGTTATCAAAGCATGTCCTGACTAAGCCATTCTTAACACTCAAGTAGTGTCTGTTAGCGCTAAAAGAGGAAAGATACCAAGTCACTGCTTTGCTTTGGCCTACAGAGACATGTTCACCAGCAAAGTGAACGAAAGCAATATTGAACTGGGACATAAAGCTTTTGGCTCTGGAAAACTGTGAAATGGAAATAGCAATCAAACCTTCAAAACAACCTGACTTTCTTGACTTAAAACATCTGGTAGCCTCAGAAATAACAGGGCTGCAAACAGGGAGAAGCCCAGGGATGGGGATTTTCTTCCCTTTTTTATATTCTTATGCCCTGACTATGGAAAGTTCTTTGTTACAAGTGACAACAATAGAGAAAACACAACTCAAAAAAAAAAAAAAGAATTAATGAACGTTTAAGACTGGTACAATCAAATATATAGTTAGGGTGTTATGTAGAATATAACTCAAAAGAGATTTATTTTTTTATTTTAATTTAGTATTAGTTTAGAGAAATGTGATTTTTTTTTTTTTTTTTTTGTAAGACTAGAGAACATAGAGGAGCTGGTAAAAATTTACAGTGATTCTTAGACCTACCCAAGCTTGTCTCTGATATTTTTATAGACCTGACCTCCACTCAACCTTTTCTCCTTCTGGAACTGCAACCACCATACTTGAAGTGCGCAAAAGAGGACTTAGATATCAGCAGGAACTCCAGGTGGGGGAGTGAGATTTAAGTGCAATTGATATCAGGCATCAGATAAATCTCAACCATGGGAATGAGTTTGTCCCTTCTCAAGCAGCAGGCTTAAACATGCCCAGATCTGGGATTGATAGATGTGTGCCGCTGTTTCATACACACCAAGGTGACCCCATTCACTCAGCCTGCCATAGCAATGATTCTTGAATAAATGTCCCCAACTGAGAAAGAAGTGCAAAAAGTGAATCTAACAAGCCAGACTCATCATCAGAATCAACATCCCTGCGCTCCGATGACTGAACCAAGCCAGGCCAGCCCTGGGGAGCCCAGGACTTCATCAGTCCCACTTCATACAGCAACAAATAGGAGTTCCCTCCCTCTCAAAAGCCCTACTGATTCTTGTGGAAATGGGCATCCCAATATTAATACCAGCTGGGCAGCTAATAAAGCAAGTATCAGTTATCCAAGAAGGCCATTAGTACTGGCTACCAGTAGGGAAAAGGGCCCAGGATAAAGAAATAAACCCAAAGGAAGAAAAATGTAACACTTCAGAAGAAATATGAGCAGAATGGGTAATGCTAAACTATTTGATCATTTAACTGGGAAAGAGTTGAACACAAGCTTAGTGAAATTTGAAAAGTGGTGTATTTATGATTCAAAGGCACATTTTTTTCCCAACAAAATGGCCCGAGCACAGAATCTTAACTTTCCCATGTAAGGCAGATTGGAAAACACCTTTTTTTTTTTTTCAACAGCATTTACTGCAGGCTGAATCACTATCCTCTCATTTATAATACCAGTAGTTGAGCAATATGGGGCTTACTTATGCTATATGGTTATCAACTTGTGAAGTATCTGATTCTGTTATTTACATAGCCTATAGAGATTTAATGCTATAATACTTTTCTGGCACTTTGATTCTTTCCATAGACGATTTTAAATATAAATACACAGCCCAATCCCTGCCTCCACCTCCATGTTCAAGAATATGGTAATAGTGGGCAAAGTGAAGGGGGGGTGCTCAGTGAAAAAAAAAAAAAAAAAGGATTTCTCCATCGTTATTCCTAGGGAAAGGCTATGGCTTTCTGTCAAAAGGCCCTCGAAACCCATAAAAAAGGGGTAAGTTTCCTTGAACAGATTTTTGTTTCTTTTCGTGTTTTCACAGATTTTTCTTCCTTCCAGCTTTATGAAGATATAACTGACATATAATATTGTGTCAGTCTAAGATACAGAACATAATGATTTGATGTATGTATATGTTGTAAAAATGATTACCACAATAAGGTTAGTTAACATATCCATCATCTCAAAACAGATTTTAAACATATTTACCCACGCAAAAAGAACTTAATGAAAAATCAGACAAAACCATTTTAAGTATCAAACCAAATAACATGATGATCTTTTAATTTGTTTGGTATTATCTAGGCACAGACTATGTGAAGGATGAAATATCAAAGGTATTTTTTTTTCTTGCCCATATTTGGGCTCTGTGTTCTTCATACCTTGGTTGATACCAACTTTAACAATTTCAACAGACACATTTTCAACCCAGGGTCCTCCATGTTATCACTGGTTAAAGAACAACTCCTACTATCTGAATTAGTCTCTGCAGCCTCATGTCCCACACATACTCTTACAGACCCCTCCTCATTCACCATGATCCTGCCTCACTAGACCACCTGATATTTCCCAAACATGCCATTTTCTCTCACACCTCCTGCTGGTTCCCACACCTTCAGTCCTCTTCCCACTCTTTAAGGTAGTGAAATCCTAATCAGGCCCAGTACCAATAACTCAACACAATTTCCCTTAACAACACCTGGTAGAATGAATAGCACTCTCCTCTCCATCCTTAAAAATGCTGTTCCTATAGCTACTCTAGAAACTATTCTAAAACCACGTATTCCTTAAGGACAGATCATTCTTTAGCCATCATCGTATCCTCATCATCTGAGAGAGTACTATATTAGTTATCTACTGCTTCATAAAAATTATCCCAAAACTTAGTGACTGACAAAGTATCATCCATTATTCCACAGTTTCTGTGGCTCAGGAATCTGGGCATGATTTAGCTGAGTCTTCCAGCTCTGGATCTTTCATGGGCTGTAGCCAAGGTGCTGGCAGGGATCATAGTCTCATTTGAGGGCCAGCTGGGAGTGGACTTGCTTTCCAAATTTACTCCAGTGATTGTTAGCAAGATTCAGTTCCACGTCAGCTGTTGACTGGAGGCCTTCCTTGGTTTCTTACCACCTGGACTTCTCCATAGGGCAGCTCACAACATGGCAGCTGGTTTCTTCAGAGCAAGCAAAGGAGAAGAGGAAAGGATGCCAGCAAGAGACAGAGGACTAGCAAGACAAAGTTAAAGTTCTTCTGTCCTAATAGCAACATCCCAACACTTGTGCCATGTTCTATGTGCTAGAAGTGAGTCATTAGGTCCAGCCCACACTCAAAGGGAGTGTGTTACACAAGGGTATGAATAAAAGAGTTGGGATCACTGAAATCTTCATCAGAAGCTACCTCCCATAAATGTGTTACACAGTAAGCTTTCAATCAGGATTTATTTATAAAAGTAGAAAAGAAATGAGGTGCTTTCTTCAAATATCTTTACTTTTATGATCAATTCCATGAACTTTTAAGGTTACATAATAATAAAAATTATACTGGTCTGTTAGCTGGTGGATTGTCATTTCAGTCCAGATGGTATTTGTTTGTTTGTTTGTTTGCTTGCTTGCTTGCTTGCTTGTTTTTAAGAGAGAGAAAGAGTGCTCACGAGCTGGTGGCAAGGAGGAATGGGGGCAGAGAGAGAATCCTAAGGCAGGCCCCTCATCCAGCATGGAGCCCAACGACAGTCTCAATCTCACAACTGTGAGATCAGGACCTGAGCGGAAATCAAAAGTCAGACATTCAACCGACTCAGCCACCCAGGTGACTCTCAATCTGTATGCTTTCAAGAGATTCAAAAAATTTAGAATTCTCATGTAAGGTGGGGGGGGGGGAATGTGAAAATATTCCGCTATGTCTTTTCATATGCTTACAGTAGAAATAATCAACGCCAAAAAAAAAAGTGTGTATGTGATGTGTCCAATAAAAGAAACCCTGTCTGCTAATATTGAATAAATTGGAATGAAAAAGAAGAGCTTATAGATCACCACTGTAACTTATGGATGGTCTGCATTAGCACAGCAAGGAAAAGGGAATCATGCCTCTCCATCATGAATAAGGTATACAGCATACTGAGCAATGCACTCTCTCTTTAATTGTTAGCATCTCTTTCACCAACAGAAATATCAGAGACACCAAACTCATAGAAAAAGTGACCAGATTTGTGGTTACAGGTATGGATAGTGGAGTGAAGAGGAAATTGGAGGAAGGTAAGCAAAAGATACAAACTTCCAGTTGTAATGTACGTGCTAGGGATGCAAGGTACAACATGACGACCAGAGCTAACACTGCTGTAGGATATACAGGAAAGTTGTTAAGGGAGTACATCTTCTGAGTTTTCATCACAAGGAGAATTTTTTTTTCTTTTATCCTTCTTCCTTTATTTTTTTTTATCATAACTGTATGAGAATATCAATGTTCACTGAAACTATTTCTTTTTTAAGTATGAGTCATTTTTTTTTAAGATTTTATTTATTTAGGGATGCCTGGGTGGCTCAGTTGGTTAAGCCGCTGCCTTCGGCTCAGGTCGTGATCCTAGAATCCTGGGATCAAGTCCTGCATTAGGCTCCTTACTCAGCAGGGAGCCTGCTTCTCTCTCTGCCTCTACCACTCTGCCTGCTTGTGTTCTGTCTCTCTCTCTCTCTCTCTCAAATAAATAAATAAATAAATTTTATTTATTTGAGAGAGACAGAGCACATATATGTGGGGGGAGGGGCAGAGGGAAAAAGGGACGCAGAATTCCCAAGGAGCAGGGAGCCCAATGCAGGGCTCAAACCCAGGACCCTGGGATCATGACCCGAGCTAAAGGCAGCTGCTTAACCGACTGAGCCACCCAGGTACCCATCCTGAAACTATTTTGGTACTCACTCCACTGTATGTGTAAATCAAACCATTATATTGCACATTTTAAACTTATACAGTGATGTATGTCTATGATTTTACCATAAAACTGGAAAAAAGAGAAATATCAGAGACAAAACTCTAGGACTTGATAAGCACATATATTGTTATACATGGAAGAATTTGAGGCCAAGGAATATCACACATGTATTAACTATGCTTGTACTAGGGGCGCCTGGCTGGCTCAGCCCGTTGAGCAACTGACTCTTGGTTTCAGCACAAGTCATGATCTCAGGGTCTTGAGATCAAGCCCCACATCAGGCTCCATGCTCAGCACGAAGTCTGCTTGAGGATGTTCTCTCTCCCCCTCTCTAAAATAAATAAATAAAACATTTAAGAAAAACTATGTTTGTACCTTCTCAATGTCACAGCTACAAGACAGGAGAGTTTCACAGGACGACAAAATGCCACAGTGTTGCTATATTACATCAGAGCATGAGTTCCTCATGGCCATCTAGGATCCCTGGCTTAAGTGGTCAAACACCAAGAGGGTTTCAAAGATAAAAAGGTAATCATTCCTTCTATATTTTTCTGTACAAAGCATGAACTGAGGCCATTCTGCTATCATCCAGCAATCCTTTAATTTGCTAGAAGAACAAAAAATATATCTTTTGATTCTGCTCAGATTATAAGTATACTCCTACTTATTTCCAGTTGTATAGGAAAGAAGGTACTTAATTAAAAATACCTAAGACTCTGAAACATTAAAACCAGGGCTACTTGTACCTGCCATAGATATGATTGAAGATTGTAGGGAAGATTCCATGCTCCTAATAGTTCTCCCATGCTTCTGAAAAGTTTTACTTCATCCTTATGCTTCCCAAATTCCATTTTTTTAGAGTTTTGAAAATCCATAAATCTCCTGAAATTTTGTATAATTTTTGTACGGGCTTGTGACATTTTCCTGAGGAAAGTGTCTAGGGCTCTCATCAGATTCCCAAAATCTGGGCACACTAAAACTAAGGCACTGGACACTTCCCTGGTTAATAAGCTCTTCAAATGCAAATTACCCTCAGAAGTAAATGATACCTTTTGCACAAACAGTTCCCAAAGGCTGGTCAGCATTTGGCATATGCATGCGGAAAGGTTTCCCAATCTTTCTTTTTTTTTTTTAAGATTTTATTTATTTATTTGAGGAGGAGAGTGAGCAAGAGAGAGAGCATGTGTGAGTTGGGGGAGGAGTAGAGGGAGAGGGAGCAGCAGACTCCCCCTTGAGCAGAGAATCCAATACGGGGCTCAATCCTGGGACTCCAGGATCATGACCTGAGCCGAAGGCAGGAGCATAACCTACTGAGCCACCCAGGCGCCCCAGTGTTTGCCCTCTTGGTTATATTTCTGATGACTCCAGGTTGGATGAATAAGGCATTCAGGTTCATAGACCTATTTGCCAGCAGATGCTGCATGGTGCTCATGCTATAGTCTCTTTTCAGAAAATTTGCTAACCAGACACCCTGCTCATGGCTTCCTTTCTCAGGTTTCTCACCAGCCCTGCAAAGAGAAGTTGTACAAAAGCACTGAACAACTTGGAGCCTGTGGTCCCTGGGCTTCTCTTACAGCTCACCTAGAATATTTCCTATTGAATGAACAAATTAAAAAGAAAACATATGGATTTTTCAAGTTCTTCCAAGTGAAATCTGGTATTTGACAATAAGTATGCTTTCAAAAAAAAAATTCCATATCATGTTAAACAAACTTGGTCTCTTCATGTAGTTTGCGTAGTTGACCATTTTACATGTAAAATGGTAAAATAAAAATGAATGTTATAATATTACTTAATTCTATCTTCTAAAAGTATATCCCATTTAAAAATATGTGTCAGGGGCATTTGGGTGGCTCAGTTGCTTAAGTGTCCGACTCTTGGTTTCAGTCAGATCATGACCTCAGGGTCACAGGATCCCCTCCATCAGGCTCTGAGTTCAGCAGGGAGTCTGCTGGAGAGTCTCTCTCCCTTTCCATCTCCCTCCGTCCCTCCCCCTGCTTGCACGCTCTCTCTCTCAAATAAATAAATAAATATATATACATATGTCAGCATGAAGTTGCCAACCGTCCTGTATTAGGCTGAAATACCTTCTATTATAAGATGACGTATCATAACTTAAAGGTAGTAACTTGTCCTTTATTTTATGAAATCATTGTGATAGAAATTGAAAGAAAAGATGGCATTTCAAAACTTTCTAAATTTCCCTGATTCATAAAATTCAAAAGCCTAGCGTTGAATTATACCATGATGTGAATTTACTCATCAACTTGGTTTCCTACTCAGAGAACTAAGTGCTCTAGGGAAGAAAGGGGAAAACAAGAAGAGAAAAGATAAATAGAAGTACACTTGTTTTGAAGGTTAGAACCTGAGGGAGAGTTGACATAGGTGGGGCACTCTGGTGGTGTTTGGGGAGGTCAAGGGCATTGTGAGGGATGTGGGGATGTGGGTGCCAAAGGGGAAGCTGGAAGTCCCCCAAAACAAACTCTCTTTTGCCATGTTACCAATGAGTTCCCTGGCCATCAGGGTACATCAGTGGTAATCATGACCTAACAAAGCTAAAAGTACTTCATTGCAAAGACATTTTGAAGGTGTTGTATTTTATATAAATCTCAAAGTTGTATTCAGGAAAGAGCATCCGAACTGTTAATTTATAAAGACCTCTAAAAATTTTTTTAAATTTATTTTTGTAGCTCTATTGCTCTGGAGACATTTTAATATCTATACAGAAACAGAAATGTTGCTTAAGCACAGTCAAATCTAAGAGAAACCAAAGAGCGTGCCCTCTTCACAGTTTGCTTGGACCCAGAAACACGGCCACATTGCATGGAAAGTCCTCAAAGACACCATCCCTGCCATTCTGAAGATTGTCTCGGCCATCCCTTCACTCCTTCAACAAAGAGTTATTTAGACTGAGTTGGATAGTTCCACACCATACAATTCAATGGACTCATATTCACCAGCTAAACAAGGATTTCCGGTCTTTAAATATCAAAGGCCACATTTATATTAAGAGGAAAATATATTTTTACATTTCTAAAAGGCTTGGCAGAAGCCTGGATTTTGGTTTTTCGGGGTTTTTTTTAAGGCTTGTGACCATCAGTCTGGGAAGTGACTGGTCACCTAGTGGCCTGCTATTGAAATCTCTCTGGGACACTCAGTACCTTTGGTTTATAACAAAGAAAGGCTCATTCTGTCACTACATAAAAGGATCTTCTAAAAAAAAAGTGTCTTACCTGTCTCAAAGGAATATTGGAACAATGAATTAGATAATACCCTCAAAAAAATACATTTAAACAGTGCTGTAGAAATAGAAGATGCTATGTTATTGCCACTTTTTTTTTTAATAGAAAATGTTACTTATTTTTCTTGGAAAAGCTACCTTTTCATCAGAAAAAGTCAAAAAGCAAATATACTAAAAATGGCCATTTTATGGACTTAAAAATGTATGTGTGGCTAGATGGACATTTCCCTCCTCCCTTCCTGCCCTCCAAGTCCAAGCAACCCCATGGGACCTGAGATTTCTGTAGTCACAGTTGGGAGAAAAAGTGAGACAGGCAATACCACATATAAGCAGAAAACAGCCGAGAACCAAACTACAGAAACTTACCAGAAGAGGAGACCTTTGACAGCATGGAATTCAAACTCCTTGTTATCCTAGAGAGAGGCTTGAACCCAGAAAAGTTAAGCAACATTCTGAACATTTCACAGCTAATTAGGAGCAGAGTTGTGGTAGTTCTTTAATACATCACCAAATGGCTAGAAGGAGAAAAGGGGGTCTCCACTGCCTGTTGCAGCATTCCCATGGTCCCAGAACCTGTCTCAAGCTCAAGTTCACCAATAGGGCACCCAAGCCCTGGGACTCTACTGCATGGGGGTTAGCAGTTAGGACGAACCCTCACGTCTGGTAACCTGGGCTCCTTCCTAACCCACCCTACTCCCCAGCCGGGTAACCTTAGGCAAATCCCCTCTCCAAGCTTAATTTCCCTCAGCTGTAAAAGTAGATCTCATCAGTATGTACTCACCATAGGGTCGTGGAGAGGATTAAATGAGACTACATAGACAGTGTTTAGCACAGTGTCTAATGATAATTGTTGCTTTTAATGTCTCTAGATAGCAAAATTAAATGAGGATTAAATGAGAAAATGCATATAAAGTGCTCAGCAGGGTGTCTGACACCATAATAAGTGATCAACAAATACTGGGAAGTATTATTGCCTCATACACCCGCACGAGCATTCATTTCACACGTGTTCGTCGAGCCCTTCCGGAGCGCCAGGAGCTATGCCACGTCCTGGGGACTCCACTCTTCGAGCTCAACGTGCTCACAGCCAAAGGCAAGAGACAGACATGTGTTCGAATAAATGCTCTGCATCAGGGGTGAGCAAACGAAGCCCACGGGCCGAATCCATGCCTGTTTTTGGCATGGTCCATGAGCTGAGAATCATTTTTACATTTTTAAGTATTCGGAGGAAAAAAATCAAATAAAGAAGAATATTTCATAACATCTGAGGAATACATGAAATCCAAATTTCAGGGTCCATCATCAAATTTTGTTGGAGCACAGCTGCACTCATTCATTTAGATATTGTCTATGACGGCTTACGCCCTCTCACAGCCAAGTTGAGTAGTTGCAACAGAGACCATATGGCTGGCAAAAACCTAAAATGTTTCCGATCTGGCCCTTTACAGAAAAACTTGCCAACCACTGCCCTATATCCTGGTAAAGAATACAATCTAGATGCACTGTGAGAGGTGCTGGAGAAGCACGTGGTAGGGGATCCAGGCCCCTCACTCCATCTGAGACCTTGTGAAAGCTTCACTAAGGAGCTAAGTCTTTAAAAACGAGTATAGGTTTCCCAAGTGCAAACCTGGAGTCATGGTCAGCAGGGAACGTGCCGGGAAAATAGCGAGACCTAGGGTACTTCTTTAAACCAATCCCGACCTTACTGTCTTAGCCGCACCCACAAATGCCATCACTCTCCGTTCTATGCAGGAACGCACCAGGGCTTCAGCTGTCTAGTAATCTCCAAAACATTGTCCTAGTCGCCAGAACAATTCTCTTCTGTCAGAAACATCACACAGAACTTGTGATCCCTCCGAGGTTTTCAACTCTCTGATGGAAATGAGATTTAATGGCCTCATTAGGAACATGCTCCTTCCTTGCGTCCATGTCCGGTCTCATTAGCAGGTGTCACAGGACTAATCTGTGACTGTGACTGGTTCTCACAGCCAGTGTGAAAACCACACGGGGTGACAAAGTTTTAAACTGAGACGTGCTCCAGAGGGGGGGCGGGGGGGGGGAACAGCAAAGGGCAGGACTTAGCAGATGCACCAAAATAACAAGGGGTAACATGGGAAGAGCAGGCCAAAGGAGGTGAAAGTCTTCTGATTCTGGGGCCAGAAAGTGAGCAACACTGACGACCAGAAGCATCCCCGAAAAGTGAGACCTGGAGAAACAATGGCAAATGTACAAGTGACTTCGGTCACCACAGCCTATGACACAGGACTGGCTTCACTCAGTGAAGTCATTCCAAGGCTCTGCTCTTGTCAGCTCAGAGGCTGCCATAAACAGAAACTAAGAGAGTTGGACTCCAACCAAATGTGAAAGGCATACTGGAAAAAAAAAAAAAAAAGAAAAACAGAAACAAACAAATAAACAAAAAGCCCAAGTATCAGTTTACCTTGTCTTCTCTGACTTGGAAGTGGAAGTTAATGGTTGGTTGACAGCAGGCTAGCTCTACTCCCCGGCCCTTCTCCCTCCCATACAATGCACACGTGTTCACCCCAGCTCTGCCGGGCACCCCCAGTGCACCGCAGCCATTACTCCATTCTCCACCAACTTCCCACCCAACTTTCATCCATCCAACAGCATGTTGGTTGAGAGCCTCTATGAGGCAGGCATGCCGGTGCTGGAAACAAGACGGGAGCCATCCCTGCCTACACGGAGCTTTCTGCAGAGCAGGGATGACAGAGTGATGGTCAATGAACTGAATGTTCTAGAATGAGACAACCAAAGGACCTAATGGAGCCAAGCTGGGCAGTGGTTTACAGTGAGGAAAGAGGGAGAATGGACAACTTTCCTCTGTGGATGGTCCCTTAGAAATGGCTAAGCAGCATGATTTGTGTCCATTATTTGATAGTGTCAATTAAACAAGTCTGGTTTTTGTTTATAGCCACAAGGGCAGGGGTGCTGTGTCAAGAGACGAATCCAAGTCCCACAACAGTATTCAAACACCTCTCTCTGCTCCTGACTCACCCCTTCACGTCTGGCTCCCTCCTCACCTAAGACAGGTGCTTTCCCAAAAGTCTCCATGGTGCCCTGCAAATAGACTTCAGTGGGCATCCCACCAGGTCAGTGGAGATACCCAGACCCATCTGCACACCAGCAGGGGACACTGCTTGGGTTTCTTCCTAGGAGGCTACAGAGCCTCTGAAAAAACAAATTGAAAACCTCCGTCTATCCAGCCCCTGGTTCCTTAGCTGTGGTTGGACCTGTCTAAACCATGCACGCACAAACCAGTATCCCAGGGTACCTTGGTGGCTCAGTCGTTAAGCTTCTGCCTTCAGCTCAGGTCATGATCCCGGTGTCCTGGGATCGAGGGCCGCATCGAGCTCCCCGCTCAGCAGAGAGCCTGCTTCTCCCTCTCTCTCTGTCTGCTGCTCTGCCTACTTGTACTCTCTATCTCTCTGTCGAATAAATAAATGAAATCTTTAAAAAAAAAAAACAGTATCCCAACCTCAGGCATATAAATATCACTTACTGAGTGACTCCAGATGCAAAGAAATTGTGCCGTTTGGATTGCTGGGATGAAGATTGAAGCCACACTGCATATTTACATCCCCCAAACAATATTCACACATAAATCAAGCTCTAGCATTTTGTAGAAATGCTTTCAGCTCCAAAGCCCCTCACTGTTACGTTCTTCGCTCACAAACTATATTTTCTTAAATACAGAGAAAAAGACAGCAAACCATCAACTAAATAGGGAAATGGTCTTGATGCAACAAGTATTCTCTATGCTGCCAAACTCCAATAAAGTCAATGAGGAAATATTCTGCCTTTGCCTTCAATAGAAAGAATGGGCATAAGTTTGAGAAAAGCTGAGGGACCCGCTTATAACCTCTCTCACAGTAACAATCGAACAAACTGCTTGCTATTTGTAAAGAATGACTACCTATAAATCTCTTTCTATCGAAATGAGTAATATCGTTATTTTAATATTTATATGTGTGCCCAAAGTATACACGGCCTTAAACAATAAATAAGACTGTACCAAACAAGCAGTAAAATCTCTACTCTAAGGACCTTTACGATCAAACATATAAATAAAACAAGAAGGAAAACTTCAGATGACGCTGGAAGTGGGAATTGAAAGTGGAATGCTTCAGTCGGTATGTGGGCTGCTTCTGGTTTCAAGATTGTACAAGGAGCGACAGTTATAGAAAGAAGAACAAAGAAGAGTACGAAAAAGAGAAAGGAGAGTCACCAGTTGGAAAGTGAAATGTTGTCTCTCTTCCCGGCCTCCCACCACTCGGGCTATTGTTGAACAGAAACTCCTTCAGGAGGTGATCCTGAGCAAAGGAGATGTGTTTCAGACAGGGGTTGAGAGCAGGCTCTCAGAGATAAGACTAGGTTGCAATCCTGGCTCTCACAGGGTGTGTGATTTGGATCAAGGTCTTTAATCACTTCCATAAGCCTCAGTTTCCTTATCTGTTAAATAAGGTAGCAATTGTATAGTATAGTACTCGGATTCTCAGGGGTTCAGGAAGATTAAATGAAATAATAGAGAAAGTGCAGTGCTCAACATACAAAAAAGTTCTAAATACATTTCATCTATGTGATTTTTATTTTACATAAATACATTTGTCTTCATCTTGAAGGAAGAAAGGAAGCAGTTGAATTGTGTGGTGATGGAAATACCGGCTGGCATCTGAAAGGCCTCGGGTTGGGCGTTAGCACTAGGCAAGACATTAACCATTCTAGAGCCAATTTCCTGTAGAAGACAAAAATGTTGGACCAAACCATCCTAGAGCTCCCTTGTATCCCTAAAATAACTTCATAATTCTGAGATTAAAACCAGTAAGTTCCTATCTCACATTTCTTGCCAAATTGCCAGGGACCATATGGGCTCTCTTGTTCTCTCTAATCTGGATTCAGTGTTGCCACAAATCAAATCGTGTCTCTTGAGACGTAGCTGATGAATTTAGACTAGAGTGTGGGTATTCGTCCTTTTGCCTGACAAGAGCTACAAGAAGGGGTCAATCTCTTTCTTCTTACACTTCAACATCAGTCACAAGAAGGCCAGGCTCTCTTGTTTCTGAAAGTCAACTGACTTTGGCCCTGCTCCAGGGATGAGGTGGCAACCATTATCTTTTTCCTCTGTTAAAAAAAAAAAAAGAATGCCGCATGACCTGGAATCATGGCAATATATCCAGTTTACTTTGTGACATTTTCGCAAATTCGATACCACTGAAATAAAAAATACAATGCTTACTCTGAACAATAAAATGAGGCTGGAACTGCATGAGTAATTACAATAAAAGGAATCACAGAAACGTATCTTTTCTCGGAAAATATCTAACAATGGGTGCTCTCTGAAGCCGGGGGTTATGTTTCTGAGTGGCATACACGCAATTTCAAGATACCGTTTCACTCATATTTCTCATAACCATCAATGCAATACTCTGGTTCTTTTGATAAGAGTTAGATATCATTTCATTTCCTTACTGTTTCACAAGCATTTTGAAATCCTGTAACAAAGGGTGATATGAAATGGATGTATGAGATTTATCTAAAATCCAATTGTGTTTAGCAGTAATACTCCTTCTAGAAATTCCCGTTCTATGAGATCCTATGTGATCTATTTATACAGCAATATACAGTCGCCACAATCCATGATGTGAGTGATTACCAAAGCTGTGGGTATTAATGTTGCCCTCCTCTCCCTTTCCTCTGGCTACTCGAGTCCCTTTTGAACATAGCTCATTTCTATGTAATCCACATCCCTTTGTTGAATGTGCTACTTCTTTCCAATATAAATTAAATTAAGTTCCCTAACAGCTAAAGATGGAACACAAACCAAGAGAAAACCGACTCTGCGTGTCTCCACTGTGCTTATAATAATAAATGTTGATTTTTGTTCAGTTTCAGTTACTGAAGAGCAGTCCCAATTTTTGAGAAAATACAAAAATAGTCGTATTGTACTGTATTTGCTCAGAGCAACAAGCTAATTGGCTGGCAGGATATTGGTAAGATAAGTCCAAAAATCTGGGTTCCCATCCCAGCCCCACCACCTATTATACGTGTCCGAGGCCCCGTGGCTCGTCAGTAAAATGATGGGATGCTCCCCTCATAGGACCATTATGAGGATTAAATAAAGTAATTTAGATCAATGAGAGAACACTATGCAAATATTAGCTGTGATTCTATAATTTAATCAATGCCATCTCAAATCCTTTGTGGAAAGAGATGGAATGATTAAATGGAGATGATAGATGGAAAGGTAGATGGAAAGATAGATAAAGACAGAACTTAACAATAACTCCCAATACATGTATGATATTTTATCATCACAAACTAAACTTTAAAACTCATGGACCCTCTGCATTCAGCTGTGCAATGTGTGGCCTATTTCCGGGCACCCTTCTAGCTGAGAGCCTGAGTGAGGGGATCCAGCCCACATTTTGCTCACTTGGGACACATCCTGACACAGGACTGTGTCTCCCTGGAAGTACAGACACCTGTTTCTAATTTTCACAAAGCTCTCCTGTGGACCAGCAGTGAACCTGACCAGAATTATTATATGAAGTCCTCAGAGAATTTCAAAAGATATTATTGCTGCACTCGTATAAATTAGAAACTGAGACACAAAGAACCGAAATGAACTGCCCAATTGCCTAAAGGATTGAGGCAAGAATCAAGATCTTCCAACTCCTTAGCCAGTGCGATGTCTAGCACATAATGGAAACCTAAAAGCGAAGGAACTCCACGTAAGTGATGAGCGGACTGATATAAAGCTGGACAAGACATGACAAAAACTCGATCACAGAGGTGAAACCTCCCTGCTTATTTCCATCAACAGATCCTAAATCCATAAATAGAAATCATGTCAAGAAACTATAACACAAATCTCAAACAGACAGACACAAACTCTCCCCCATACAACACAATAACACAATGCTTTCCATCAAAATGTTTTTAATACAACTAGAGGAATGTGTTCATAGGAACCATGATGGAAACACAGTACAATGTGTTTTCTAATTTGTGTCTATAAACTGATAGAGGATTCAGATAAATGCTCCCAGGTTGGGATGGGTTGGGGCCTCAGACCTGACAAGCTCAGAGTTTGGGAAGGTGACCTTGAGGTGTGTGTTTTAGAATCTTTGCGGAGACTGTCAGGGCATCCTGGCTGACACAGTTCACCAAGGCTGAGCCACCAAGGGGCGAGCAGCTACAGCTCCTGCATCCTGCAGGTGAAAACAAGCAGAAAAGACCCGAGGGGTGCAAGCTGAAAGTTGAACAGAGCAGATTAAAGCCTGTAAACTGGAGAAATGGGTATCAAGGAGCTATTGATGGAGGCAAACGATCAAGGATCCAGGAAGGATGAGAAGAAGGAATGGCATGTGAGTAAGGAGGAAGTCTGACCAAGCAGCTAAAAAAAGGTGAGCCCTCTGAGTTCTTACACATACTTTACTGTGGATGAACTAGTTTCCTTTAAATGATCAAGGTCAGAAGGGATAAGAAGACCTAAGCCCTGGAACTCTGGAAGGTCAAAGAGTGAATAAATAAAATATTGATATGGATAAATCTTCAAGGTGATGCTGTGAAAGAGTTCAGTAGCCTTAGGAACTATGGGGTCGTCCAGAGCTAAGGTGAATGGAGTTGGGAAGTAGAAAAATGATAGAACATATATAAAAGGAGGAATCTAGCACACAGCAGAGTAGCAATCATTCACTCATGTATTCATTCAGCAAACTTCACTGAGTAGCCACTAATAGTATGCAGTAATAGTGGTGGCTAACACATAGCACTTCTTCTGGGTCACACGTTGTTCTAGGGACTTTTAAACTATTTAATCCTTACTCCTTTTTAAGGCAGATGCTTCTATTATCAGAGAGAAGGAAACTTCTCAGGAAACTGAGAAGGAAACTATTTAGGAAACTAAATAGTTGGCCTGAAGTCATTCAGCTAGTGAGTGGTGCCAGCAGGGTTTAAAGCCAGGCTCTCTGGATGCAGAGTTTATGCTCGCGCCCTTAACTATGATAACTTGCTATGTCCTGGCTCTCTGCTGGCTTTCGTAGCTGGGCAAGGCCTGCCTCCTTTTGTCAAAGGAATTGACCCTCCAGGGGAAGTTCCAAAAGAGCAGTAAATAGGAACATGGAGGAGAAGGTCCTATGTAAATCTCCAGTCAGTGGCAATTTTCCTGGGTAGACCCAGATCGTCTTGCCCTCACTTGGGTCCCAACCATGGAGAGTTTGCCAATTAGAGGAGCCTAACAGCATTATTAATCAGTATTAATCACTCCTCTACCCTTCTAATAATAGATATGAATGGTGCACATATAATTTGAGCTCTTAGCAGGTATCTGGAATTTATTTCTGGTTTACCTGAAATCCTTTCTTGAAAAAGGAAGTCTAGGACTTCCTACGGATTGCCACTAATAAATATGAGCCTCTGCCAGGGCATTGTTGAAGTTTTCTTTAAGATGATCTCTGCAAAAGTTTAGTGGCCTTTAAGAAGAAACTCTGAATAGTCTATGTTAACAATTATTTATGAGCTGAACACATAGTAGGCATACTACTAAGAAGAGGGACACATGTTCCTGAAAATGTGCAGGAAAACTCAGAGGCTCTCAAAATGTTTTGCTTCAGAACCCCACATCACTGTTTCACGGAGAGGCTCTGTGCCTTCTGACCTCAGCGCTTACGGAGGACGCTTGAAGAAATAGCCCTTCACCCCATGTACGTGTGTGGGGGTCCCACAGATGTCATAAATGACGGTTCACAGCAGTCCTTAAGCTCTCTTTAAATAAACTGTTCCAGTTATTTACTGCTATATAACAAAGCACCCTAAAACACAGAGGCGTAAAGCAACAAGCAAAACTTCTTTTTGCTCATAAGTCAACAACCAGAGCAGGGCTCAGTGAGGAACCCTGGTTGAGGAACCCTGAACCCTCAGCTCTGGGGTCTCTCCAGTTTGTCAGTTAAAGGTCAGCTCAAGGCTACCAAGGCCTGTGTCCCAAGAAAGAGAGCCAGGGGAAAGCTATATTGCCTTTTATGGCCTTGCTCCAGAAGTCATGCAGCCTTACTTCTGCCATATTCTATTTTTTTTCTCCCCAAATATGTTTATTTTAATTTTTCAGTGTTACAAGATTGATTGTTCATGCCATATTCTATTAATCAAGGCAGGCAGTCACAACACCAGCCGAGGTTTAAGGGGAGGGGAAAATAGACTCCACCTCTTGTATGGAAGTGACGAGGTTTTGGAAAACCACATGGGATAGAAAGATCATGCCTGTGATTTTTGCTGCAGTCTACTCTATGAACCCACAGGAAGAATTTGTTTCAGATCTTACACCAGGAATTAATGCGATACTACCGAAGAAAATGTTGGCTGAGCTTATGAAGCTGTGGATCTTGTTTCTCTCTTTTCCATTGGCTTCCAGAAAATTCAGAGACAAATATGTTGCCTTCCTCTAGCCAGACCTCTTGGCAAGCTTCATACATAATAACTTACCTTGTCTTCATTTTTGTTTTCCTACCATTATTTTCCTTTGGCTCCAATTGTCATCACTTTTAAAACACCCTGTTGTTGTATACATATTTTGCTAGGCTGCCTTAAACAAAGTGAGATATGAATCTTAAAATATTCTAAAAAACCAGAGAATCCACACAATAGGAAATAAATCTAGTTTTAAAAAAAAAAAGACACCAAAAGAGTATAAACCTCACTAATTAACAAAGAAGTGCATGCTAAAACAAGGCATCATTTTTTACTTATAATTTAATGTGGATCCTAAGCTTAGTGGTCAGTCCTTTACTAATACTATGAATTATTAAATTGCCTTTCTTCCTATAGTCAGGGTTAGGGGTCAGGGTATCAATACTTTAACCATTTACCAGGTAAATGTCTTATAATTTATTGTCCTAACCCTACTGGAATCATGTGGAGTTGGGAGAGAGAAGGATGTGTTTCCCTAAAGGATGCCAATGCTTTATATGTACCTGGGAGAAACGTCAACTTGCACAACAGTTTTCACAAAATAATTTGGTGATACTACCATAAACTTTGAGTAAGGGTTTTTTTATAACAATAAGGATATAATCCAAGTTCTGGGAAATCCGTATTACACAAAAGGACAAAGGCATTTCCTATATGCATTAGGACATCATCCAGTTTTGTTTTGTTTTGTTTTGTTTTGTTTTTTACTATGGTCAAATATACATACACAAAATTTACCGTTTTAACCATTTTTAAGTGTACACGTCAGTAGCATCAAGAGCATGCACATTGTCAGGCAATGACTGACCATCTCCCGGACTTCTTCATTCTCACCATAAACTCTATACCCATTAAACAATAACTCCCCATTACCTCCTCCTCCCAGCCCCTGGTAACAGCCATCCTACTTTCTGTCTCTATAAATTTGGCTATTCTAGGTATTTCACATACATGGAATGGCACAACGTTTGTTCTTTTGTGTTTGGTTTATTTCACTTAGCAGGATTCATCCACATTGTAGCAGGCATCAGAACTGCCTTCTTTTTTAATGCTACTATTCCATTGTATGTATATACCACATTTCATTCATCCATCTGTTCATTCTGAATGCTGGTGTACAAGTATCTGCTCAAGTTTCTACTTTCAGTTCTTTGGGGTGTACACTTAGAAGTGGAATTGGCTTTGGTTTATTTTATATCAATGAAAAATTAGAAGGAATCCTCATATACAACAAATAAGGGAACTGCTAACTAAATTGCACATTCTTGATATGCGTCTCCTTTTAAAATGAGGACTCTGGAGACCTCACAGGCTGCTTCCAGCCTGCTCTCCTGCACCCCTTGTTCTCCAATCCCTACACCCTACACAGCACCTGTCCCGCCATCTTATAGTTCCCCTGAGTGTTTCCCCTAGTAAGTCTCCGTCAGGACAGAGATTTTCTCTTCCATTTCTGGACTCGGTTCCTCAATAGCTGGCACATAATACAAGTTTGAGTAGTGTGGATTGGATGAAAGGTAGATTAGCTAGAAATGGGAGGTCAGAAATCACCTCACAGTAAACATGATCCAGACGTTTCCCAGCTGATTGTGAAAACCTTATCAAGGACATGAACCTAGACCCTAATTTGGAAAATACAAACTGAAACTCTTAGAAATAATAGAAAAATCTTAGGAGTGTGACTATAACTAACATTTGAAGACACTAAGGTGGGCTGCTTTATTTTAGCATTTAATATACAGAGAGACAGGGAGAGTGAGATTTTTGAAAGACCTGGAATCTTTTAGGAGAGCCGGGAGACTCCTTCTCACACAGACGTGTTCACATATACACATTACTCTTTCCCGTCTATTCCAATGAATGTGCACACAAATATACACACCTATATTCTAAGATAATAAATGTGTCCAATATTCTAAAATGCCAGAGCTAGTAAAGATTTAATAGCCATAATATATCTAACCCATTCTTAAGTCTTAAAGAAATAAATTGACTTTTAGTAGTATATATAAGTAAATCCCAAGTCTTATTCAATCTAGATCCTCCCTTTTTTTCATTTAATACCACATCCTCTTGAATATTGAGTCAGACCTTTATTTGATGTCACTTCTTCCAAGAAGGCTTCCCTGATCCACCTGCTGCCCCAAGTACACCCATCATTTTCCTTCTATGGATTTATTTACTCTTCATGTCATTGATTATCACCTGACATGCCATGTGTTTAATCTTTCTTTTGTTTATGTCCTGTCCCTTGTTTTTAAAAGTATATTCCTTGAAGGCAAAAGCTTTTTTTATAACTTTTTATTATTTTATTCTAGGTGCCTAGAAAAGCACCTAGACTATAATAGCAATTCAATAAAAATTTGTTAAATGATCATATATAAAGTAAAACTTAAAAATCAGGAACTAAATTATATATACAACATACACACACACACACACACAATTATGTGTAAATACAGCAATAGTTAATAGTAACATCAAGATTGTAATATTGGGGGGATGCAACTGGTTTCTTCTGTATTTTAATGCTCTAATGCACTTACATTACTTTTATCTGTGGGCTATAGACCTGGGTGGGGTATTTCCAGAGTGGGCAGTTTGCTACCAAGAATTCTTATGTTAGAACTTCAGTAAATGCACAGCACTCTAGAATCTTTCCTTCAACTTTGCAAGTTCAAACAACTGATCTTTTTCACAAGCTGAGAGATCATTCCTCTATGGAACTCACATTAACCTTGCCTACGAAAGACTAATATATAAACCCAAATGCAACTTATGTCTTTAAAATAAGAAATTTAGGAGCGCCTAGGTGGCTCAGTGGGTTAAGGTCTCTACTTTCGGCTCAGGTCATGATCTCAGGGTCCTGGGATCGAGCCCCGCATCGAGCTCTCTGCTCAGGGGAGAGTCTGCTTCCCCCTGTCTCTCTGCCTGCCTCTCTGCCTACTTGTGATCTCTCTCTGTCTCTATCAAATAAATAAATAAAATCTTTTAAAAAAATAAGAAATTTAACTGCCAGGGGAATTGTACTGTATCTCATTGATTTGGTGATTATAGAATCAGATCAATAATATTTGGTTTTAAGATTCTGATGTTTAGGGCGCCTGGGTGGCTCAGTTGGTTGAGCAACTGCCTTCAGCTCAGGTCATGATCCCAGAGTCCTGGGATCGAGTCCCACATCAGGCTCCCAGCTCCATGGGGAGTCTGCTTCTCTCTCTGACCTTCTCCTCTCTCATGCTCTCTCTCACTGTCTCTATCTCAAATAAATAAATAAAATCTTTAATTAAAAAAAAAAGATCCTGATGTTTAATGTGATTGATTGTTCTTTATGGGGTTCCTGTCCACAGTCAGAGGAACCCTGTTGGCCAAGTGATCCCCTCCTAGTCAGAGCTGGGATGTATAGCAAATGTGCCTCTGTGACTTTGCCGGTTTCCATTACTGACCATCTACTTCCTTTTCTGATTGCCATGTATTTTCTTATAACATGTTAATACAATTTAACCCATAATAGCTTTTTCACAAGCTAATATAGCCAGTTTTATTGTACTTTCTGTTTCTGGATCTGAGCAATATCTATATTTCAGTCATGTTTTACATATATCCAATGTCATTATTATGCTTCGATTTTACAGATAATTCCCAGAGACTGAGGCGTACCTTCTTTTCACTGCTGCCTACATTAGATTTATAAAAAACATAATTTCTAAAGTGAGAAAGGTAAATAATCCACATTATGAGAAGTTCCTTTTTATATCATGTTTTTAAAAATATAAATATTTCACAGCCCAAGTGTCCATCGAATGATGAACAGATAAGAAGAGGCAATACACACACACACACACACACACACACACACACAGTGGAATATTACTTGGCCATAACAAAGAATGAAAGCTTGCCACTTGCAACAATGTGGATGGAGGTAGAGAGTATTATGCTAAGTGAAATAAGTCAGTGAGAGAAAAACAAATACCATATGATTTCACTCATGTGTGGAATTTAAGAAACAAAGCAAGCAAAGGGAAAGAGAGAGAGCAACAAATCAAGAAACAGACTCTTAGCTATAGAGAACAAACTGATGGCTACCAGAAAGGAGGTGGGTAGGAGGATGGATGAAATCGGTGGTGGGGATTAAGGAGGGCACTGGTGTTGAGCACCAGGTATTGTATGGAAGTGTGGAATCACTAATATTGTACACCTGAAACTAATATTACACTAACTAGAATTAAAATAAAAACTTTTTAAAATATGCAAAAATGCTTCAGAACTCATAACAGGGTCCCAGCTTGAATCTGAATATGTTTGCCTCAAATTTAGTCTATCTGGACATCGCAAAATGACTGGTAATACAGGCTCACCAGTGATCTCATTTAATGATGATCAATGTCCTTCTTGGGAAAGAACTCATCCTCAGAATAGAGTCACTGGCCCTGGTTTGGAAGGAAGACGTGAATGAGAGCATAGCATGTAACTGTCACTCCGACTTTCTTCCAGCCCATACCCGTGGCGGGTTGTACCCATGGGAACCAAAATACTTCTCTCTCTGAAGCTTCCATGTGACCTTCAGACTGTGACATATCAGCAACATTGGTACCAGTGGTGGCCAGGTGGTGACAGCGGCAGCTCTGTGCACATTGTTGCCACAGAGGGTGACAGCTTCAAAGACCTACGTATCAAGGGAATAGAGGTCAGTGCCCTCATTGCCAGGCATGGAGTACCGGGAACACTGGCAGCTGTGGTACCTGAGGTGGGCCCTGGCGACATAGCGTGGCACCCACAGTCACTACATTACAGGGAGCCAGGAGAGGAGATGTTCTTGAAGTTTACATGATAGAGATTTCTTAGAGACCCTTAGACAAGTTCACCAAATCTGAGAGAGCTGAATCTTCCGTGGAAAGAGAAAGAGATATGCAGAAATATTGCTCTGTGACTGCTGTTTTAGCTGCCTTTGCCAAGGTAGATGTAGTCTGGGAAATTCAGATAACACGCCTAGAAGTTCCATCTAGGTTGGACAGAATCATTTCGCTTATGGAAAATGACTCATTCTCAGATGACAGAAGGCCAAGTAATCACTATTATTCTTATTAAAATCAAAGCTATATTTACCTTTTAAAAGTGTTTTTTTGGGTTTTGGTTTTGTTTTTTTTTTTTACATTCCAGAGGGTTTTATTAAAGGACAATGCACCTAAAGTGTCAGAGAACCATAATTACTTTTTTCCCCCAAATACTTTAATTTTATTTTTTCAGGGTTACAAGATTGTTCATGCACCGCATTTTAAAATATGGGAAAATTATTTTAAAAATGCAGAGTACAAATGAGATAAACATCCTTCCTGCCACTCAAAAAGAACATTAATATTTTGTCATATGTCCTCTAGACCTTTCTCTTAAGAAAAAGCATCACTGCCAAGATACTGTCCCTACACTCTCTTCTCCGACGCCTTTCCCATCCCTCACTCTCTCTCCCAACAGGAAATAATGGACGCAATTTCTAAATACACAACAAATAATATACCACATTATTTATGGATACATAAATACAGAGCAAAAGTATAAAGACAGTGAACAGATACATACCAAGGTGAAACTCTAAAATAAGGGATGGGAACAGAATGCTTTACTCTTCCTATAAATACTGCAAAGTGTAAAGAACATGATTTCTTTTGAATTCAAGGAAAAGCAATCAAGGACAGTCACACACTTTATAGAAGAGTATTGCACAGTCATGATCTCACTCCTCCTTTTCAACTGAGTGTGAAAACATGATAGAAGGAAGTTGGGAGCTGGGAACCAGAGACAAAATAGTTTCTTCCTTTGGCAATTCTTCCTTTTCAGAACCTGGAAGAGGAAGAAACTGGGGGGAACTGCAGCTGACGGAGCAGTGAGTAGCTAGAGGCACCATGACACCAGCCGAGCCTAAAGGATAAAGCATATCCCAGGGCATGGCTTTTGATTCCAAGCCAAGCAATTCAAGGTAAGCTACAAAAGGCATTCTAATCGAGGCCACCACTTATCTCATTACCATAAATCGGTATATCAGTAAAGTTCGTTAAAAAGTTACCCAGTTTTTCCATAATCTTTCCATAGTCTTTATTTGCTTTAAGAGTGGCTATTAAGCTCCTGTTAAGCACAGTAGTCATTAAAAGGATTGAATACGGTTTTCAATTGAAGAGCACAAATAATTTACAAATTGGGGATTATATATCAGAGGTCAGATTCTAATTAAACAAGGAGATTAAACCTATTATTTATCTCTGCTCCTTCCGAAAACCCAACCAATATTAATATTAAAGGAATAAAAATAAATTAACTCTCACATTTTCAGAGCGCGGGTAAGGACTTGGCAACTGACCCTAGATTGAGATGAGAGAGTACAAGTCTCCCAGAAAGCAAACCACAGAAAAGAAGATACCAGAGAAGAGTAGAAGAGAAGTTTCAACAAAGTTCTGGAAGCTAGAAAAGAAGTGATCTTGTGGTAACCTAGTTAGTCAAAGAGAGAGGGCTGGAAAGTACCATAGTGTAGAATACGGGAAGAAGACAAAAAATACTATCGCTTCACACCATAGGATTCCAGAAAGATTCAAGATTTGGAAGTGCTGGGAGACAAGGCTGACTGATAAAATACACCCCCAATTCTTCTCATTGGAGTAGATAATCATTTAGGACCTAGATGCAGGAACCAGACAAATGAAGATCAAAATATCACCTTTAAAGGGGAATCCTGGATTGGATCCTGGACCAGAAAGATGCGTGGAAAAGCTGATGAAATTCAAATATGGTCTGTGGATTGGTTTGCTGTATTATGTTGTGAATCTCCTGCTCTCTATCTTTGTACCGTGGTTGATAAGACATTATTATCAGGAGAAGCTTGACAAAGGGTATATGGGAACACGCTACAATTTTGGCAACCTGCCCATAAGTCTAAAATGATTTCAAAATTAAAATACTTTCTAAATGTCTCCTTTATTACTGATAAAGCTTTTATTAGAAAATACAGGTTATTCTGCCTGAATCAGATGAATGAGCCAACTCCAATCCTGAACTAGATCTGCTCACAGGCAATGATGCACCAACTCCAGCCCCAACACAGGGTAAACCAGCAGGCCCTCAGCCAACCTATGGCTGAAAGCTGATGAGAAAGCACACTCTCTACATGAGCAAACTTAAAATTTAAGATTTTAAGATCACCTAAGAGAAAGGAAGGAGGAAAAGACTGTTTGCCTACTTCTCCCATACTGTACAATTAAGTCACTCTTGTCACCTCAGGAGAAGCAAAGGAGGGGAAGGAAGAACCCAGGAATATTATTCTAATGCAGTAATCTCAGACTTTTGGGTTTCAAGACCCCTTCACACTATTAAAAATTATTGAAGACCTGGAAGAACTTTTGTTCATGTTGGTTTTATATGTATAAATATCGATACACAGCAATTTACCATAAAGCTGATACTTACTTATTAATTTATTTAAATAATAATAGTAAACCAGCACATATTAACAAAAATAACATATTTTATGAAAGATGATTATATATCCCAAAACAAAAAAATCTAGTGAGAAGAGTGAGTGGCTTTGTTGCACATTTTTACAAATCTCTGTGATGTCTGGGCTTCACAGAAGTCAGCTAGATTCTCTTATCTGCTTCTGCATTCACTCTGTTGTGATATCAACACAACAGATGCGTTGTGATATGTGTTATCTGTTGTAATATCTGTGTTAACGGTTGTGATACCTGTTGTGATATCATACATCACAGTTGTCTCTGGAAAATTTTTCTGTATGTTCATAGAAGAATGTGAATTAAAAGGGCAAATAATATCTTAGTATTATTATAAAAATTCTTTTGACCTTTCAGACCTCCCCCCAACACACTCTGAGAACCACTATTTTAATAAATGGCCCTTTACATGCTATAATGGCAAAGCACACGTTCCTCCAAAGAAGAAGGTGAAATCTTGGAAGGCTGGAGGAAGTGAGAGTCTGAACCAAAGCAGTGTTGGTTGAAAGTCTGCCTAGGAAGCACTTAAGTCTCTACTCCTAGGTCCCCTTTCTTATCTCCGGTGACATCTCTTTTATGCTGAAAATGTACTGGGAGGCAAAGCCCAGATAAGCTCCAGACTCAAGGTGTCAGCCAGAACTGAGAAACACCCCACTAAAACAGGAAAACTGGGTGAAATCATGCATAAGGTGCAGTGAGATCCCAAGTACCTTGGCCCCATTTGGGTTCTAAAATCCTGGGAGCCTAGTTTGTTATCCACACCCAACACGTGCATCCAAAGCAAAAGATTGGGTAATTTTTCTCTGAGGAAATTGAACAACCCAAGAAAAAGAGACCTATAAATCCCGATAGTTGGGATATCCATCAATGAAACAACCCCAACCAATTATCCTAAATTAAAGCCCACATTTTGACAAGGCCTCCCCCTGCACGCTGTTCCAATCTACTTTTGATGCATCACTCTTCAGTGTTAAGGGACGGTCCAGGATTACTAAGCCAAACATTTTCAGAAACCATCCAATGGAGGGTGCCTGGGTGGCTCAGTTGGTTGAGCAACTGCCTTCGGCTCAGGTCATGATCCCGGAGTTTCAGAATCGAGTCCCATATCGGACTCCCGGCTCTGCGGAAAGTCTGCTTCTCCCTCTGACCTTCTCCCCTCTCATTCTCAGTCTCTCGCTCTCTAATAAATAAATAAATAAATAAATAAAATCTTTTAAAAAAAATAATAAAATAAAATAAAATAAAAAAAGAAACCATCCAATGGAGGAAAAAATAGACCAAATGATAAAGGTAGAATTAAAGTGCAAAAAATTTGAAAAAAAGAGAAAAAAGACAGAAACCTTCATCAAACAACAAAAGTTTCCTTGAAAGTTAAAAATACCAAAGCAGAAATTTAAAAATCAATAAAAGTTTTGGAAGATATAGGGGAGGAAATCCTTCAAAAAGTAGATCAAAGAAAATTTGATAGAAAAACAGAAAAAATAATACTAAGAAAAACAGAGAAGAAATACACATTAAACAGGCAATAAATCTGACCCCCCCCAAAAGATAACTGAGAAAATCATCAAATAAATAAAAATAAAAACTTCACAGAATTAAGGAGTTCAAGTTTCTAAAATGAAAGGGTCCGTCACATAGCCAGAAAAAGTCTGCCTCTGAAATAATTAAATCTCTATTCCAAGGTCCCCTCTCTTAGTTGGCACAAGCAAGTAATATCTCTTTCTACGCTGCCAATTGGCCAAGAGGCGAAGCCCAGACAAGCTCCAGAAGGAAGCTTGGTATATGAAGAAGAAAGACACACACACACCCAGATATGAAGCTCCAGAATGCAAAGGATAAAAAGAAGAGCCTCGAAGCTGTTAGAACACAAGAACAAGAAACACATGACAATGGAGATTCAGAATGGCTTAACCTGACAATAATAACTCGGAAAACTACATGATAATGATAACGGAACAATGCCTTCAGACTTCTGAAGAACAATAATATCAATCTAGAATTCTAAACCCAAACCTTCATTCAGGAATGAAGATAGATTAAAGATATGTTCACAAATGCAAAGGCTGAAAAAGATCACTTCCCAGTCAACCTTTTTCAAGATGCTACTAGAAAATGTAATGCAGGGCATCTGAGTGGTTCAGTTGGTTAAGGTCTGACTTGGGCTCAGGTCAAGATGTCAGGGTCCTGGGTTCAAGCCCCGTGTCAGGCTCCCAGGTCTGCTTCTCCCTCTCCCACCACTCCTCTCTCTCCCTCTGCTCCATCTCTCTCTCTCTCTCTCTCTCTCTCAAATAAATAAATAAGATCTTTAAAAAAAAAGAAAGAAAAGAAAATGTAATGCACCAAAAGGAATTAGTCAACTAAAGGGAAAAAACATGGACTCCAGGATAAAAGATTTGTAGCCAAATGAGCCCCTCCTCCTGGGACTCACACCCGTGTACAGTTCCCTCACGTGTTGGGCAAGGATTAGTCTGTGCGACCAAAAGAAAATAGCAGAAGTAACAATCTATCACTTCTGTGATTAGGTTATAAGGGACACTGAGGTTTCCATCTTGGTTGCTCTCTTGCACTCTTTCTCAAGTCACTCATTTTGAGGGAAGCCAGCTGCCATGAGTTGAGCAGCATAAAGAGGTCCCTTTGGTGAGAGATTGGATCTTCCTGCCAAGAGCCACAAGAGTAAGTTAAAAAGCAGATTCTCCCACCCCAGTCAAGCTTCAGATAATTGCAGACTCTGGAGAAACCCTGAACCAGAACTTTCCAGCTAAGCTGTTCTAGGATTCTTGACCCACAGAAACTGTGAGAAAATAAATGCTAATTGTTTTAAACTGCTAAATTTGGGGATGATTTGTTACACAGCAGTAGACAATTAATCCAACCCAGAGGAGAAGTGAAAGAAATTTCCAAGATAAGAAAGCCCCAGGACAACAGCCCTGTAGCAATCTTAGCATCGGGTCCAGGTTTGAGCAGGAAGCCAGAGGGCTCTAAGGAAAGATGTCTCCCAGCCTAAAAAAATCAGAACTGATACAATTGTCTTATATAGCTTACATAAGACCAGCTTATACAGTTTTTTTGATAGATGTGCATTCATTTACTTCGGTATGAATATACATTTAGTTACATTCACAAACACTTCGTTTCAGACTGGAAGTGTTAACAGGTACAAAAAAAAAAAGCTGAGCAGAAGAAAAATTGGAATAATTATTAACTCTAGGGGAGAAAACAGTTGTTAAAGAAAGGAAATGTAACTAAAGTACATATGTAGCCCAGCTGTGAATGATATTTATAAAGTCATAGTAATGTAGACACCAAATACTGATTTACACCAAAATTAGGATAATTCCACTGAGAACAAAAAATGAAAGTGTGTGTGGCAGGGAGTGGGTAGTGGTAGGGTGTACCATTTAAGAAAGCTGAAACTTAGCTTCTACAGTGGAAAGTTAATAGATAATGTGTAAAATGTAAAGATCAAAAAATTGCAGTGTAAGTATGTTACGGAGAAATTCAAAGGTTAATAAGAACTAAAAGCATTGGAAATGGTTGACTCTAAGCAGCGGAAATTAAGGGTGGAGGGAATGGGGCCATATAGTGCTCTTTCGCTGTAAGCCTAAGCCTGATCATTTTTTTTGTCTTAAAAACAAAGCACTTTGATTAAAATAAAATTCTAACTTAGCAATATTTACCCACCATAGGATAAAATCAAGATACAATGTCTATAATTAATAAATCACAAAACAGAAAATTTCTTCCGCTATTTGTCAGTAGCCACGAGAAGATACCAAAAAGAGAAGTAAACAAATGTGCTTTCCTCTGGGAGGCAGGACTGGGAATGGCGGTCCAACATTTATTCCTGCATTACAAACTACCCCAAAACTTAGTAGCTTAAAACAAAAAGAATCCCAGGCCGCCTGCGCAGTCCAGTCGGTTAACGCCTGCCTTTGGCTCAGGTCATGGTCCCAGGGTCCTGGGATCAAGTTCAAATCAGCCGCCTTGCTCAGCGGGGAGTCTGCTTCTCCCTCTCCCTATGCTGCTCCCCTTGCTTGTGCGCTCTCTCTCTCTCTGACAAATAAATAAATAAAATCTTAAAAAAAAAAAAAAAAAACTTTTAATAGAATAAAATAAAGACTCGGGACCTGAAACAAAAACAATGCAGGGCTTGGTAGACAAGGTTTGTCTCTGCTCCCCAGCAGCCCGCTGGGATAGCTCAGCTGGGGCATAAGTGCGCTCACCCAGGGCTCCAGCTGACGCACAGCCTCTGAGAGCCAGCTCTTAGATTCTCACTCCTGTGTTCCGCCCTACGCCCACACTAAATCCCTAATGCGACTTTATTCATTCATGCTGCTTTGCAAACACGCTGTCAGCCTCTCGGAGTAAGAGAAAAATCATCCAGATCAGAGAGAGAGAGGGCCACGGAACACGTGGGGAGCCCTGCCCGAAGGGCTCCACTCTCCCCAGAGCCCAAGTCCAGATAGGACAGGAGATTTGAAAAGCTTTAGTGAGGTGCTCCTTTCCCTGCCCTGGGGTAGCCCTCAGCGTTGGGATTTCCTCTTTGAGCCAAGCAGAGATGGGCGATTTATACATTTCAGGGTGAGACCGTAAGTGAGGCGGTCTTTTCCTGCATTTCTCCTGCATGTTTTGGAAGAAAAAGAACTGCGGCCGGCCCTGGCCTTTTATGTCATCTGCACGAGGCCCAAGTCACATGTGTGAACAAGGAGCTGGGTGACAGGGACACTGTCTGTCATACAGAGTCCTGCCAGGAGATGAGCAGCTCTGAATGAAAGGATGAAGAAAGGAAGGCCATTCCCAGAGCTCTCTGAAACTGTCAACACTGAAGCTTGACTCCTTTGGGTCTGAAGTCAAGTGATTCAATCAGATTGGGTGACTTTTAAGGTTGGATACGGGTGACATTTTCAAGGGTTGCATCTGAGAACAACCCATTGTTTTGACACTGGGTTGGGAAGAGGAAAACAATACAGCCCCAGTGTCATCAGTCTTTCTTTTTGAGAAAAGAGCCTATCTTAAAACAATTTTACTTCATACAAGTTATGGTGATTTTGGTTTCCTTTTTTTTTTCTCCCTTTTTGCTTTGCCTTTTGCTTTTGTCTGAAATTCTACTATAGTAATAATATAAAATGTAAACTGGGTTGGAGCTCTTCTATTCCCTGGGTGAGTCATGATCAGCAATGACAACTGAGAAGTAATCCAGCAAGGCTAATAGCAGCCAACAGGTGATACAAAGACCTTAGCTTCATGCTCATAAAAGCCTTTTTTCTAGACTATCATTCTCTCTGTTGAAGATGTTCACATATAATGAAATGACCAAAAAAAAAAAAAAAAAGACACTTTAAGTCTCCTATTCAGTTTACCTTCCTTTATTCAAGTCTTGTGAGTTGTCTACTCTTTTATTTATGTATTTAAAAATTCAAAGGAAATTGCTAACCTAAAATTTCCAAACATACCAGAGGGTGCACAGTATGTACATCAATTAATCAAGAGTTACCATTCAATTACGGAATACTGAAAGAAGTCTCCAGCAAGAAGCCAGTATGCTTTCACCTCCAGAGTTCTGCATCATTTGGCTAATCAGAAAATGTTTATTAGTGAAGTATCTTTCAGATACTCTTCTAGATTCTGGGGGACACAGCTGTGTTCTGGATGTCTATCGCTGCAAAATGAGATATCACAAAACATAGTGGCTTAAAAAGTAGCAATCATTTTATTATTAAGCCACATAGCTCTAATGGTTGACTAGGGTAACCTAGGCAGTTGTCTCTTGGGGTCTCTGATACAGTTTGAGTCAGATGGTGACTCAAGCCTGGAATCATCACAAAGGCTTCCCTCAATGACATGACATGCTGGACCTCAGCTGGGGATGTCACTATATCAGTTAAATATAGCTTATTCTTATAGTCTGGATTCTCTCACAGCATGGCATCAGCATGCCAAGCCTGAGAATCCCAAAGGACGTGGGGAGGAAGCCATATTGCCTCTTATGAGTTAGCCTTGGAAATCACATAGCATCACTTCTGCCAATAGTCACAGACCTGCCAAGATTCAAGGAGAAGAAGCACAGACGCACACATCTCTCGATGGAGGAATGTCAATGTCACAATCTAAGAAAAGAAGAGCTCTCATGGCCATCTTGCAAATTCATATATGCCATGAAAAGTAAAGAAAAAAAGTCTCTGCCATTGTACATATGTTTACAGATAAAGGGAGCCTAGGAATAAAAAAAAATCAAGAGATAAATACAGGAAATATCAGGTGATATAATTCTATGAAGAAGAATAAGGAAAAGGAAGAGGTATTGAGAGTATCGTTTATTTTATAGAGAGTGGTCACAAAAGTCTTCTCTCCTAAGAGGGCATTTGTGCAGAGATTCTGGAGCAAATGAGCCATGCAGATAGTAGAGCAAGAACATTCCAGGTGGAAGGATTGGCAAGGACAAAAATCACAAGGGGAGAGAGTGCTTTATGTGCTCAGGGAATGACCACGAATCCAGTGCGGTTGGAACAGCAACAACAACTCATGAAGAGGGCAAAGAGGTTGCTGGAGACCAATGTCACAAAGCCTTTGGCCATAGTGAGGACCACTGTGTTTGCACTGAGTGAAATAGGAAGCCATGGAGAGTTTTTAGGGGAAATGCCAAAACTGACTTACATTTCATAGGAAAACCCCAGCCACTGTGTTAAAAGTAGAAGCATGGCAGCCAGATCAAGGGTGGAAGAGGGAGACCAGCTGAGAGACCTGCCATCACCCAAGTGCGAGATGATGGTTCCTTCAACAAGGTATTAGCAGTGGACACAGTGCAAAGTGATCAGGTTTTAATGCTAAAATATTAAACTCCATTTTTTGGCATTCAGATAATAAGCCACTTGTTATTTATTTAGAGTCATTATTTTTGTTTATTGATCTAAATATTAAAACCTGGGCTTAAATAATAAGTGTTGAAGGATAAAAATGCATCACTTATCATTGGGCTGCATATCACAAGCACATTTTCTTTGGTGTTATGGGTGATCACAAACACTTTGGAAAACTTTCCCTTCTACAACTTTAATATTTCCCTCCTTTGGGGGCACCTGGGTGGCTCAGTTGGTTGGGTGGCTGCCTTCGGCTCAGGTCATGATCTCGGAGTCCCTGGATCGAGACCCACATCGGACTCCCGGCTCCATGGGGAGTCTGCTTCTCCCTCTGACCTTCTCCCCTCTCATGCTCTCTCTCACTCTCTCTCAAATAAATAAAAATCTTTAGAAAAAAAAATTTTTTTTTTTAATTTCCCTCCTTTGACATAGCCTAGTCCCCGTATTCAAAGTGAAATGCAAACTTAACGTAATCATCACTGAGACCAAAAACCATGTGACTGAAATATGTAGGTAACTGAAGAAAAAGTGTTTCAGGGGTCCGTATGATCTAGGTAGTTACCTCAAATTTCCACTTCCCTTTACATACACAGATAACAGTAGCAGCTGGGGTGAAATTCATGGGTAAGAAAAATGTCACCCCTGTGAGGTAAATGGCTTTTTGTAGGACAAGAGATTAAGTCTCTCTTCGGGGTACTAGGTGCCCTAAAGGAGGTCATTCCCTCCCACACATCAGATCACTTTATTCCCAGGGAGTTTTCGGTTCATGCCGGCTCATTGACCACACAGTCAGGATGGTTAGGCAGCCCTTAATAGATTATGGCTTATTTCCTTATTATGTTTGCTAAATGGTGGTGCATCTCATCATTTCTTCTCATGTAGGGAAATTTCATGAGGTCTCTCTGGCATAGCCAAATCCCTAAACAGGATTCCCCATTTATTCCCCACTGCCGTAACTAAAAGTTAGTTGAACCAATTAAAGAGTACATAATAAGCCAATTTGTTGTTCCTCACTTTTCTTAATGAGTGTATACTGTGTGCCTGCTCAAATTATAGCTCATTTGATAAGATTCTTTGCTATGTTGCTACTACTACAATTTGGCATTATTTCATTTCTTTCAGTATCCACGGCACCAATCCAGTAGCTGAGATTCTCCTTTGAGATTCTATAGGAATTAAGCTTGGTTTTTTGTTTTGTTTTATTTTGGTTTTTTTTTTTACAAGATAACATTCACCCTTCAAATCCAGCATCATAACCAGCAATCCGAATTGTGGCAACACAGCCCCTCAGCAAGGGGGCCTCAGTTAGCTGAAACCAAACCACATCCTGAAGATGAGGCACTTTCCTGGAGACAGAGCCGACCCTTCAGATATAAGGAATTATTGTTTCCAAACTTACACTATTATCTTGCTGCAACCAGAGGTTAATCACCACGTTCTGTTAGGTTCCCTTTGCCATGATTTATCCCCCAAGATCAAGCAGGAAAGACCTATCCAAAGCCAATATCCTAACCATAGATTATGAGGAAAGAGAAACTCTTAGATTATTGTAAAGCAGCCAGCTCTAGTATCCAAAGAGAAAACAACAAGCTTTAGGAAAAAAAAGAAAGAAAGAAAGGAAGAAAGAAAGAAAGAAAATTTTGTAACTTTGTCAACATTTATTTTCACCAAACAACTCATTAAATCACTATAAAAGTCAACGCATATGGTTGGATATGACAGTTTAAATTCCAGAAAGAGTTATAAGTCAAGTTAAACTCATAATACATAATGCAGTCTGGGTGTCTCATCCATGAATTATAACATTTTTATTACATCCCAACTGCAAATTATCAACTTGTTCCCTGTCCTGCCAATCTCTTGATTAAATGAGGGACCGTTAGGCATTATGAAAATATATTATGGTAAAGGATGACTCTATCATTTGTCTCAGTGATTTCAATATCCTTATTTAAAGTTTTATCACCAGAACAGCTGGCCCAAACTGAATTGTTGATTTAGAAAAGTGATAGCAGCAGGGACGAAATAGAAAAAAAATTTTTTTGGCCAAAAAGGCCTATGTTCCATCGTCATTATCTTGCTGTGTCTCCTCATATCTTTCTCTAATATTTGTGTGCCTTTGATACTTTGGTGTCCATTTTGATCACTTTAGTTCCTTCTCTTCAAAGTTATTCTTGCTTTACAGGCCTCATTCTCATGGGCCCAACTGAAGGGTATTTTATTCTATGTCTTACACTGATAATGGGGCAATAACTTGTATCCATCAAGTTTCCCCATAAAATGGTTTAATGTCTTGAAGCAGTGCCAATATGTCAGCTGAGGGAGTGAATCAAGTAGACATCATTTCACATTTATCAGAGACCCACTGTGTATTAGGTTCTTGTAAGGAACTTGCTTAAAAAGTATCCTCTTTTAGAAGTTCAGATTTTTTTTTTAGTTTAGATTCTAAAACTAAAGGACACATAAATATTCCAAAATATAAATAAGTACCTATATAATGATCAATTTTAATAATGTTCCTTTTATTTGTATTTGTTTTGATCAAATTAGTTTATCTACTTTTTTCTAATTGCAAAGAAACACATATTCATTATAGAAAGTTTTGAAAATAAAAAGCTCTGGAAAGAAAGAAAGAAAGAAAGAAAGAAAGAAAGAAAGAGAAAGAATCACCCACAATCCCCAAACCCAAAGAATGGAGTAGCAACATTTCAGTTTTCACAATTAATTCTGATTTAAGTTCTGCATTCATAGTAAAAGAGAAAAAAATTAATGCATTTCTAGCAGAACTTTTTTCAAGGGAAAAAACCATCTTTGTGTTGGAGCATACCTAAATAGACAGGCTTCATGATAAACTTGAAGCCCACAGGCTTGACTTGAATCTTCTAAGCCCTGACAAAAGAATATCTAAATGGCTTTCCCCCAGAAATGAACAAGAATCACGATCCAGGAGAAAAGAGAAGAAACAAAGAAGAAAGGGGTGCCCCTGACATGGTAAAAGAAATGACCAGTAATTTTCAAGGCAGGTCTATCTGAAGGATAGATTAGGAATGTCTCTCATACTTCTAGTAGAAACAATGAACACAGACCCTCTGACTCTCCAGATCAGCTACTCAACCCCAAAATTTTCAGTAAAGTCTGCAATACACAGCATCTTAAGTTGGTAGGACTTTGGGGAGAAAACACATTGGATGAGAGCAATATGCAGTAGGATAACATTGTGCAATGGAAAAAAACAGCATTCAAGAGAGCAAAATGCAGACGGGAAATCAAATAGGGAATCAAAGTAGGAACTCACAGCCAGAAGCAATTACAAAAAATGTCACTTCCCTAAAATCCCAGAGATAATGGAAGAAACATTGAGTTTCCCACAGGGATGGGGAGATAAGCCAAATTTTATTTAAATATCAAAACAGATGACTCCCAGCAAGCTGGAAGTTTCAGACCCAGTATGTGGGTTACATTTTTAAGAAAATACTGGAAACTTTAGATAATGATGATGATGCTTACATACTTAAAGGTAGATGTGATAGAGAAGACTATGGGAGTATTCTAAAAAGACTGTTCAGTCAATCAAGTAGCCCAATAAAATTCCAATATTTGCCAAGCACTTCCAGAGACAATTTACTCAGGTAGGTAGGTAGGACACAATCCTGACTGCATCCAGGTTTTAGATCTGTCCTATTAACAGCTTCTTTTTTTTTTTTTTTTTTTTTAAGATTTTAAAATTTACTTGAGAGAGAGAGAGGGCACAAGAGTGAGTAAGCATGGGTCAGGGGACTGGCAGAGGGAGAAGCAGACTCCCTGCTGAGCCCGATGTGGGGCTCCATCCCAGGACGCTGAGATCATGACCTGAGCCAAAGGCAGATGCTTAACTGACTGAGCCACCCAGATATCCCCCATTAACAGCTTCTAAATCTCCCTATCCACAGCTAGCTCTTTTTTTTTTAAGATTTTATTTATTAGAGAGAGAGAGAGATCACAAGTAGGCAGAGAGGAAGGCAGAGAGAGAGGAGGAAGCAGGCTCCCTGCTGAGCAGAGAGCCCGATGCGGGGCTCGATCCCAGGACCCTGAGATCATGACTTGAGCAGAAAGCAGAGGCTTTAACACACTAAGCTAACCAGGCATCCCCACGGCTAGATCTTTAGGGACTTTTTGGCATTGGTTACATGGTAATGAGGGAGGAATACAGAAGGAAGTAGAGAATGGGGTTGACTAAGTATAAATGCATTTGCATTATAACATTGTGCTGTGCTTTAAATCACAAGCAAAAGGGAATATGGGATATAACCTTCAATTCACAAAGAAAACCACATGGGTGGACCAACTATAGTCCAGTGATCAAGTGAGGGAAAGAAAAGGAGGGAGAGAGTGGAGAAAGAAAGAAAGAAAGAAAGAAAGAAAGAAAGAAAGAAAGAAAGAAAGAAAGGAAGGAAGAAAGGGAGGAAGTGAGAATGAGAGGAAGGAAAGGAAAGGAGAATGGAAAAGGAAAGGGAAGGGAAGGGAAGAAAGAAAAGAGAAGAAGGAAAGGGAAGGGAAGGAGAGAAGAGGGAATGTAAGGAAAAAGAAACAGAGATGAGGGAAGCTCATTCCAGTCTGGACAAGGGTTTGTTAAGACAAGGGAGATGTGAGAGAGAAGAGAGTAACTCAATCAAGCAGAAAGTTTAAGCTCTGGTTAGAAATTCAAAGTAGAATTAGTTTATAAAAGCTACAAAGAAGACTGAGTCTCAGTTTATCAGGAAATGGAAAGCCAGTGTAGATCCTTGATCAAGGAGTGCCATGACCAAAGTGCCACATGAGAAAAATCAACTGTATGTAGTGAGACAGATGAAATATAGTATGGAGAACACCCAAGAAGTAATCCAAGTTCAAAGTGATGAGGGATGTGACTTAAATGGACTCCACAGTGCCATCTTCATGCTGACACCAGCTGCATGGAATAGGAAACTGCGAGCAATTATACAAAGAAACAAGAATTTAAGTGCCTATTTCTACTTTATCATCTGAAGTTCCACCGGCTTAATAAGAAAGAATTAAGTGGGGACAAGAGGGAGATGCCGAGGAGTCATATGGAATAGAGTTTAAGTAGGAAAACAAGCAAACCCCGTGTATTCATTTTCTACTACTGCTGAAACAAGTTATTACAAATTTAGTGGCTTGAATAACACAAACGTGTTCTATAAGTCTGTAGGTAATGTCCTCTATTTACACTCATGGACCAGAGCCCTGTCATGTGGTTACCCTTAGCTGGCAGGTGGAGGTATGTGGATCTGAGATGGTCCAGTCAGCCAACAGTGTCTGTTACACCCATAAAATTATTTCCTTAGTGGAATCAGAAAGCTTTCAAACAGAAACTAACCAGTGCTTCATGATCAAGCACCAAGAATGAAAAAAGAAGGGAGAGGAAGGAGAGATGCAAATAGAAAAAACCTTCCTCGTAGAGCAATTTCTTGATATTTGATAGCCTTTATGGGATATCAGAAACTATTTCCTAGTGAGGTGGGAGTGTGTTTTTCCCTGGAGATATTTAAGGATTTTCAATTACGATCAAGTGGACAGAAATGTTTTATGATTTCTCTCCTCTTAGAAAGCAAGGAAATGGACAAAATAGTCCCAGGAGTTGCCCTTTCATCCCAGTCTGTGCTTCCGCAATGTTAGGTTTCTATCCTCTCAGTACTGTTTAGAAAACTGTTCCTGGCAATATTCCAGAAGCTTCAAGTGCAAGGATGAGGTCAGGAGAAAAAAAATGCCATATATTTAAAAAATAAAGATATCAAAATAAAGATATCAAGGATGTGGATGGTTTGATATGATGTAATTTTTTGTTTGAATGATAGTTTTAGAGTCATGTCACCTGTAATGAGTCAAATTCCACACATGAGCTTCTTCCATATCCTCAAACATGTAAATCCAAGACAAAAGTAAAAAAAAAAAAAAAAAAAAATCACAAAATCTTTCAAGAATCTAGTCACTTAGGAGAAGCTATTCTCATCCCAAATATTCAGGGAGGACTATCCAGCTGCAAGAGAGAATGCATATCTGCGTGAGTGTGGAAGTGTGTGAGTGAGTGTGAGTGTGTGTGTGTGTGTGTGTGTGTGTGTGTAAAAGAGAGACAGGGGCAGCAGTACAAAGAAACAGAAGTGCTTTTTATTAATAAAACTTTGCAAACACTACATTCCACCTATGCAGAAAGAATTGAAAGCAGCGATATGTTGCTGACCCAGCAACATACTTGGTTAGCAAATCTTCTGACTACATAAGAACCCACGTCAAATTATTTAACTTGTTAAGAACTTCAAAGAACAGAAGTCCTGGGCAGCCTGTCTGCTATGGAGGCATATTTCTGGGCTGTGAGCTCTCCCTCACTATTCTTGCTATAGCTACTCTTCTCACTCCTCTCTGATCTGGCGGAGTCTTCCTCTTCCCACCCTCGGCTCCAAATCCCATTTTTACCCACTTCTCTTTGTCTAAGAACCTGCATTATAATCCTCCAATCTCATGTGTCCTTGAGCAGACTGAATATATTCATTGGTGCCCTGCAAGAATCCTGTTGTCTAGGCTCGTATAATTTATGAAAAGAAAATTTGTGCAAGTTTAAATGTGGTCTGTGCCATATTCGGTTTAATTCAATGAATATTTATTGAGGCCCACCTAGAATTGTGCTATTCAGTGTAAGGAATATAAAAGAAATATATAGCACAGCCCTTCCTGTCAAGAAGTTTGCAATATTCCTGGGAACAAACTTTGGATGCTGAAGTAATTACAGGATACAAGACAGTACAGAGTAGCACAATTAAATTATGTAACCAAGACCAAATATAAGGTGCAGACAACATTATGTCTGGTCAGGGCAGGCAGGATGGAGCTATGGGGAATAGCTCACAGAGGAGATGGAACTTGAGCTTGTCCTTGAGAGATGTATGGAGTTGGCTGGTGCCGCAGGGGAGAAAGGCACTTCAGGCAGCAGAAAAAGTGTGAGTAAGACTGGAGAGCAGGGACAGCAGGCATGATGTGTCAGAGGGAATGTGAAGTAGCTAGGCTAACACAGAGAAGGGGAATGGAGATCTCAGAGTTGTGTTAGAGAAAGCTGGATGGAAAGAATATAACAAAACTATAGAAAGCCTTGAAGGGCACAGAAATGAATCTGAACTTGAATCATATGCTCTTAATCTCTCTATCTCTGTTCCTTGGTGTTGCTTCTTTCACCACCAGAGAACTCACTCGCTGGCAGCTAGCAGGACATGTTGAGAATGTGGGCTATAGAGAGCACTGACTCTGCGTCGTATGTGACCTTAGCAAAGTCATTTAACTGCTCGAGCTTCAGCTACCACTACTGGAAAAATGGGCAAATCCATGCCAGTGAGTTAAGGTTGCCATGAAAACCAGAGATAAGGTGCATCATGTACCTTGTGGGTATAAATAGATAGGAGTCTTTTATGAGTTTCATTCATTCTGTAACTCTCTGTTGGATATCTCCTGTATCAAACGTTATGTTCAGCACTAGGAAAATGAAAACAAAACACACAGAGTTTATTCTCAAGACATTAACAGATACAGTTTAAAACAATAGGGAAAGCAGCAGCTTGGTGTTGAAGCTCATTATCACCATGTACTAGGTGTATGAATTTGGGAAAACTTATTAAATCGGTCTGAGCCTTGGTTTCATCATCTGTACAATTGGTCTAACAGTATCTACCATATAGGCTAACTTGGGAATCAAATACAAATATGTAAAGAAACTAATACAGTATCTGACGATTGGAAGCACTCGATAATTAATATTTGTATTACAGTGGGAAAGGCAGGCATAAAAAAATCCTTAAAACAAGAAGTAAATGACTGGAAGAAAGTTCAAGAAGTTTTCACCAATAACAAAGTCCTTGCCCTGAGACTTAAATCATGAATAGGATTTGCTGAGGGGGCAGGTATTGGGAGAAATTCCTGGAAGAGGAAACAACATGCAAAAGGGTACAGAGACAATGAAGGACAAGCATCCTCTAGGGCAGGCAGGTAGTTCAGTATTGCTCGATTACATCAAGTTCAAGGCAGAGGGTCCAGGAGGTGAAAATGGCCAGAAAGACAGGGTCGTATTATGAAGAGCCTAGAATGCACAGGAAGGGGTTTAGAGCCCATCCAATGGGCAATGGTCAGTCAAAGCTTAATATTGAGTGGTAAAGTGACATGATCAACTCTATATACTGGAAAGCTCTCTAGGTATGGAGGAGGGGGGCAGGAAGAGCAGTAAGAAAGCTATTGAAAAGATCCAGATGGAACAAGGAGATGGAGAAGATGTGATGATATTGGGGAGATTCAGGAGTTGGTTCCAACAAATTTAGCTTCGATTGGATTTCAGAGGAAGGTAAAGATGAGCAAAGACTCGAGGATGCTTCTCCTTTTCTTGCTGGAAGATGATGGATTTCTTGAGAATAAGAATACAGATGGGAAGCAGGTTTTGAGTCAAGATGATATATTCTGTCCGGGACGTGAATTTGAGGTGTCTGTGGAATATCCAAGTAGAGACTTGGACATATTGTTCTGGAACGGAGAATGAAGAACTGAGCAGGCTGCTTGCTATAAACCTGGACGTTGTTGGCACGTATGGATGAAGGTCCGCTTTGAAAATAGACCTGCCCAGGGAAGAGGCAGTTCTCAAGTCAGGCCATTCCCCCCTACTCTCAATAATTGAGTTACTCTAGTAAACCCAAATCCTTGAGGGCAAGAAGATAAACCTCGGAACTCGAGTATGCTGCAGTACACCCAAGGTCAAAGAAATCCATTTTCTGGCATATCTTTCCTCTACATAGCATAAGTTTCATTTGTCGGAAAGAAGTGCGAGGGAGCACATGGAGAGCAGCTCTTGGATACTGAGGGACTACATACAGAATGACAATTATAAACAACACTGTCTCTAGAAAAGCACTTCATTTACAAAGCAGATTTGACAGCTCAAGTTGCTTTTTTGGCGGAGCAATCCTGCCTGGCCCCTGTGCGACCTGGGGAGCTTCGATTACAGCTTTGATGCTTAGCTCTACCACAGAGACCCCCTAAAAGGGGAGTGATAAATGAGGTCCTGTCAGGCTTCATTCCCTGGGTGGCCTTGAATCTCTGCCATTATCTGTTAGCCTGCCAGTACTGACAGTGATGAACACGAGGCAGGCAGCTAACGACACCCCGATTCATTACCCAAAAAGAAGGGAGAGCAGAAATAAAGGGAAGGTGACTGCCATGTCGAAGCTTCACACACGTGAGTGCCACCATCTTCCCCCCACAGGCCTGAATGGTGAAGAAATGATGGAGCCCATTTGTCTCAAACAAGGGCTCTAATGATACTCAGACCAGAACAAGGCACCACGAAGCTTGCTGAGGAAACCGCCCACTGGCCCCTTCATGGTAAAGCTCTCCACAAGCCTAACAAACAGAAGAAAATATTTGCAGGGCCTGATTTTTTTTTAAGCCCACTCTTACTCTAGAAAAACATGAAAAAATCAAAGACACATAAAATCGTCCATCTATCCGGCTACATTGTTATTCATTCCACGAGAGTAAACAGTTTCTCTCTGTAAGATTATTAAGCCTGTGACTCTTCAATAGCCAACATTTTAGGCAGGCCTGACCATTGCTTCCCACAATAGACATTTATAGTTCAAGTGGTATCTGGTTCCTCTCTAAGCAATATCTCATGGAAAGTTTTGTTTCAACTGGTTTTTTCCTGACCTCATAGGAAATAAAGGTTTTTTACTTCATTGGCTCCTTTTTCTTATTAATGGGGCTTCCTGTGCTACCTGGAGACATTGTGCCTGTTCAGAATAAATACATTTTGAATCTACTTCCCAAAGGAGACAAGATTTTCTATCTTAATCTAATCTATCTTAATCCAGGATGTTAATCTAATCTATCTTAATCCAGGATGTTAATCAGACCATGGTTCTGTGAGACATTAAGAGGAAGTTTCAAAAAAGAGGAAAAGTAGTTTCATGGTCAAAGAGATTTGAATCCTTCCTACGGATTTCTTTCCTACAGGACTTTGTCATAGTCCTTAATATGCAAATGTACATTTTGATTCCCCTTCAGCAAATAGAATAGATAATATTTTTCAAACTGTTTTCTCCTATTCACAATTTTTTCCAGAATATTTTTATGAGATGTATATCTAGGAAAGTGTTACACAGAACCACACTTTGGAAGCTGTTGGTCTAGATTTGCCCACAAACCCTGTCTTCTTACTGATTTATCCCAGCAACAAAATCAAATGATTTTGATTCAAGCTATGTTCTAAATATCTGGCAAAGTGGGACAGCTGGAGGCTGTAATACATGCTAAAGAAGATGGGGCTCCTGCCTCTAACAAATGAATACATCTCACCCTCTATTTTGCTCCCATGTATTTTGCCCTTCATCCTTATTTTTCCCTGTCTAAAAGAAAGAAGTGTCAGTTAAAGACGATCCTGAAGCAGAGAGAGAAGTAATAATCTTAAATTTGGGACAAAGACAGTGGGGCTGATTAATACATGGATTTTGTCTTTGCTCTTTGCTAAAGATCAAATTCTCTTTCTAAAAAGGGTAGCATAGGGGCACCTACGTGGCTCAGTCATTGGGCGTCTGCCTTGGGCTCAGGTCATGATCCCAGGGTCCTGGGATCGAGCCCTACATCGGGCTCCCTGCTCAGTGGAGAGCCTGCTTCTCCCTCTCCCACTCCTCCTGCTTGTGTTCCCTCTCACTGTGTGTGTGTTTCTCTCTCTCTGTCAAATAAATTTTTAATAAGTAAAGTAGCATAAGACATTACCATTTCTTTTGAAGAGCATTCCAGGTGTTTTGTTTTGTTTTTTAATATAAGTACGAATGAAAGTGGTCAGACCTTCAGAATACCTAAAAATTACAGCTTAAGTTAAAAAAAAAAGTGCCAAATCCAACAGTAAGCACAAAAGGATAACTCACTTCAATATTATAAGACATCTTATATGTTTCTTGTTAAGCACCATATGTTTCTTCTTTATATAAGACATACATGTATTAGCAGCATTTCTCATGTTATTTGGTTTCTGCTAATACAGGTAGCCACTAGTTATGCTCAAAACACCTTAGCTGAGGAGATCGGAAATCTGGGCTGTGGCACAAACAAAATTTTAAAAGAGATATGAACTAGCCAGCTTTATTTATGATGTTTGTTCAGTAAGCTGTGGATCAAAAACAAAAATAAGCAACAAACTGAGGGTTTTGGAGGGGGGGGGGTTGGGCGAGCCTGGTGGTGGGTATTGAGGAGGGTACGTATTGCATGGAGCACTAGGTGTGGTACATGAACAATTTATCTTGTAACACTGAAAAAATAAAATAAACGTATTGGGGGGGGGATATAAATAAATAAATAAATAAATACCGGAATTTTTATTATTCAAAGAATTTTAAACTAGTACCAAAGCAGTGGGTAAGTGGCAAACTTGTAATGACTAGAAATGGACTATATAGCCTCTGTGATCTTTTTCATCTTTAAAAAGCAATCAGGATTTGGGTGGAGAGAACCGATCATCCAAGAACCAAAGTAATATCTGAAAGAGATGAAACCATCATTATAAATTAGAAGTAGCCCATCATTCATTTTTTTGCTATCTCCTCTTCAGGAGAAAGTAGACTCTCTGAAAAAGCTTACTGCCTTCTTTCTTCATGTTCTCCAGGAATTCAAAAGCCAATTATGAAGTTTCCTAAATAATGGACAAAGAAAGACATTTTCATTTTTTTTCCTTGTTCCCAATGGCAGATTATTCAGATCCAGACCTCATCGAGTTTAACAGTGATAGGATGAATATAATTCTGTGGGTTCTGAACAGAATGAGGTTTATCTTTCCGTCACATCCATGCAAAATTCTCTCTCCAATTTCCTACAACCAACTATGTGCCTTCTACTTTTCCTGCAAAGGCATTTATTTCTGTCTGGCCAATCTGAATTGTTCCATTGCCTTGCTACCTACCGGTGACAAATATACTCCTTCATTTCTAAGTTCTCTGAGAGCTGGAGGATTGATGGGCGTGAAGGAAGAACTGGGATCACCAGTGCAAGGAAGGAATTCATCTTATTAGCCTCTGATTTGAGTTAATCACCAGGGAGATAATATTTTAAACTGCAAAAGACTTCTTGGAAGTTTCCAGAATTTCTCCAGAGACACAGATCAATAGACCAGAATAATCAAGAAAAGGGAGCAAGTTTGCCAAATGCCACTCATTTGGTAGGGTGTTTTACTTGAGTAAGCAAAAGATTTTTTTTTTATGATTTTTTATTTATTTATTTGACAGAGGGAGAGAGATCACTTGTAGACAGAGAGGCCTGCCGAGAGAGAGAGGGAGGCGCAGAGAGCCTGATGAAGGGCTCAATCCCAGGACCCTGAGATCATGACCTGAGCTGAAGGCAGAGGCTTTAACCCACTGAGCCACTCAGGCGCCCCAAGCAAAAGACTTTTAATGGAAGTATTCCAACCCAGTAGAAAGAAGGAGCAAATCAGCCCTCCGGGGAAGTGCCTCCAAACCACAGCTAAAGATAAAAGAAAGGGTGACACTTTACTTCCCATTCCCAACCCTCAACCCAGGGATGTAGCTGGCACTTATTTGTTACATCGCTCAGTTGATAAATACCTTTCCCATCACACTGAGCAATCAACGCCCTGTCCACACAAAATAATGCATGATAATATGGGAGTCCCGGGCCGCATAATTTTGCAGAAGACTCCTATCTCCTCTTTCAGCTAGAATAACTGAAAATGAAGTCTGCCTGATTGCTATAAGGGCTCCTTGTCTTCTTTGATGTTTAAATATTAAGCCCCAGAACTCAGAGCTAAACTCCCATCAGCAAAGCAGAGTTATCTGCCCTGCTACTCTCCCCCAGCATAAAAATTCCAATTTTTTTAAAGCAAAGCCTAAATTTTAAAAACAATGAAGGAATGACCCGTGGTAAGGCACAAGTAATGAGTAAACCTCCTGCTCCCAAAAACATTTCAAAAAGTTCTGTCTTCAATTTGATACGCTCTTCTCATTTTTTTAACACCTCTCTCTCTCTCTCTCTCTCTCTCTCTCTCTCTGTCTGTCTGTCTCTGCTCCATCTCCTTTTCTGTTCCTCTTGATTCCTCTCAGCCCCCCTCCAGGTGCTGTTCTTCCCTGGTTATGGCAGCCACTTAAGCATCCGTGGGTGCTCAAACTTGACTTACCTGGCAGGGGGGCATGAAGGCTGCCCAGGAGAAAGGAAACACTAAAAAAGTATAAAAATCTGAGCGGGAACAAAGCATTTCTTTAACTTGAAGTCCAAAGTATTTTCCTTAGCCCATGCTGCATGTGCTGTATTGTTAACTTCTATCAAAGGGGTTCATATCTCAGGAATCACGGGAAAGTTTCAAACATGACTGATGGCTGGTCAAAAGAACATCCACAGCGCGATAAGCCGCAGAGAGGGAATGTGCTGAGCCGGTTAAGGATTGCCTGGCTGTGCCTTTCAAATTCCTTTCATCACAATCGGTGACTGTAAGCACTGCAGGGTGAGAACAGGCCAGGACTTTGTGGAATATTCTTAACTGCTGATATGTAATCCATACAGCCAGTGGTAGCAGCCCGAGGATAAAAGATTTAAAGAAATGAAGACACAAGGACTGATTTTTTTTGAAAGGCAACTTGGAAGGGGGAAAAAAGAGTGAGAACAGTAAGATTTATGTTAACCCATTGGGAGTGCTCTGGAAATCTCTTTGATGAAGGATTGAGATTGCTTTGAAGCAGACTTCATTGAAGCAAAAAGTAAGTGTGGTGCCCAGGGACTCGGGTTGACTGGGTCACTTATCAGTCTTCCTGACTTTGAGTTTCCTTTTTCTTCCAAATTCTGCATGCAACCAAACTGCTAAATGCTGCTCTACAAAAATATTCTCCTTTTGAAAAAGAAGCTTAGGAGGCTTTTACTGAGCCTTAGTAATTAGTAGAAATTTGACTGGTTAAAAAAAGGGGGGAGGACGAGAAGCTAGAAAAGAGAATATACGCACACACAAACACACCCTTAAATAACATTAAAAAGGCTGTTACAAAATCTTAACCATTATGCATGACTCTTCTTACTACAAGTTCAGATTTCAAATACAACATTACAGAAGAGTTGTGACCAACTCAGTAAGTATCATGGGGAAGCAAAGTGGTTAACAGTTTCCATCGATAGGGGAATAGTGGCTGGGCTACTTTGACTTCAGAAGCCAGAAGCAAAGATGATCTTGGCTAGAAAGGAGAGAACAACAAGCAGAGTTTTGAACCATCAAAGAATTTGCCTGGAACTAGGCATATAAAAGCTTCCCTTAAACAAGTGGGACTACCAGTTCAGGGATCATGGAAGACATCCTTAGCAGAAAAAGATTAAAAAAAAAAAATCAAGGAGGAAAAGAAACAAGTACTAATGAGTAAAATAATAACTAGAAAAGGACACAATGCTGATGATCAAGGAAAAGCTGAAAAACTCTGGACTATCCTTTCTGGCATAAGCTGTCGACTGTGGCTGTGCTTTGGATGTTATTATAATCATTCTTTTCTATGCTTGTCAGCTGTGACCATAAAGTAAGGAAGTTGATTTTTTTTTATTAAAGATTTTTATTTATTTATTTGACAGAGAGAGAGAGAGAGACAGCAAGAGCAAGAACACAAGCAGGGGGAGTAGGAGAAGAAGAAGCAGGCTTCCTGCTGAGCAGGGAGCCCGATATGGGCCTCGATCCCAGGACCCGGGGATCATGACCCGAGCCGAAGGCAGCCGCTTAATGACTGAGCCACCCAGGAGCCCAAGGAGGTTGATTTAAAACAAAAACAAAAACAAACAACAACAACAACAACAACAAAACCTACATCTTATCCATTCAAATGGATAAGTGTTGATTTTTCAAAGAGATCCATACTGGTTTTAGTTCCTAATATCAGCAAACTATTGTTCAGGTGACTAATGTTTTGCCTCTGAAGACAGTTTCCAAAGGGAAGTCCCAGAAATGGTTTGAGCAATCCAACAGCAGTGTTCATGATGTCACTGGAGTCAGTGGCATCCCAGAAAACTCTCTGGAAGAACGATACTAATTTGGGGATACAGGTTCAAGAACAGTAGTACAGAAATCAGGCATCGGTCACAAGATGAAGTTACAGGATTATTGCAGCAAGGAGGGATTGATCCTTCTCTATACTCCTTTTGACAGGTACTAAGAAATAAAGCAATCTGGTTACACTGACAAATGAAGAAACCACTCTAGAAAATATGAAAGCAAGTGCAGCGGAGACTCCACCTATTAGATCATCATAGCTCCTGAAACAAAATGAAATCATTATGCTGCCATTTTCCCTGATGAAATATAAACACAGTATATTCTTGAATGTTTAGCATACTGATATATTCCACAGAGAGTCACAAACACAACATTAATGGCCAAGGTGATTCCTAGGGAAATCAATAATGCCACTACTTGGCAAATGCTCAAACCAACTGCCTCCTCTTAGATTTTCCACGAGAGAACAAGAATACTTTAAGACACAAAACCTTCAATACCTTAAATGAATAACTATCTATAAGCAACTCATCCTTTATAGAAGGAAATGGTCCAGGGTCATAACAGTAAATGGTATATCTCCTCTGTAGGAAAAGACCAAGTAGCACCATGCCACCAAAACTCAGAGGGTATCAAAATGACAAATACTATGTTGTTTTATGACATCTGGGCCAGTTCCCTATGTTTTATTACAGTGCCCGCCATTGTTGGAGTTCCTTTGGGGTGGTCAACACCAATGCCTTAGAATTATGGCATTCTTATCCGATCTATGGGAAAATAAATGTAGTGAACACATAAACTTTAGGACAGATTTTTTTCCTACTATTTGCCAGCTTCTATAAAATTGATTACCTGATTCAATTACCTAAAATCAATTACCTGAAGCTTTTTCCCAAACATGGGGAAATTGACTCTGTATCAAATGTTGAATTTTGGTACCAGGAAGAAACCCAAAATCCAATACAATGAGCCAACATATTGGCGAATGTGATGAGCTCTACCGTGGCATCACTTCTAAGGATCTGAGAGATGAGCAGACCCCAGTCAAGGGAACTTCTTGAGGCCGTTGCAGGAACCAGAGTCGGAAAATTATCATAGGTGATTTCAGAGTTGAGGATAAGTCATCAAAGTCCCAGGAAAGCACTCAAAAGCAAATTAAAGAAGGAATGGCTTCTTTACCATTACTGGCCAATTTCTCTGATAAGCCAAGTTGATGTTTTCTGTCCAGCCTAAACTGGTGTGTTAATGGAGAAAGAACAGAACAAAATGACTTTTCCTGAACCTATGTCCTGTGCCAGAGACTTTACATGCCAACAATCCAATGTAAGAAGAGTCATCACCTCCATTTGTTCACATGAATCAGCTGAAGACCCTGAAGTAAAGTGATTTATCAACCATCACAGACCTTGCAAATGGTGGATGCAAGACTCAAAACCGGTCTCTGTGGTATCTAAAGCTGGGTACTTCCCACATCCCCAAGGCAAGCTCAAGTGAAGACTCACAAGGTGTTTTACAGTTGGTTCCTGTTTTCAGGCAAGCAGTACTAGGAAAATCCAATTTCATAGAAGACCTTAATTAGGACACAAGCTCTGTTTTAAAAACAATTTGCCATTCAGTTCCTTTAATAAGGAACTCATCTGGAGCATCTTAATCAATGAAAAAGATTCGTCTCTTGCCTGAAGTATGTATATTTATATAAGCATGGGGTCTTTTTTTCCTGACACGTGACAAGTCTCCTCCCCCACCTAGCTCTTCACTCTGCCCCTTCTCCAGCACGGCTACCGACAACTCCCAGCAGTAACAAGCATTTACTGAAGGCTCAGGGGAGCCACAGCGAGGGGCATTGAACAGGTGGCAACAACTGAGGAGCATGAACTCAGTAATGACAGGACAGGGTGTATCCCCTCCACCTCAAGCTCCCCCCTGCGCTGGTGTTCTGACTCACCTTCCCCAGCCTTCCACTAGAAAGCTGCATGGCATCCATTTTTCAGTGTCAGGCACTCATTAAATAAAACATAAACACTATCCTCCATGGGGCCCCAAACAAAACCATAATTCGAAAAGCACTTAAAGGCCCTTGGTCACCATTCTGTTACTCCCATCACCAGCCTGGTTCAGAAGCCTCATAACTTGTCCTCTCCACAAGTGACTCGGCTACAAAACAAGTTGTTTAGAGTAGCAGATAATAACCTCCCTTGAAAGACACTAGTGAGGCATTTTAGAAAATAGGGTCTGAAGCAAATATGGTCACAGGAATCACACGGCAACCTCTCAGGACTCGTTTCCTTCAGCATCACCCTAATGATGCTGCTCCTGGTCTAAACGATGGAGAACAGCTCTCCCACACCCCCTAAGGGCTGTGACGCCCCAGTATTTTCTTTGCATCTGATGCAGGGAAAATTGAATGGATGACAGTGCCAAAGGACTTTCTTCTGGTTAATAGAGAGAATTTGAGATCACCTGGAGAGGCTCAGTCTGTTGCAAAGACTCTTTGGGCCGTAATGAGACTTGAGAGATTGATCTGCCTTCGGGCAAGGCCTCACCGAAACTACCCCAGATGAGACTCTAGCCTACTTTAAAGACCTCTTTAGAAAGGAGAGTCTTAATTCTTCCCTTCTGTGCAGGAGGGAGGGAAATGGCAAGACGATTCATTTACATCTCAAATCAGCATATATTTCAGCCAACATAACTGGCCAAACAAAACTGAATTCCATGATATAGGGTAAGTCATTCTTACATCATCCATAATGAAAGGGCCTTCCTACCTACTGCCTGAAAGATCTGAAAGAAGAAAATGCAACCAAATCATTTCCTTGATCAAAATTCTTCCATGACTCTCCATAATCTAAGGAATCTCATACAAAGGAGACTGAAGAGAGAATCCCTCTTCTCACATGCCAGCATGCTTTCACTTAGGGCTTTGCACTTATTGTCCCAGATAGCTTATGGCTCATGCCCTCACTTCCTTCAAGTCTATATGCAAATGTCGCTTTTTCACTTAGACCTTCCATTACTACCCCATCTAAAACTGCAATTCCTCAACACACACACCCACACAGACACACCCTCACAGACCTACATACACACACGTACTCCTTTCACACTTTTCTCTATAACCTTATCGCCATCAAACTTACCACATCTTATCTTTTTTTATCGTCTATCTTCCCCTCTCAGAATAGAAGCCCCATGAGGGAAAACATTTTGGTCCATTTTGCTCACTGATTTTATATCCCTAGTTATTAAAACAGAGCCTAGTACATCATAGGTACTCATTACATGATTGGTAAGAGAACTAAATGAATATACAGCCTTCTACAAGACTTAGAGTCTTGTACAGGCTTACGGATCATTACCTTTATCAAATAGGACATGGACTAATGAATATGCAATAGCTACTCCTAGTTAGGATCTTAATGCTAATTCTCTTTAAGAGTCTGGAATGGGGGAGTTCAACTGTGATCCCCAGATCCTTGGCATTCCTCTGAGATGTCCTTCCCCTTGGCCCTCAACCCCTGCCACAACCAAGACAGCTCTTCTATTATCTGTCTGATGCACTGGGGATTTCTGTCAGCTTTAGTGGGGACAAGACTGTCCCATTGCTAAAAACATAGAAAAACTATAGCCTGGACCATGAGACAGAAAAGCATGAAAGAACACTGGATAGAGTGTCACAGAAACACAAGCTTAATTCATTCAATGCGCATTCATAGAGCATCCGTTGTGTTCCCAGGTTAGTGCTGGACACGGGGATACATAGATGAGCAGGACATAGTCAAACTCCCTTTTAACCAAGTCCATACAACAAATCATTATAATACCCCCTGGAAATTTCGGAAAATCAAAGGAAAATTGAGGAAAGATGTCAGGGATGTCTCCTGCCAGAGGCATCTGCTGAGTCTTAAGGATAGTTGTTAGTCAGGTGAAGCATAAGAAGACTGACTTTCACTTTGTGACTTTAAAAAAGACCTTAGCCTCTTTAGGATTCGGTTTCCTCAACTGTAAAGAAAAAGAGATTGAAAATTAGCTGATATGTAATGTCCCTCCCAAATATAAAAATGTATGGATCTAGGTTTTCCTACCTGCCCTATAGCCAGAAAGCAGAAATCATTAGCTTCAACTAGTATTGCTGAGTATGGAACATTTTGGCCAATTCATTTGATCATTAATAATTTATTTGGCACAGCATGATGATCAGTAAGTCCCAAGGAGTCTTTTAAATTAATTGGTGTTTTCTTCCATATGTGAGAGACTTTAATTGCATTTCCAACTTCAATTTCAACAATTCTACTACACTATGCTAAATGCCACATATGAAGTAACCTTAAAACAAGATACGGAATCACAAACTTCATTGTTCACCATTAGCATCAAGTTTGTTTTTACATTTGAAATATTCTCAAAAAAAAAAAAGAAAGAAATATTCTCCCACATTTAACATATTGAGCAAGGAAGCAGAGCTCTTTAAATCTGTTAAATTTGGAACCAGGAAAATTTTCAAGACATTTTACTCCTCCCTGCTTTCAAATCATAACTAACATATCAGCCAGGAATTTGTTCACTCTCATCAACTACCAAACTGTCGAAAGTTAACGGGTTAGCATGACGATAATGAGTGGGATTCTGAAGTATATGCATTGGAGAATGTCTGTGTTGAGCTTTTGATGTGTATAAATCTCATTACACTTATGGTACCCAAGAACATGGTCCTTACCCAGGGGGATCAAAGAAAATGACATAGCATCAAAGGAATCAAGTTAATAGCAATATTTCTAAACACAAATATTAATCTTCTGAGGAAGCAAGAAGAAAGGGAGATATGAAAGGAGATATTCTTAAATTATGAAATGTGCATTGAATTTACTTTATAGTTCTGACACCAACTGGCTGTGTGACTATGGATAGATGATTTAAGTGTTTTGACGCTGTTTCTTCATTTACCAAATGAGGGCAATAATACCTGTCAGAGTGGAAACAACCCTCCATTCAATTTATCAACTGATGATTGGGTAAACAAAATGTGGTATATCCATACAATGGAATATTATTCGGCATTTATAAAGAATAAAATACCAATACATGCTACAATATGGATGAACCCTGAAAACACACTAAATGAAAGAAGCCAGTCACAAAAGACAACATATTGAATGGTTCCATTTGTATGAAATGCCCAGAAAAGGAAAATATATAGTAGCAGAAAGTAGATGAATGGTAGTCCGGAGCTAGGGGTGGAGGGATGGTGAAGTGACTGCCACGGGGTATGGAGATTCTTGGAGGGATGATGAAAATATTCTAAAATCGATGGTGTTGACAGTTTCATACTCCAATAATATACTAAAAGCTGCTTAACTGAATACTTTAAATAGGTTAATTATATGCTATTTGAAGTATAGCTCAATAAAGCTGTGATTTAAAAAATAATACCTTTCAGGTTTATTGTGAGGAATAAGCAATATAAGACATATGAAAGATTTTCATTAATTAAGAACATTCAATATACTATTAGCCATACCGTTACACTTAAATTTTCTTTGAAAAAGATGCTTTCAATGCACTCTGTCAATCCAATGATATCTACAACAAACCCAAACTATCAAAATAGCCGCACGATCCACCACATGCTCTTAACATTACCCCGTGTACCCAGAGTGAGGGCTGGCCCCTTGGTACAGTGGTGTGGCAAGAGGAGTCTGTCTGTCTCACTAAGATTCCGTATTCCATTTCCATTGCTGAAAACCTGGGCAGCTGTCACTACAGGCCTGGTCAAAGCTCTATCTCACTATTTGATATCTTACACTGAACAAATGCCAATAAAGCGGATAAAGATAAACACGCTGGAAGGTCTTTGACTAGAGAAAATCTACTATAAAAACAGAAGGTACCAGGTGTACACAAGGCAGGAAAGTTGGAGAGAAATTTTTCTCATGTGATATAACCATGTTAATTCCAATTCTGAAACCATTTTCCCTTGCAATTGGAGTACATCTTGGTGAACACAGCTTTCTCTTGTTTCATTTAACAACTGCTGTTAAAATTTTAGTGACAGAATGAGAAAGCCATTTAATGGAGATTGCCAAATGTCTGATTAGATGATGGTGGAAATCAAAGGAGGGGAATCCAACTGCTACATATAATAAGCTGAAGCATAAAATCATTGATACAAAAAGAAAATGGCACCTTTGCTTTTTTCAAATGGGGTACATGTATTAGATATTTTCTGTGAATGTCCATTAAGTTCATTAAGTCTAGTTACTGACCTGAGTTTCAATTCTACATTGATTTCACATCTGATCAAGCTAAGACCTAGAATTACTGCAAACTCATTGTAACTAAAGGGGGGGAAAAACTAAACATGTCGTTCTAAAACTAAAAAAAAAGTAAAAATCATAAAAGAAAACATAAATTTGATTACCTGAAAATTTTAAACTACTTTTAAACAAAAGATACCTAAACAAAAATAAAAACAAAAACCAGATTGTGGAAGATACTTAAAACAAATATGAAAGACAGAATGTTTGTATCTAGAATACAGGAAGAACTTCTACAAATTAATAAGAAAAAGACAATCTAGTAGGAAAATAAACAATATAAATAGGCAACCTAACTGAAAAGGAAATGCAAATGGACAAGAAACATGACAATAGCTTCACTCTCACAAATAGCCAGGGAACTGCAAGTCAAATCACAAATGATATTTTGCACTAATCATTTAGGAAGAAGTGTTAACATTTGAAAATACCATGCATTGACAAGGTTTTAAAGAGAGAGGGAGCCATTCCCTAGTGTTGGCTATGTAAATTAGAACATTCACTTTGTACACCTACTAAAATAAAAAACATACATACCCATGACCCAGCTTTTATACTTCTAGGTATCATTTTTTAAGTAAATAAAAATTTTTTAAACCAAGGGGGGGAAGGAGCAAGATGGTGGAGCAGTAGGAG
>CM052800.1:104292365-104313877 GCA_028533885.1 Nasua narica
AAGTGGCAGATCTGGGGAGACTCACCTTCCTTCTCCAGGAAGAGAGGCGCGGGAGCGTGCTGCAGGAATCTGCTGGTTTTGGAGACTCCAAATGGGGCTGTGCACCAAAGAAAGAAACGCTTGGTCATAGGCTGGGTGAGCTCGAAGTGCAGTGGGAGACAAGGGAGACAGGAGGGATTGACTGCTTATCTCTGAGGGCTCACTGAAGACGGGGAACCCTGAGCTCTCGGCTCCTCCGGGGCTGAAGATTGGGAGGCCGCCATCTTCATTCCCATCCTCCAAAGCAGTACGGAAAGCGTTCAGGGAACAAAAGCTCCTGAGAGCAAAACCGAACAGATTGCCCGGCCCCTTGCAAGGGTGGTGCAATTCTGCCTTGGGCAAAGACATTTCAGATTCAATGCAACAGGCCCCTCCCCCGGAAGGTTAGCGAGAACATCCAGCCAAGACCTGTTCACTGATCAATGAGAGTTAGGGGAAAACAACACATAGAATTCATGGCTTTTTCCCCGTCATTCTTTATTCTTTCAAAGTTAAATTTTTTAAATCTTCATTATTTTTTTCCTATTTTTTTAATTCATCCTCTTTCCTATTTTAACCAACATCTTATCTCAATACCTTTTTTAAAATCTTTTTTAATTTTCATATTTATAGTCATATTCTATCCTTTCATTGTACTTAACCTTCTTTTTGTATACGTATGTTTTTCTTTCTTTAAAATTTTGGGACATAGTTTCTTCTAACAGACCAAAATATACTCTAAATCTAGTTTATGGCTTTTTGGGGGGTCTCTAGCCTAATCACATTCTCTCCTTTTTTTTTTTTCTTTTTCTTTTTTTAACCAACTTCTTATCAATTCCTTTTTTAAAATTGTTTTTAATTTTCATCTTTAAAGTCATATTCCATCCCTTCATCATGTTTACCCTTACTTTTGTATATATATGTTTCTCTTTCTTTAAAATTTTGGGAGGCAGTTTCTTTTAACAGACCAAAATACGCCGAAAATCAAGTGTGTGGCTCTGTTCTATTTGCCAGCCTAATCATTTTTTTTTTTCCTTTCTTCTCCCTCCCCACCCCCCCCCCCACTGCCCCGGTTATGGGTCTCTTTTGATTAGTGTATATTTTTCTGGGGTTATTACCCTTTTAGCATTTTGTTCTCTCATTCATCTCTTCTTCTCTGGACAAAATGACAAGGTGGAAAAACTCACATCAAAAAAAAAAAAAAAAAAAAGAACAGAGTGCCTGGGTGGCTCAGTGGGTTAAAGCCTCTGCCTTCAGCTCAGATCATGATCTCAGGGTTCTGGGATCAAGTCCCGTATCAGGCTCTCTGCTCAGCAGGGAGCCTGCTTCCTCTTCTCTTTCTGCCTGCCTCTCTGCCTGCTTATGATCTTTCTCCATCAAATAAATAAATAAAATCTTTAAAAAAAAAAAAAAGAACAAGAGGCAGTACTGACTGCTAGGGACCTAATCAATATAGATATTAGAACTAATTAGTCAGAAATAGAGTTCAGAATGACAATTGTAAAGATGCTAGCTGGGCTTGAAAAAATTATAGAAGATACTAGAGAATCCCTTTCTAGAGAAATAAAAGAACTAAAACGTAACCAAGTTGAAATAAAAAAGCTATTAATGAGATGCAATCAAAAATGGAGGCTCTTACTGCTACGATAAATGAAGCTGAAGAGGAAATTAGTGATATAGAAGACCAAATGATGGAGAATAAAGAAGCTGAGAAAAAGAGAGATAAACAACTACTGGATCATGAGGGGGGAATACCATAAGATGAAACAATATTAAAATAATTGGGATCTTAGAAGAAGAAGATAGAGAGAGGGGCAGAAGGTATATTGGAGCAAATTATAGCAAAGGACTTCCATAATTTGGGGAAGGGAACAGGCATCAAAATCCAGGAGGCAGAGAGAACTCCCCTCAAAATCAATAAAAATGGCTCAATACCCCATCACCTAATAGTAAAATTTACAAGTTTCAGAGACAAAGAGAAAATTCTCAAAGCAGCTCAGGACAAGAGATCTGTAACATACAACAGTATAAATATCATATTGGCAGCAGACCTATCCACAGAGACCTCGCAGGCCAGAAAGGACTGGCATCATATATTCAGAGCATTAAATAGAAAAATATGCAGCCAAGAATACTATATACAACTATGCTGTGTTTGAAAATAGAAGGAGAAATAAAAAGCTTCCAGGACAAACAAAAACTAAAAAACTTAAAAGAATTTGCAAACACCAAACCAGCCTTATAGGAAATATTGAAAGGGGTCTTCTAAGCAAAGACAGAGCCTAAAAGTAACATAGACTAGAAAGGAACATAGACAATATACAGTAACAGTCACCTTACAGGCAATACAATGGCACTAAATTCCTATCTTTTAATAGTAACCCTGAATGTAAATGGGCTAAATGTCCCAATCAAAAGACACAGGGTATCAGAATGGATAAAAAAACAAGACCCATCAATATGCTGTCTGCAAGAGACCCGTTTTAGACCCAAAGACACCTCCAGATTTAAAGTGAGGGGGTGGAAAATAATTTAGCATGTTAGTGGACTTCGAAAGAAAGATGGGGTAGCAATCCATATATCAGACAAATTAGATTTTAAGCCAGAGACTAATAAGAGATGAGGAAGGACACTATATCATACTTAAAGGGTCTATCCAACAAGAAGATCTAACAATTATAAATATCTCTGCCCCTAACATGGAAGTAGCCAATTATATAGACCAATTAATAACAAAATCAAAGACACACATCAACAATAATACAATAATAGTAGGGGACATTAACACCCCCTTACTGAAATGGACAGATAATCTAAGCAAAAGATCAACAAGGAAATAAAGGCTTTAAATGACACACTGGACCAGATGGACATCACAGATATATTCAGAACATTCCATGCCAAAGGAACAGAATACACCTTCTTCTCTAGTGCACATGTAACATTCTCCAGAATAGATCACATTCTGGGTCACAAATCAGGTTTCAACTGGTACCAAAAGATTGGGATCATTCCCTGTATATTTTGAGACTGCAATGCTTTGAAACTAGAACTCGACCACAAGAGAAAAGTTGGAAAGAACTCAAATACATGGAGGCTAAAGAGCATCCTACTAAAGAATGAATGGGTCAACTAGGAAATTAAAAAATAATTTTAAAAATTCATGGAAACAAATGGAAATGAAAACACAACTGTTCAAAATCTTTGGGATGCAGCAAAGGCAGTCCTGAGAGGAAAGTATATAGCAATATAAGCCTTTCTTATGCCCACTATCCCCACTGCTATTCAACATAGTACTAGAAGTTCTAGCGTCCACAATCAGACAACAAAAAGAAATAAAAGGCATCCAAATTGGCAAAGAAGTCAAACTATCACTCTTTGCAGATGTTATGATACTTTATGTGGAAAACCCAAAAGACTCCACTCCAAGACTGCTAGAACTCATACAGGAATCCAGTCAAGTGTCAGGATATAAAATTAATACACAGAAATCGGTTGCATTTCTACACACCAACAGCAAAACAGAAGAAAGAGAAATTAAGGAGTCTATTCCATTTACAATTACACCCAAAACCATAAGATACCTAGGAATAAACCTAACAAAAGAGGCAAAGAATCTATACTCAGAAAACTACAAAGTGCTCATGAAAGAAATTGAGGAAGACACAAAGAAATGGAAAAAAGTTCCATGCTCATGGATTGGAAGAACAAATATTGTGAAAATATCTATGCTACCTAAAGCAATCTATACATTTAATGCAATCCCTATCAAAATACTAACAATTTATTTCAAAGAAATGGAACAAATAATCCTAAAATTTATATGGAACCAGAAAAGACCATGAATAGCCAGAGGAATGTTGAAAAAGAAAACCAAAGTCGGCGGCATCACAATTCCAGACTTCAAGCTCTATTGCAAACCTGTAATCATCAAGACAGTATGGTATTGACACAAAAACAGACACATAGATCATTAGAACAGAATAGAGAGCCCAGAAATGGAACCTCAACTCTATGGTCAACTAATCTTCGACAAAGCAGGAAAGAATATTCAATGGAAAAAAGACAGTCTATTCAACAAATGGTGAGAAAACTGGACAGCCACATGCAAAAGAATGAAACTGGACCATTTCCTTACACCACACACAAAAATAGACTCAAAATGGATCAAAGACCTAATGTGAGACAAGACTCCATCAAAATCCTCAAGAAGAACACAGGCAGCAACCTCTTCAACCTCTGCTGCAGCAACTTCTTCCTAGAAACATCGCCAAAGGCAAGGGAAGCAGGGGAAAAAACCACTGGGACTTCATCAAGATCAAAAGCTTTTGCACAGCAAAGGAAACTGTCAACAAAACCAAAAGACAACTGACAGAATGGGAGAAGATATTTGCAAATGACATATCATATAAAGGGTTAGTATCCAAAATCTATAAAGAACTTCTCAAACTCAACACCCAAAAAACAATCCAATGAAGAAGTGGGCAGAAGATATGAACAGACATTTCAATAAAGAGGACATTCAAATGGCCAACAGACACATGAAAAAATGCTCAGCATCACTCGGCATCAGAGAAATACAAATCAAAACCACAGTGAGATACCACCTCACACCAGTCAGAATGGCTAAAATTAGCAAGTCAGGGAACGACAGATGTTGGCAAGGATGTGGAGAAAGCAGAACCCTCCTACACTGTTGGTGGGAATGCAAGCTGGTGCGACCACTCTGGAAAACAGTATGGAGGTTCCTCAAAATGTTGAAAATAGACCTACCCTATGACCAAGCAATCGCACTACTGGGTATTTACCCTCAAGATACAAATGTAGTGATCCGAAGGGTCACATGCACCTGAATGTTTATAGTAGCATTGTCCACAATAGCCAAACTATGGAAAGAACCTAGATGTCCATCAACAGATGAATGTATATATACACACACAGATGAATACACACACACACACACACACACACACATATACATACATACAATGGAATACTACGCAGCCATCAAAAAACAAATCTTGCCATTTACAAAGATGTGGATGGAACTAGAGGGTATTATGCTAAGCGAAAAAAGTCAGTCAGAGGAAGACAATTATGTGATCTCACTGACATGAGGAATTTCAGAAACAAGACAGAGGATCATAGGGGAAGGGAGGGGAAAATGAAACAAGATGAAACCAATGAGGGAGACAAACCATAAGAGACTCTTAATCTCAGGAAAAACCTGAGGGTTGCTGGAGGGGAGGGGAGTGGGAGTAATGGGGGGCTGGGTGATGGACATTGAGGAGGGTATGTGCTATGGTAAATTCTGTGAATTGTGTAACACTGATGAATCACATACCTATACCCCTGAAACAAATAATACATTATATGCTAATGAAAAATAATAATAATAATAATTTTAAACCACTCCGAGCATACTTCAGAGATGTCTATTGCAATAGAAATCATGAACTGTTAAACAAAACGTTGTATATTCAAGAGGTGAAATATTATATAGTGGATAAAATGAATGAGAATATGAGTGTGCATGTGTGTGCATAGCCATAGGTAGTTTTGTTTACAAGTAATTTTCAGTAAAATACATAAAATATAATGTAAAAATGTTTTGATATGATAATACAATACTGTACACTTCATAGAAATACATATAAATACATGTTAGCGCAAAAAGCAATCATCTAGAAGAATAGAAACTAAATTCATGATTATGAATACCATAAAAAGGCAGCACTCCAAGAGGGGAGTGCCACTCACAAAAGGGAGGGCAAGATTTAGATGGTATTTGACCAGAACTTCAGCTCTACCTGAAATGTTTTAATAAAAAACACAAAAGGAAAATACAGCCATATGTTCTTTGTGTATTTTTTAAACTATATGCTTAAAGAAAAGCCTGGAAAGAAAGTCTATCAATAGGTTCAAGTGGCTTGCTTGATGTTGGATATATTGAGGATCAATATTTTCACATATATGGGGAGGGATGAGTGTGGGTGTGTGCGTGTATGCGTACTTGTATTTTCTAAATTCCTCATGTTAAAAAAAATGGAAAATGTGACTATTATAGTTTGCTATTCAGTAGAATTGCTATTCATGTAGAATGACAAGCTCAACTGTAAGGGTGGCCTGAGTTTCAATGTGGTAAACGCACCCTATATATTATGTAGGAGGAATAACCCACTAACAAATCCACTATTATCCATTATATTAAACATTAGATTGAAATCTTCATTAGGCTTAAGCTTTCACCTTGGAAATCAAAGAAAAGACCTTTGAAGAAATGAGCAGAACAAGTAGACTTTTGTGATTAAATATTACTACATAATTTGTCTTAAACACTTTTCCTTTTTAAAATGTCAACATAATTATATGTTAAATATTACCTTAATAAGCCCTAGAAATTCAGATTTTAATTATAGAAACTTAGGAAACATGAGCTTCTAGCCTCACATCATTTAACTCTGGCCCCATGGAATTTGCAGGTTATGCCAGAATCCTTCATTACCTGGTTACACACTAGTGGACAATATGACATTTTGCTTGGAAATGATATAGGATAATATGATGGAAAATAACTGCACTTTTTCCAATGTGCTTCTCCTGTAAGGCTATAAATAAGTTGAATTGTGCTCCCTTGATTTATGTTTATGACTATTATTATTATGATTTATTTTGGGTTGAGGGCTGACAGTGTGCTGAGTGCTATACCAGACTCATAAGAAGAAATGGTTATGCCCCAGAGGCTTACATACCAAGACAAACAATTCAGCCATAAAATACACCAGCTAAGAGATGCTTAATCTCAGCAGTGCAATGCTTCTTGGAGTTTATATGTAGGTGGAGAAAATTTCCTCCACCTGGAGGAAGAAGGTTAATACTCTTTGAAAGACTTTGCAGACCAGTTTTCAACAGAGATCTCAAACGGGGGTAAAGAAACATCAAAGTGCATGCTCTTAGACATAGTACAAAAGATGGTTGATTGAGTGTTCCCCAGCAAACAGTTTCGGGTTTTGAGTTAGGTATTGTGGATGTAAGATTGCCCTTCAAGGACTTTGGTCTAGTAGACATACTCAACTATATGATTCCAGGTCCAACTATATTCATTCCAACTATATGAAATGTGCTACTTTCATATCACGACCACTTGAAATCTGTTCTGGAATAGTATTGGTTATGGCCTCTAACTACCTAGACCAGTGTTTCAAAATGTATAATTTAAAGAAAACTAGGTTTGGGGGTTATTTTTAGGTGTGAGAAAATGAAAAAAAAAAAAAACTGTGGACAAATAAACTTGAGAAATTCTGGGCTGAACAAAGTAAAACGAGTATTTCTGTTGCAAGAAGTCTCAGAGTCATCAGTCAGGCCATGAAGATTGTGAATCTCTGAGTTTGACTACAAAATAATTTTTGGTAGAGCACTTCATGGGACTAGTGCTCTGGGAAATACCCATTGGGAAACATCAAGGTTGGGAGAAGACAGACCAAAGAATAAATTAAACTTCTAATTTGTTTTAACCATGATGCTCATTGGAGTCTTTTGTTTTCTAATTTGAGAGCTCGAAGGGCATAGAATGCCCTGTGCCTCTTTCAGCTGATCTGAGCAAGGCACAATCCTCCCTACCATGTTTCAAGCATCATTGGAAAGATGGTGAGAGTAAGTGTAGCATAATAAATTGAGTCTACACTTTTGTGGCAGACAGCTTCCAAGATGGTTCCCAGTGATCTGGGCCTCCCTGTATTCTTGCCCTTGGGTGGTTCCCTTCCACAATGAATAGGGCTAACTTCTGGAATATTGTAGAAATAATAGGATAAGATATTGTGTGGGAAAAAGAATGTGACTTTCAAGGCTAGATTGTAAAAGACATTATAGCTTCTACCTTGCTGTTTTGGATCACTTGCTGTGGGGAAGCCAGCTACTGTTTTGTGAGAACATTTAGCCATCCTATGAAGAGGCCTTTGTGGCAAAGCACAGAGGCCTGCCTGCAGCCACCTTGGGGAGTCATCTTGGAAGCCCCAAGTCAAGCTTTCAGGTAACTGCAATCTCAGCCAACGTCTTGACTACAGCCTTATGACAGATCCTGCACCAGCTAAACTGCCCCCAAATTCCTGACCTGACCCACAAAAACCATGTGAGATAATAAATGTTTGTTGTCGTAAGCCACCTCAGTTTGGGGGTGAGGTTAGCAATAGGTAACTAACCTATTGTGTTAGTAGCAATAGGCAACTAACACAATAGTCCAGATTTTTCAAGTTTTCAAGTATTGTGTTGTTCATCCATGTGTCCTAATTTAGGGGTTCAAAACATTAGATCACAGGAAGAACTGCTTGCCTTTTTCATAGGGTGAGAGTCACTAAATCTCAATCATTACCAGAACCAAAAAAGCACTCAGTTAAAATCTGTATAGCATCCTTTGAAAATACACTACTACCACCCAGGTCACTGAAAACTTGTATTTCCCAGATGGGGCAGGCCAACCTCATAATGAACTGATAAAATCTCAGAGATAATGATCAAGTACTTTTTGGGAAATAGGCCCAGTGACCAGGTAGGTTATTCAGAGTCAGAAAGTGGCTTCCACTATCAATTGACACTGATATATGATCCACTATGGGGTAAAACAGAAGGCATAATCTCTTCTACTAACCGAGCTGAGGGGGTGGAGGTGAATCCAGATCCCCCAATGTGTAATATTAGAAAGAGGGAACTGACTAGTGTCCAAGGATGAGGGCAAGATTGGAAATATGAGACACAATGCAAACGGTCTGAAGAGAGTTGTGCAAGATGTGAAACACAGTAAGGGGGCTTGAAACCAAGATAAGAACAGAGCAAGTGGGTCTAGAGGGGCATGTGCTAGCACATCAGGAGGAGCTCTGTAGAAAGGAGCTGTGGAAAGACACTAAGCAACTTGGGAAAGATGGTGATCCAACCCAGATGTATGAAAAATCCCCAGATCATACAGGAGAAGCAGACTGACCTGGAAGGAAGAAACACATGGGCTGGACAAGGTTCACAGAGCCACATAGGAGCAGCATGCGCAAGAGAGGCTATGAGCTGTGTGACAGGGGGCACATGAGCAGGAAATCGAGCACTGGGAGAGGATCCTATCTGAGCTATGACCTTGGGGTCATACCCAAAAATGAGAGGGGGAAGAATGGAAGAGAGGAAAGGGAGGAAGAGAGGGAGGGGAGAGACAGAGAAGTGTGTGGACTGCTTTGTTCATGGTAGCCATTGTTCTCATTAAGGAAGTTTGGGAAACCCTTGCCAGCTGTCTAGCTGAGCTTAGATTTCTGAGTAAAGAGGTAAACCACAGGAAAATAACCCAGGGCCATTTGGACCACAGATGCCTCCGACTCAAGAGTGTGGAGTACTCGAGTACATATCGGTCTCCTTTGAAAAGAATGGTAAAGTTTTGGGCACCTGGGTGGCTCAGTTGGTTAAACGACTGCCTTCAGCTCAGGTCATGATCCCGGAGTGCCAGGGTCAAGCCCTGCATCGGGCTCCCTGCTCAGTGTGGAGTCTGCTTCTCCCTCTGACCCTCTCCCCTCTCATGATCTCTCTCCCTCTCTCTTTCTCTCTCTCTCAAATAAATAAAATCTTAAAAATAAAATAAATCTTTTAAAAAAGAGAGAATGATAAAGTTTTAAGGAATTCTGAGCAAATAAGTTGGATTTATTTTCAGCCATTGCACCAAGTCCAGAAATAGTCCATGACCAATGATCCATTACAGCTGCCGGTAGAAATAAATTTACTTGAGACTTTGCAACAGGCTCAATGCACAGTCTTGCCCATGGAAACACACGTAGCGGTAATCAGTATTCCTCTCTGGCCCCAGACCTGGTGGATAATTACAATTAAGCTTCAATGGATTAGCTGCCAGCGGGACAGTAGATAGTGAGTGGTATTTTACATCTCTACTTTTTCAGCAGATTTGGGCATGTGGGTTTATTTCCTTCTTCATGGAAAACAAAAAAGTTATTTCCAATTAATTCAGGAGACATCAAAAGTACTGAAAATGGTACTGCTCCCATGGTGGGATGAATGAGGTACAGAAAGGCTCTCCTCATTGTGTTAGAAACGCAAGGGTCGCTCCTATTACTTACAGAGCCCCTAGTTTACATTTTCCAATTAGGAGATAATCAGTGTGCCATTATGAGTAAAAATTGTTGGAATGACCTTTTGGCTGTATATTTTAACCAGCAAATCTTTGGGGAGGGTTTGATTGAAAGCATGACAGGAGAACAAGGCAAGCTATACTAATGATAAATAAGAACAATTATCACACTTATTATCTGATAAATAATTTATTGTGATTTGCCATTAATCCATCTCAAGCCCCCTCCTGGATAAAAATACACCCCAAAGACTGACTTCTTCAGCTTTTCCCACATCATGTCAGAAATTCTTGTCTGAAAAGCACAAAGGAAGCATTTACCTGGACTATAAAGAGCCGTCACAGCGTACGTGATCATTTTAATCGGTGCAGATAAATTATGCCCCTTTTATAAAGGTAAATCAGTACTTCACTCTCAGCTAAAAAACAAAACAAAACATAACCTGTGAGAAGCCATTTTGAGAAGCCATAGCTCAACAAGGAGTCTATTTTGTTCTTACATCTTGTCTTCCATTCTTGTTAAGAAGCCATCAGCTTATGCATTTCCAGTCAACACCTACAGCAATATTCCTAATTGCAGAGTGTATATATTATTATAATAGAATAATTAAATTCTCTACAATTCTCCATAAATCCAGTTGGTAAGGATTGGCTGAATCTATAAAAGTGATTGTAAATGTTGGACATTAGAGATAAATGTTTCTTCTACTGTACTCTACTTGGTAATTCCAACAGATATATATGTATTATCAATAATCCTGGTACCAGATAAGTAATATAGAGCTTTTGGACATATAGATCACATTTCTCTAGTGACTTCATCTCCTGGTGATGCTTTGAAAAATATATATTAATGCTATTTTTCCCTTCATGTCCTCAAATCTGACCCCATTAGTGTCCCTTATTCAAAAATGAAGTCTTAATTACTTCTCTTTTTTTGTAAGTTGTTCCTTTTCAAAAATGGATTTTTTTAAAATAAATTATGTTGATTTCTTATTATTTACCTCTGCTGTTAAACATATATCCTTTATTAGGATTTTTTTTCCCATGCTTTTATCTCTTCACATTTTTGGTCACTGCTTTACTATTATTTTACTCAGTCATCCTATCTATAAGCTTGAACTCATTTCACAGAATTTCAGGAACATTTTTTGATCCATGAAACATTGATATTGAGCAGAAATCCATGTATCATTATCAGAAATTAAAAACTGGTATTACCCGTTCCAGTCTTCCCTACTACGGAACTGAGTTATGGACCCAAAGCCAAAGGGTTCTCTCCTCTGCCTTCAGGCATCTGAAAGAGATTAAAATATTTTTTAAAGTCTGTTGAGAATGTGATTATATAAACATTCAAGCAATTTGACATCCTCAGAGTCAGGAAATTCTTCCTCATAGCTACCCACATCCCTCCAGCTGCAATAGAAGCCCGTTTTAAATTTGATTTGGGGACTGGGAGACGTATTGAACTTCTTTATTTCACAAATGAGGGAACAGTGGGAAAACAGACACCACAGTGCCTTATTGTCAGTGCATCCTCAGCAATGACAGGATGGAGGAGAGCAGAATTTTTGGTAGTCATTCCTACCACAGTCAGAAGGTCTTTTATCTACCATCACGTGATCAGCCAGGATCAAGTTCATGAACCCCAACCCTGAAAGACCCAGCCCCACATGCTTGACAGAGTAAAGTAATGGGATGGAGAATTATGAGTATACTTCATGGCATTATAATTAAATAATGAGTAAATTTTAGATTATACTCAATTTAAGGACAAAGCGACTTTTCTTAATTTCTAATGCATCATACACAAGCCACAAAACCTCCCTCCCCATAGAATCATAGAAACTGTGTAAAGAAAGCTGGAAGATCGGGAAGAAAAATGCATGCAGCTTTCTCTTGTCTGACATGAGAAATAGATTTCACTAATGCAAATCAGGACAACTGAAGGTCTCGTGATAATGCAGCATTCAATATTTTAAAGCCACATCATGAGAATTCACAAAAGGAGAAATTTTTTTCTATTTCTCTAGCAAGTGTGTGTGTGTGTGTGTGTGTGTGTGTATCTCAGAGCACACAAATATGATTTTTAAAAATGGCACAAGAAAAGAAGTATTCTACTCCCCTTCAACCAAAATTAATATGAGCTTCTTATAGGTTTGTACCTCTTTTTAAAAGATAACGCACTTGGGTGTTCGATTCGGCAGCACATATACTAAAAGATAATGCACTTGGAAAGCTGGTAATCCAACTCCCCCTAACTGGAAGCTCTCGGGAAAATTAGGTAGATGGTATTCTATTTACCAAAGGCTAACAGAATGTTATGGGCAGCAGATCCTTCTGTTTTAACCAATTCCAGAAATGGCCCTTCTGTGACGATGCTGGTGATAGAACGTTCCAGCACTCCCTACCAGGCAGAACAAAGCTCACATTTCACACAACTCCAGATATCCTCAGGCCTCCTGAGTTACCACCTATGGTTTGGATCTAAGCAAACAGAAACCTAAAAGAGAAGACAAATCATCAGTAAATCTCATAGGTCCCGATCCACAAATACTAGGAGCCAGGGGAAATAACCAGGAAGGTCTTGAAGTGATGCTGCCAGAAAGGGAATTATGATCTGGTTGGCATCGGGGAACCTGTTGGGATAAATCAAATGACTGAAATGTCAATACTGAGGCATGCAATCTGTGAAGAGAGGACAAAGAGGTGGGGCAAGGAGGGCTGCCGCTATAGATCAAAAGGGCTGGACTCCCAATGAAATACAGATGGATGATAAAGAAAGTAGCAACGCTGAAGCTTTATGAGTTAAGGTAAAAGAAATATATGAAATAAAGGGGAATTAGCACTGGGGGTCCTCTGTGCGCTACTAAATCAGGATGCACTCACTGATAAATTACCATAGAGGGGAAAAAAAATAGATGCCATGTCCCCCTAAATAAATAAAATGTAGCATGCGGTATAAATCTTGGCCTCTCCCTGCGGCTACCCACTACAGTGTCCCAGCGTTCTTCCCCTCCTTTGCCTTTTCCTCCTGATTCCCAGCCGAGCTGAGAGTGCGTGGGCACTGAGACCTCTGTTTAACTTTTCGCCTTTGAATTAATGACGACATTCTTGGTTTCAGTCCTGCGGGTCCCTCGGGCAGATTTCGACCACTCTGGGGTTTAAAGGCGCAGTATAAATAAGGCAAACATAAGTAAAATGCTAAATGACAAGATCACAAAACTCTGCTGCTCTAGATTTCAATTACGGAGACATTTCTTAAGGGATGATCAAAAGAGCACAACGCAGGTCATCCGGGAATTTTTAGAGTTGCGTTGCTATTAGTTGCTTGTTTCATAAAGTGGAAAGGGCAGCTAGAGGTGAGGCAATTTGGGCCTGTTCACAACAAATAAGGAAGAAACAATCAGGAATCTCGAGGTGAAGGGCACTTGGGAGCATGACCTGATTCCATTTGCTATGCTGAGAGGAGCCCTATTTGTGCAACTTCTCACAGATACACAAAATAGGAAAAAGGTGAAGCCATAAGAGAGAATTCTACCCTGAAAGTTAAAACTCACAAGGGAAAAATCTGTGAAGCAAAATTACACTGTGAAATGTCATTCTCTAAAGGGCTTAAACAAGAAGTGTGATAAATGTTATTACTCTGCAGCACCATAAGGGTGTCGAGGACTCAATCACTGCTCTGATTTTGCCCAACTAGTGCAAGAAGGCAGTTAGAGGAAAACAGCCCCTGTTTCAAAGTGCTTTCAGCCTAAAGGCTGCAGGGAGAGACGCAAGATGGAAAAACCACTAATACAACCATCAGGCTCATAAATAACTTTGGATCATCACTGTCTAGTTGCCCTCGTGGGTGTAAAGGCACCATGGGGTCAGGGTAAGCAAAGAATGAATAAAGTTAAAGGTCAAAAAGGTCCAGAGAAAATCCACTCAAGAACCAAAGAAAACCAGCCTAAGCCAATATTTAAGGCCAATTTTCTTAAGATCTCAGCAAAACAGTTGCAAGAAACCCCCTAATGTCGCTTCGAAATCAAGCAAGTGTGTCTAAGACCGGAGAACAGCTGCACTGCTAATCTGGGATGCAGATAAAAGAGTATCTAAACAGTTAGAAATTAACACCCATGGGGATGGTGCTCAGATATGTGATCACAGAAACTTTACCAAATGTGTGTGCACATGTGTGCATATCAATGTGTGTGTGTGTTTGTGTGTGTGTGTGTACCACGTCGTATCATCATGGACTCTAGCTGCGGTGCAAAAGAGACTGATTTTCATGAACTAAAAGTGTTATTTTAAGTGTTTTTTCATACTTCATTTCAACTGTTGCAATGGATGGACATTAAAGCTAGGTTATCCAAGTTGTAATCAAGCCTTCACTGGCTACGGCCACTGTAATGTGGTTTTTCAAGAAAGGTCCATAATTAAGAGAAGGATCTGAAGGCACCATGAAAGAGAAGGGCAGAAAAGGTCAAGAATCCAAAGAAGGAATTTGTTCCCAAACTCTCCTTATATACTCAAACGACTAACTATGACTGAGGAGTGTCCTTTCCCAGTGCACAAAGCTACATCCCAGCTTATCAGCTAATCAAAGCTACCAGCAAAAACAAGATGGAAGGGGCGCCTGGGGGGCTCAGTGGGCTAAAGCCGCTGCCTTCGACTCAGGTCATGATCTCGGGGTCCTGGGATCGAGCCCCACATCGGGCTCTCTGGTCAGCGGGGAGCCTGCTTCCCCCTCTCTCTCTGCCTGCCTCTCTGCTACTTGTGATCTCTCTGTCTGTGTCAAATAAATAAATAAAATCTTAAAAAAAAAAAGCAAGATGGAAGAATTGGAGCCCTGTTTTGGGCTTCCCCAGCAAGGATGCCCAAAGTTATCCTCACAGACCTGCATAGAATGACAGGGAAAGGTGCCAATGACATACTAATATTTTTTTTAAAAAAGTTATAGAACAATATGTATAGTATAATCCAATTTTTGTTAAAACGCAGACACATTATACCTGTACATATTTCATAAGCATAGAAAAAGACCTAAAACAATACACAAAAAAACTTTAGCCATGTTAACTCTTTTTTTTTTTAAAGATTTATTTATTTATTTATTTATTTATTTATTTATTTATTTATTTGACAGAGAAAGAGAGAGAGTACAAGCAGGGGGAGTGGCAGGCAGAGGGAGAGGGAGAAGCAGGCTCCCTGCAGCGCAGGGGAAGCACGATATGGGGCTCAATCCCAGGACCCCGGGATCATGACCTGAGCCGAAAGCAGTGGCATAACCAACTGAGCCACCCAGGCGCCCTAACCATGTTAACTCTTGAGTGAGATTAGAGGAAGGACTTTTATTTTGACTTGATCTGTTTCCGCATTGTTTCAATTTTTATACTAAGTGTGTCTTATTTTTATAATTTTTAAAAAAACAACTTTGATATTCCCCGAATTCAACCTTGAGGCCTCCTAGATGCCTTCCATAATGGCTTGTTAAAATAAAGCAACATTAGGGCGCCTGGGTGGCTCAGTTGGTTAAGCGACTGCCTTCGGCTCAGGTCATGATCCCGGAGTCCCGGGATCGAGTCCCATATCGGACTCCCGGCTCTGCGGGAAGTCTGCTTCTCCCTCTGACCTTCTCTCCTCTCATTCTCAGTCTCTCTCTCTAATAAAATAAAAATAAAAAAAAAATCTTAAAAAAATAAAATAAAATAAAATAAAGCAACATTTGTCTATTCGACTTCCCTGAAATCTCTTAAGGTCAAGAGTTTACCTTCCCTGGGCGCCTGGGTGGCTCAGTTGGTTGAGCAACTGCCTTTGGCTCAGGTGATGATCCCGGAGTCCTGGGATCGAGTCCCATATCGGACTCCCGGCTCTGCGGGAAGTCTGCTTCTCCCTCTGACTTTCTCCCCTCTCATTCTCAGTCTCTCGCTCTCTAATAAATAAATAAAAATCTTAAAAAAAAAAAAGAGTTTACCTTCCCTATGGAAGCCAGACAGATGCAGCTGGTGCTTCCGGTGAGGGAGACAAGACACAGGACAGCCATATGCAGGGTGTGTGCCAAGTCTGGATCTGGACCAAAGAAGCTTATTTTTGTTGTCTTGCTATAAATTGACAAAATTTGAATGAAGTCTATAGATTGAGTGGTATTGTCAAGCTAATCTCTTAATTTTGATAACTGTACGCTGGCTATCTGAGAAAATATCCTTAGAATACTCACTGAAATAGAAGCCTAAAGAGGCATCCATCTTGTCTTCTACTTCGACTTAAGTAGGTCCGAAAAAACAGAGAGAGAGATACATACGCGCACACAAAGAGAAAGAAAGAGAAAGCAAATGTGGCAAAATGTTAACATTTGGGCAATCTGGGTAGAATTTATACAGGAAGCCTTTGTGCTATTCTTGTAACTTTTCTTTAAATCTTAAATTATTTTAAAATAAGGTTTAAAAAAAAAAAAAAACAGAACGAAGGGAGGGAGGGAAGGAGAAAGGAAAGAAACTTGTTCTAGTCCTTGCTTACAAAGGGTGCTCCAGTCCTCTTTGTTCTGCTTAGTTGGTTTTATTCATTTACATGGTTTGATCTTATCAGTGAAAGCTGATGTATCTCCAGAAGAAAAAGTGAGTCTTCACAAATATTTGAGACTAATTTAGCTAATAAATACCTCGTCATATTTCCCAGGCAAATATGGATAGCCAATGAGGGCAACGTGATTCACTAAGAGGTCAGAAAATGTAAGAAATCTGGACAGAGTCAGAAAAAGTCGGTGGTAGGATTGGAATTAGAAACCAGGTTTCCTAGCAGTTCATTCAGTGTGATTTTTTAAGCCAGCATTTTGTGATGCAGCAACTATTCTACAGTGGAAAATTGCCCCTGGGAAGCTACAAGAGTTCATCAAAGGCAGAGGGTCAGAGTCCTCTGTCTGCAATGGTGAGACACTGGTCATATTGCTATGCACCCCATAAATCACAAATAATAATATCCCGAGGCATTCTCTTCTGTATTAAAAGATAAGAACTCTGTTTTTGTTTCCAGAACCATTGCTCTCTTTCCCTGCTTCACATGGCTCATGTAATTCAGAAGATAGACTTCATTCAAAGAATGAAAAATAGGTGAGTCTGAATCCTGGTGCCGCTCTCCATCAATTCAGCAAGCTGCACAACGTTATCTGCCTTGTAAGTAGCTCGGCTCCCTCTAACAAGATGAATTTCTTTTCTAAAACAGGTTTGTACTTACAGTTTCACCACCAGGAGTGTTAGCACCCCTCTGAGAAAAGGATGCCCAAATATGGACCTTATAAAGTGCACGTGGACCTCGTCCTTGGAGAAAAAGAGATACATAGTACTCGCAAACAACAAGCCTTAGCAACATATGATAAGGAAACATTCTCCATGAATCCTGGCAGAAACAGAGAGGCAGGCAGCACTCCAAAGTCATCAGCAAACCAGAACTGGCTCCAAAGGCTTTCTGCAGGCGGCATTCACGTGGACTGAAACCTTTCTGCTCCGAGCGTAGTCCATACACTAGCAGCCTCAGCAACTACCCGCCCCCATGCTTGTTAGAAATGCAGAAGTTCAGGCCCTTTCATGGATACGTTGAATCAGTATCTGGCGTTTTAGCAAGATCTCTGGGAGATTCCGCTGCACAATGGAGTTTGAGAAACACTGGGCTAGTGGAAATGATGCAATAGAGAACTCGAGCCTAAGAGAAGCAGAAGGAAAACTATACATGCGTGAGTGCGCGCCCGCACACACATACACACATGCACACACACTGCTGTGAAGCAAACAGGACCACAAAAGACCCCTGTTCTAGTCTGAATAGTACACTGGCATCCAATACTCTGCCACTTCATCCCTCCCTCCCACCTCTATTTATCCCTCCCTCCCATGAGTCAGGGATCCATGACCCGAGTTCATCCTAAGTGAAGGGCAAATGCTAAGCAGCTTCAAGGACTGTCATCTTAGAAAGATGGTCATATGCCTTATATCTTTCATTCTATTAATGTGGATGAATCACATTTATTGATCTGCATATGTTGAACCATCCTTGCATCCCACGGGTGAATCCCACTTGACCATAGTGTATGATCCTTTTAATGTGCTATTGATCCAGTTTGCTAGTATTGTGTTGAGAATTTTTGCAACTACATTCATCAGGGGTATTGACCTGTCATTTCCTTTTCTTACAGTCTATACTATTTTTAATTGTCTGGAAGACTAAAGGAAATAATTTCTATTTATTGAGTGGCTACTATGTACCAGGCCATGTCTCAGATACTGTACAAATATAATTTCTCTTAATGCCTGTAACAATCCTGTACACTAATTCCTCATTACCTCTATTATATTAATTTAAAAACTGAGGCTTTGCCCAAGATCACAAAGCAAGAAAATGTTTGAGCTGGGATCTTACTCTAGGTTTCAAGTTCTGTGTTCTTTCTCCCATACCGCAACTACAGAGAAACTAAGATTTTTTTAATCTTCTTCTTTCTTAAACGGGGGGAGGGAAGCAATTCTGTGGGACTCCATTCCAGGGCAGCATATCTAGTTTCGGCCAGGCCAGAAATTGTTCATGAGCTGTTACTGGAGATGGGAAGGAAATTTATGAAATGTGATGGAATCATTGTCTCAGCCTTCCATGAGTTTTGAGAGGTCATCCAGGCTAAATACATCCCAGAGTAAGCATTTCCCTTAAAGCACTGGCTTGAATAATAACATGGGGAGAAATTCACTTCCACAAGAATCCACCCCATTCCGGTGAAACATTCCACCCTGCGAAAATAAGCTCCAATTCTTCCTTGGAGGCCACATAAAATAACCCCAAACTCTTCTCTTCAACAGTCTTTCAAGAACTGAAGACAACAAACAGGATACACACAAAAGTCAAGTTTCTCCCTTGCCATTAAATAGGTTTCTTGGTCTTTGATCTCTTCCTCATAGGACATGATTTTCGATCTCTTTTCCATCCCGGATCCCACCCCAGGCACCCACCAACCTGGCCATGCCCCACTTTACAGCAAGCACCCATAACCGGGCTCACAATTATGGCTGTGGTGTGGCCGAGGCAGAGTCATTTTCTCCCTCGAGTTTCCTCCACCTCTCTCTCCGCCTCCTGATTTTTACCTGAGCCCCTCCCACACAAGCTGATTCGAAACGTAATTCATCTACCGAAGGGCAAAGCCGCTGATAACTACACAAATGCATTAACTCTCTGAAGTGTTTCACCAACCCACTCACCCACCTGCCTCGGAAGTGGCAATGTGATCAATCAAGTCAGTTTCATGTTCCACAGCCCACACAGTACAGGGGAAAAATTAATGACACTGACTGTTCTTGCTAGAGAAGCGACTCAACTAGACAGCAGCCTTCACAGCAGAAAAGGAGCACTTCACTTTTACTCAACCTGTAAGAAAAAAAAAAAAAATACATTACAAACGTATATAAAATATGGGGGAGTTTATTTCATATCTATGTATATGAAGTAACAAGTTATTTGTCCGAAGACCAGAGTAGGACTTTCGCTTTACTGACCTGGATGAAAACTAGGATTCCTCTTTTCACTCCGTGCTCAAGCATTTCACAGACACCAAAGGCAGTGGAGTCAGAAGTATTTGATTTAGAGTCTTAACTCAGCCTCTGTGGTTTGCAGATGGGACTTCCAAACCAACTCAACGTGAATGGATGCACTACGAGGACGGGAAAGGCCCCTCCTCGCCATCCATCATAGGCTCCCAGCCGCTCCACTTCATTTCCTGCCCACCAGACCCAGAGAGTAAAGGCTAGCTACATTTCTCTTTCTCTTCCTCTCTCTCTCTGTCTCTCTCACTCTTTCTGCCTGCCCTGCATTCTTGTTTCAAGACAACCTCAGAGGTCGGCCTCTCCATTACAAAACTCACATGCATTCCTTGCACAGAAGAACCATGAGGTGTTAAGACCTAATCCAGTCAGCTTTACACACAGTTGCCAGACCGTTCCTCTTCCCCTCACCATCTTCGGAAGGAAACAGCCTCTCTATACCTCCTCACTGCTCTTTACCAAGACCTACTCAGGCTTATGCATCCTTAAACATTTGTTTCCTAAATTGGATTTCCCAGCACCAGCATTATCTACGCAGAAACAGCACAGAATGATTTGAAATCTGGACTGTGGAGAACTTAGTTTCAGGCAATGGTTTTGCACCTGTCTTCCACAGAGACCGGGGTTAGCAGGAGGCAAAGGGAAGCCCCACAGATGGGCTTCAGAACCCCCTCATATTTCTCACTTTTACATTTAGGAATTCTATGTAGGATTTTTCTTTACTAGGAATACTCTCACTCAAAAATAAAAAAAAAAAAATTTAGAGGCGCCTGGGTGGCTCAGTGGTTTAAGGTCTACCTTCAGCTTAGGTCATGATCTGAGGGTCCTGGGATCGAGCCCCGCATCGGGCTCTCTGCTCAGCAGGGAGCTTGCTTCCTCCTCTCTCTCTGCCTGCCTCTCTGCCTACTTGTGATCTCTCTCTCTGTCAAATAAATAAATAAAACTTTTTAAAAAAATAAAATAAAAATAAAATAAAATTTTTAAAAAGGCAACATTACCACAGGGAAACGTTCCTTTCCTCACACATCACTCTATGACCACGAGACACATACACGGAATGATGCGTGCCTTCTCTACGCTGTCATGAGCGAAAAAGAGCTAAGAAAAGCCTTTGTGTTGGGTAGTAAAAAGCCACAAACAGGCAGAATGTTTACTGTTTCCGACTCCCTAGAGCTTAAAATGACACAACACCAGACAACTTGGGATCATCTGTCCAGCCCTTCATTATTCAGACGTGAAAATGAAAATGCACAGAAGTTAATGGCCTGCTTTATTAACTTAGAAGCAGAGTCGATACCACAACTTTTTTTATACATAGTGGAGACTCAGTTGTTGAAAGAATAAATGTTTACATACTTAATTTGTTAATATATACCCAAACCACTCCAGGAAAGAGTTCAGGTGATTTTCTAAGAGACATAAAACAAAAAACAAAAACAAAAAAAGAATGATATTTCATAGGAGTGAAAAAAGTATGAGTGGATATGACTACAGTTTTCCTTGTCTTGAACTCAACTCCAGAAATTTCTTTGCTGCCTCAAGGACTCAAAGCTGAAAATTTACATTCACTGCACTTTCCTCGGCTGTTCTAAATTTTGAGTGATGAACAATTTTCTACTTAGAACCTTAAATTGCTAGTGAGAAGCCAGTGAGGACTTGCAGTGAGGAGGTTTCTTGTGGGTAATATATTTAGGTGGATGCCGCCTTGATTTCCTGAAAATTTGTTTGTTCTTCTCTCAAGACCAGAGCCTTCATACTTGCGCTTGCTAGAAGAAAATAGACTCAGCCCGAGAGCAGCCCAAGCAGAGGGCCCGGGGAGGGGGGCG
>CM052800.1:104313977-104345083 GCA_028533885.1 Nasua narica
CCCCCCCCGGGAAGACTTTGCTTTGATGTTGGTTTGTCAAGTTTTTTGTTTCCTTGTTCCTCTTCAGAGAAAATATCAAGTGAAAGTGAAATGGGGAAAAGGTGCTTTTCGAGCCAACTTGATTCGTCATACTTTGGCACACATTGACAAAGATATTCACCCCCAGGGGGCATAATTGTTCTTGAGAAGTGACTTTGTGGTAGAGAAAACTTTTGTTTCCAGAGGCGCAGGCTACACAGCATGGAGTGGAATAGAAATATGGCGATTATCCAGTTCATTTACTTGCTGTACACAGCCAAACAAACCAATCCAGGTAGGGCAGGCTATAAAAAACATTCCAAGGTGCCTGAATTACCCAGGTCCACGGCTAACATTCCGATGAACTGGATCACAGCCAGACGTGCACATCTTCTGTGCTTTTAAACCTCGTGCAAGGGGAAACCTGCACCAGCAGACTCGAGGAGGGGCGGGAGAGGTGTATGTAACCCCTGGACCCAGACAGCATCTGATGAGGGGTGACATTCGGCTTTGGCAGAGCTTCGACTGCTCTGTCTGCAAAGCACTTATCACATGGAAGGCAGGGCGGCCTGCCAAAATACAGACTCGGGGACCAACCAAAGGATAATTGCTGTAAATTCCATACAGAGAGCGAAGACAGAGATGTCAGCAAAAGCACGTCGCCCGGCTGGGGAGTGGCACACACAGGATTGCAGGGCAAAGTCCAACAAGAAAGGGAAGATTTTTTGAAAAGGCCAAATTTATTCCAACTAGGTATGGCAGGCCAGCTGGAAGACATGTCAGTCAAGGACCAGAGTCTCTGCTCAGAGGTATTTCTGTTACTTGTACATGACAGCTTCTCAAAACTAAATATAAGGAAAAATTATAGATAGATTTCCTCCAGGCATCGGGTATGTTCTGATTGCAATTTAGGAAAGAAGAGAAACTAACCAGGATTTGCTCAGGCCCTCCTAGGTACCAAGTCCCTTTGCAGGTGCTCTGCATAGATCTTTAAAAGCTGGCTTTAAGGGGAGGGGTTTGACTTGGGTATCAACCACCCCTAATGGGTTCTTGTTTGGATTTTAGGCATCCTTCAAGTTCCTGAAATATATGAAATTTTTGCATGTATTTTTTTTCTAGGAGGAGAGATCATAACTCTCGGTAGATGCTCAAATGGACCATGACCCCCAAAACATTAAAAAATTACAGTTATCTGAATGAACTACGAAGGATGAAGGAACAAATAACTATTGAGTATAGGCCCTATACTTACTAACATCATTTGACCCTTTTAAAAACCCAAAGGTAAGTGATATTATCCCCCATTTTCCAGTTAAGGAAAAGTAAGGCTAAAAGAGAAGCCTTACCAGGTAAAAACACCTAGTAACTGCAAGACCTGGAACATAAATTCAGACTTATCTAGTCCAAAATCCAAACTTTTTCTATGATACTCTGCTTCCTTGCTTACCGGGGGCTGGGGGAAGGGGGTGGAGCATGAAGAATTAGTGAATGGGGGAGGGAAATGAAACAAGATGGGATCAGGAAGGAGACAAACCATAAGAGACTCCTAAACTCAAGAAACAAACTGAGGGTGGCTGGGAGGTAGGGGGTGTAGGGATAGGGTGGCTGGGTTATGGACATTGGGGAGGGTATGTGCTGTGGTAAGTGCTGTGAAATGTGTAAGCCTGACGATTCACAGACATGTACCCTGGGGCAAATAATACATTATATGTTGATAAAAAAAAATATTAAAAAGAAAAAAAGACTTAGTGAAGAAAGAGCCATGTGACATCATAGCAGGCTCTTGAAGAATGAGTCGCATTTAGGCATCTGGAGCTGGAAGGAAGGGCATTCCAGGTGGGAAGGACAAGGTGCGAAGTGAGAAGAGAGAAAACGCTAACAGAGAAGATCATCCTCCCTCCCTCTGGCTCCTAAAGGCTTCCTAAAGCTTCCTAAAGGCTGGAGGGCCAAGGAACATGCACAAGACTAAACACAGCCAGGGGTTAAACTTCTAGCCCCTCTAGTTTCAAATTTCCTGACACTCAAACCCTAGGGCAACCAGGGGATAACCACTCCTATCAGAAACCCCGACATAAAGCCCAGGGGCCGCTTAATGCCCAGTATCGATTCAAACAAGTGCATTTTGATTATTTCTAATGTGTCTCGAGCCAGGAGAGTAGGTTTACTGCAGGTCAGGAAGAAGCCAAGAGCTTACCCAGGGCCACCGGAGCCTAAACTGCCACGTGCAGCCTGTCTGGGAATGAAAGATCGTCTGTTAAGTGTGAGGGTTTAATGCATCTCCAGTCCCCCAAGATGCTCTTCCCTCAATATAAATAATACCCAGAGACTAAAATATTCCACGTGCGCCGCAACACATTTAATCAGGCTTTTAGACACGCATTGACTCTACGGTGGGATCCTGCTGCCTTCTGAGATGGAAAAGCCACTCGACAAGGGGAATGGTAGCATGGAATCCCATGTAATTGAATTGTGGTTTTAAATCCTGTGATTAACAGATGGCAAAGCCCTGCCGCAGCGCCCTCGCTGCCCCCTCCTCGCCCCCGGAGACACAGGGCACACCCCCTCCGACCCTCAGCAAGAGCCACCTTGCTTTAGCTCCCATGTCATTTTTAGCAGTCAACTCTTTTTTTTTTTTTTTTTTGGTCTTGTTTCCATAATTTTGTTTTATTAAATTTGTATTTAAGTATCACTGACATATCGTATCTTATTAGTTTCAAGAGTCCAACATAGTGATTCGACATAATACACATTACAAAGCGCCCGCCAGAAGTGTAGTTAGCGTGTGTCACCACACAAAGGAATAACAATATTATTGACCATATATGCCTTAAGCTGTACTTTTTACCCCTGTGACTTATTTATTTAGAATCGGAAGTCTGTACCTCTTAATCCCCTTCACCTATATCAGTCACGCCTCCATTCTCCTCACCTCTGGTGACCGCCAGTTTGTTCTCTATGTTTATCTGGTTGTTGTTTGTTTGTTTGTTTGTCATTTGTTTTGTTTTTTAGATTCCACATATAAGTGAAATCATATGGTATTTGCCTTTCCCTGAGACATTTCACTCAGCATAATATCCTCTAAGACCATCTATGTTGTCACAAGTGGCAAGGTTTCCTTCTTTTTTATGACTGAGTAACATCCCATCGTGCATGCAGACCTCCTCTTCTTCCTCCATTCACCTATGGATGGACATTTAGGTTCCCTCCATATCTTCAGTACTGTAAATAATGCTGCAGTAAACATAAGGGTACACATGCCTTTTCTAGTTAGTGTTTTCATTTTCCTATAGTAAATACCCAGAAGTGGAATTACTGGATCATATGGTACTTCTATTTTTGGTTTTTTGAGGAACCTCCGTACTGTATTCTTTGGGAGTTTTAGGGCGTCATGTCTCTGTTTAGGTCTTTAATCCATTTTGAGTTTATTTTTGTGGGCGGTATAAGAAAGTTGTCCAGGAGCACCTGGGTGGCTCAGTCAGATAAACATCTGCCTTCAGCTCAGGTCATGATCCCAGGGTCCTGGGATGGAGCCCTGCATCCAGCTCCCTGCTTGGCAGGAATCCTGCTTCTTCCTCTCTCTCTCTGCCACTCCCCCTGCTTGTGTTCTCTCCCTCTGTCAAATAATAAATAAATATTTTAAAAAAAAAAACTAAAAAAAAGAAAGTAGTCCAGTTTCATTTTGTTGCATGTTGCTGTCCAGTTTTCCCAAAACTATTTGTTGAAGAGACTATCTTTTTCCCATTGGATATTTTGCCTCCTCTGTCTAGTTTAATTGACCATTTACGTGTGGGGGGATTTCTGGGCTCTCTATTCCATTCCACTGATCTATGTGTCTATTTTTGTGCTGGTAGCATACTATTTGATTACTGCAGCTTTGTAGTGTATCTTGGGATCTGGGATTGTGATGCCTCCAGCTTTGTTCTTCTTCCTCAAGACTGCTTTGGCTATTTTCGGTCTTTTGTAGTTCCATACAAATTTTAGGATTATTTGGCATATAATTTTTTGTAGTAATCTCATAATTTTTTGTACCTCTGTAGTGTTACTTGTAGCTTCTCCTCTTTCATTTCTGATTTTATTTATTTGAATCTTCTCTCTTTTCTTCCTGATGAGACTGGCTAAACATTTATCAGTTTTGTTTATCTTTTCAAAGAAACAGCTATTTTAATATTTTTTGTCTTAGGGGCGCCTGGGTGGCTTAGTGGGTTAAAGCCTCTGCCTTCGGCTCAGGTCATGATCTCAAGGTCCTGGGATCGAGCCCCGCATCGGGCTTCCTGCTCAGCAGGGAGCCTGCTTCTCTCTCTTTCTCCAGGCTTGTGCTCTCTCTCTCTCAAATAAATAAATAAAAATCTTTAAAAAAAGAATTAAACCAACAAACTTAAAAAAACAAGCAATTTAAAAATATATATATTTTTCGTCTTAGTCTCATTGCTCTTTTCTATTTTTTTTTAGTCTCTATTTCATGTATTTCTGCTCTCATCATTATTATTTCCTTCCTTTTACTAATTTTGGGTTTATTTGTTCTTTTTCTGGTTCCTTTAGGTGTAAGTTTGGATTGTTTATTCGTGGTTTTTCTTCTTTTCTAAAATAGGCCCATATTGCCATGTACTTCCCTTTTAGAACTACTTTTGCTGCATCCCAAAGATTTTCAAATGTAGTGTTTCCATTTCCATTTGTCTCCAGATATTTTTTTTATTTCCTCTTTGATTTTTTTCATTGACCCATTGTTTGTCTAGTAACATGTTAGCTAGCCTCCACACGTTTGTGGTCCTTCCAGTTTTTTTCTTGTAATTAATTTCTAGTTTCATGCCACTGTATTCAGAAAAAATACTTAAGGGACTACTAGCTGTTCAGTCAGTTGGTAGAGCATGCAACTTGATCTCAGAGTCCTGAGTTTGAGCCCCACACTGGGTGTAGAGATTACTTAAAAACAAAATCTTAAAAAAAAGAGAAAAGATCCTTGGTGTAATTTCAATCTTCTTAGATTTATTGAGAATTGTTTTGTAGCCTGTCACGTGATCTCTCCTGGAACATGAGCACTCACCTCTTCTTTATAAAGGAGCCATTTCACAAGCATTATTATTGTTCAAGTAATAAACTCCAAACAAATTTTCTCATTGGCTTATAAATGAATGTAAGTGTGTAATAGCCCAGACTTCTTCAGGCTCCCTGGGTGAGAACTCTTGGAATTTTACTTGCCATAAATAGAAGGCAAAAAAATTATTAAAAAAACAAAGATATGGGGGTGCCTGGGTGGCTCAGTGGGTTAAGGCCTCTGCCTTCGGCTCGGGTCATGGTCTCAGGGTCTTGGAATCAAGCCCTGCGTCGGGCTCTCTGCTCGGCAGGGAGCCTGCTTCCATTCTCTCTCTGCCTACTTGTGATCTCTCTCTCTCTGTCAAATAAATGAACTCTTTAAAAAAAAAAAAAGATATACTTTATTCATCTTATTTCAGTAGATCATAAGTTCCTTGAGGGAAGAAACAGGTTATTTGGCTTATCGATTTAACATTTATTGAGTCCTAACTATCTTCATGTACCATAGAAATAAATCTATCAATATACTTCATTATAAGAAAAACACATTGCTCTCTTTAAACAGGACCAAGCAGCATTCCCTTGGATGCTTTCTTCCCTCTACACTGATAACAACTTGAAAGAGCAGCTCCTGTTCTAAGAAATATAAGTAGCTAATAGCGCATTCTATTCCATAAAACTGGACTATAAGATTCTCCCTCTCTGAAATAACTAGGTAGGTGATAGGAAACAGAGGACTTGCTGTGGAAGGGGGCAGGAGAACTCAGAATCCCTGACAACATTTCACTTTCAATGCACACAACCTCAAAAATCCTGTATAATTGGGAGGTTTCATATTTAGTATTTTTCAAACCATGGTTTCAATCAAAATGGATATGCTGCATAATGAAACTTAAACATAAAAATCTTAAACACACCCTCCCCAAAAAAGCAGACAAATTTCTTTTTTTTTTTTTTTTTTTTAAAGATTTATTTATTTATTTATTAGAGACAGAGACTGAGAATGAGAAGGGAGAAGGTCAGAGGGAGAAGCAGACTTCCCGCAGAGCCGGGAGTCTGATATGGGACTCGATCCCGGGACTCCAGGATCATGACCTGAGCCAAAGGCAGTCACTTAACCAACTGAGCCACCCAGGCGCCCAAAAGCAGACAAATTTCTAACCTAGTTACTCTCAAAGACCAGGAAATAAGTGCCTGTAAATGCATTTTTAATGCCCACCGGCATATCACTTAAAAGTATTATCCTTACACAGGGGGAAAAGGACACTGGGGAAAGTGTGGCTGCAGTTTTCTCCACGTGCACACACACCAAGACCATCCACGAGAACAGCACGACCCAGAGCTCCAGGATAATTGTGAGCCCAACTTTGGCAGCTTGTTATCAATTCAGTGTGGGTGCCGTTTTGTAAACACATCTAATTTGGTTTAAAATTTTAATCCATAAAGTCATTACTAAAGGGCTCCAGGCTGCTGCAATGATGAACCAACTGCTTCTCAAGCAGACAGGAAGGCACCAGAGCTAGGCAGAGTTTTCTGACTTCGAGACCCTCCTTTGTCTCCCTTATTCTGCTCTTGTCTCTGATTTCCTTCTCAGCAATGTGCTGACTTTCCCATGCATATTCTCCCACGCACACCGGAATTTTTCTGTTGCTATCCAACTGGTCTCTGTCTCTATATCTATACCTGTCTCTCTCTGGGTCCCACTCTGTCTCTGGCTCTCTGGTTCTCTATCTCTCTCTCTCTCTCTCTCTCTCTCTCTCTCTCTCTCTCACACACACACACACACACACACACACAGAATTTCTTTGCCTCTTTTTGACCCAGTATTCCAATCACCACCTCCTCTATGCTTCCAATTTAATCTGCTTCTCAACTTCTCCTGATCTTTAACAAAAAGATCAGGTTAGTGAGTTTGGGGGAAAGAAACTATCTTAAAGAGCTGATGGCAGGAAACATAGCTGACTGACAGATGGACAGACCAACTAACTGGGCAGATGGCATCTTGTCAGTTGCCCTCCATTGAGTATGGTTTTCATGGGTAATCAACCATAAGATGAGAGGGCGTTTTCAACAGAGGGGCCCAAAGGTGAATCCTTTAAAACATGGCATGTTATAAAATTTGGTTTATCTAAAACTATGTATCAGACCTGGTTCTAAGAGACTTGTGAATTTTAGCTGTCTATTTACTCTTCCTAACAACCCTTTGAGATAGTAGTATTCCTCTCCCTCATTTCCCAGGAGACTGAAGCACAGAGAGGTCAAGAAACTTGCCCAAAGTCACACAACTGGAAAGTGACTGTCAGGATTTCCACCCAGACGGTTTGTCACCAGAGTCCATGCACTCAACCGCTACACTCTGCTGCTTCTTATTTGATTGATTGCATCTCTGTCTAATAGAGGGGAAAATTTACATTCATTTTTTATGCATTCTATCTACTATTTTTTTTTAAAGATTTTTATTTATTTATTAGAGAGAGAGAGACTGAGAATGAGAGAGGAGAAGGTCAGAGGGAGAAGCAGACTTCCCGCAGAGCTGGGAGTCCGACATGGGACTCGATCCCGGGACTCCGGGATCATGACCCGAGCCGAAGGCAGTTGCTCAACCAACTGAGCCACCCAGGCGCCCACATTCTATCTACTATTAAAGCCAAGTTTCTCTCTCAGAGAAAATAGATGACTGATTTACCCTATTGGGTAATTATTACTCTATTTACCCTATTGGGTAAATATTTATCCTATTGTATAAATCAGTTACTGCTCAAAACACAGGTTTACGGCTCCCACCGTTATCAACACGCGTGTTGACTGATGATGTTCTAGACCAACTTCTCACTTCCCCTCATCCTATTCTTTCTGCCAATCCAGATACATGACACACACAATTCCCTTTTCAAAAAGCAGCTTCTTAACCCATCTCAGGGACTTCCCCCTCCTGCTCAGTGAGGTTTAAGAGGGTGGCCCAGAGCAGCCAAGCAGATATGGCCCCCGGAGCGCCCAACACAGGGGCCCAGGAAGCTTCCCTAGGGAAGAATCGGGGTTGATCTAGAAATTCTCCACATTTTTCCTGCTCTGTGATCATCTACTTCACTTCCTTTGATTCAACACTAAAGTGGGCAAAACAAACCCAGAGCATTTGGAAAAGCCAAGAGAGAGGTCCCATTTTTTTTAAGATTTTCTTTATTTAGGGGTGCCTGGGTGGCTCAGTCTTTAAGCGTCTGCTTTCGGCTCAGGTCGTGATCCAAGGTCCTGGGATCGAGCCCCGCATCAGGCTCCCTGCTCACCAGGGAGCCTGCTTCTCCCTCTCCCACTCCCCCTACTTGGAGTCCCCCTCTTGCTGTGTCTGTCTCTGTCAAATAGTGAGATAAGTGAGATCTTCAAAAAAAATTTTTTTTCTTTATTTATTTGACAGAGAAAAGACCTCAAGAGAGGGAACACAAGCAGGGGGAGAGGGAGAGGAAGAGGAAGGCTTCCCCCTGAGCAGGGAGCCTGATGCGGGGCTGGATCCCAGGACCCTGGGATCATAACCTGAGCCAAAGGCCGACGCGTAACAACAGAGCCACCCAGGTGCCCAGAGAGGACCCATTCTTTTCTGTAATAATAATAATATTTCTGTTCTGGGAGACTGACATTTTTAGTCACATTTCTTCCAAAGCACGTGGTGCTTTAGGATTATAAAACCCAAAGGCCCCAGGATTTCTCCTCTTTCAAAAATGGATGGTTCTGCTTTTCATTTAAGGTACAGTTTAGAAAGAAGCAGCCTGTGAAACCAATTAACTAATTGGAAATCACTTAATGACTGTGGCAGCATTTTGGATTTCTGGCGTCGGTTCACAGCAGTCCAGAGAAATTGCTTTTCAATATTATGATAAGGTAAGCTGTGGAGGCCTCCCAGGAGACGGCCGAGGCTGCTGAGAGAGACAATGAGCTCTAATATGCCCCCCAAAATAACAGAGGCATTCTAACAGGGAATTCCATGATTGTAAAGTAAGCACAACATAAAAATCTGAAGATCTGTGGAGATCTGCCAAAAAATCAATGTGCGGCTATCGTTCCTTGCCATGATTTTTGAGAGCTGACAATCTTCTCGTAGATATTATGCTATTGAAATTGCTCTCACAGAGAGAGCCAAGCATGTGCAGAAATAGAGGTGACATGGGGAGGAGAAAAAACAATAAGAGGGTAAAGACTCACCGCAGAACAATGGTCCAGTTAATTGTTTTAGTATGAACAGAGTCACGTCCACATTAGGGAAGTAATGTAGTTAATCGCTCAAGAGTTAACACAGCCAGGGAAAATAAATTACTCCAAACACAATATTTTATCCATTCACCATTTGCTTGTTTCAAGGTAGTGAATGCTCTTAGCACATTTCTAAGTAGCATCATTCATTAGAGCCAAAATCATCACTGTGGAAAACAATATCCTCAATCTCTAATAGTCTATCTAATTCCTTTTGGCTTTCTTTAAAAAGAGGCATAGGGATAGGCATAGATGTGCACAACTTAAAACTGCTGATTTTTCTGTATCTCAGAATTATTTTATAGGTATGGATGGCAATCCTCCTCACCTTTCTTTGCCTTCTTTTACTCAGCTGCAAAATGGCCCAATGCCTGTTAGAAGAAATAGGTTGATTCAGATGATGGTGGGGTTTTGCGAACCTAGCGCTGCAAGTTCCTCCAACAGTCACAAACTTCCCTTTTTTCCTTCCACACTGACACATAAGTTTGGGCAACAGAGACTCTCCCCTGGGGCTATCTGTGGCTATTTCCCGACATGAAGGGAATTCTGTACACGTGCTTGTCACTCCACCTCCTGCATGTGGGCCTTCCCCAGTACCCAGCTTTATTAATTCTGTAACGTAAATGCCTTCCGGGCGCTGCCTTGGATGGTTGCTTTGTACCCAGCTATTACCCAAAGGGCAGAAGGTATTCCCTTTTGAGGCAGCAGCATCAATAAAGATGAGGGTCATTTACACATTGCTATGCCAATCATTAGCCCATCAGACTGCAGGACTGTGGTAGCCCTTCCCCATCACCTGCCCTCAGATATGGGTGTTCATTCAAAGCTGGATGTGCTGGGGCACCTGGGTGGCTCTGTCGATTAAGCATCTGCCTTTGGTTCAGGTCATGATCCCAGGGTCCTGGGAACGAGCCTCATATCAAGCTCCCTGCTCCCTCTGCCTGCCTCTCCCCCGACTTGTGCGTTCTCTGTCTTGCTCTCATGCTGTCTCTCTCTCTCTGGCAAATAAATAAATAAATCTTAAAAAAAAAAAAAAAAAAAGCAGGATGCACTATGTAGAGCCTTATCCCTGGAAGTCCTGCACACTGGAAACACCCAAGGCAAGGAGAGCAACATTAAAACTACAATAAGTTGATGACTCTTCCTTTGAAACAATGTTTCATCCTGAGTGAGGAGGAAAACATGTTTAATTTATTATCTTTCTTGGGATTTAATTTCTAATCTGCATTTGAGAAAATGACATCCAACTAATATCAAGATTACATCAAGATAACAAGGCTGATAAACTAATTTTAATTACCAATTAAGAGCATCAGTAAGTAAAACAGAACACCGCATTTAATATATGCAAGGGGAGCAGCCTTATCGAGATCTTCCCAGATGGAAGTTGAACTACCTTAGGAAATAAGAGGGAAACATTTTCATCTTCTTAAAGAAAAAAACCTGCAAAATATCAAAGGAGGAAAATCTTGCAAACGAACCTTCAGATTGATTGGCTCAGGGCATTTTCCAGAATGACACACCTGATGGGACATGTGATTCGAACGCATAGTGTTCGACGCTCACCGGTCCCACTTTCAACACGTCGCACACTGACCCAAAGACTAGGCGATACCTACGAAGACGGGCTGATTGCCAACTGGTACAGCCTTATCAGCAAAGCTCGGCACTCTGGAGCTTAAATGTCCCTGCCCAACAAATGGTGAGCAAGTAAGTCCATTGCAGGAAGACGAGACCGAGGCCGAAGTCTGACAACATCTCCCCATCCCTGAGTCCTTGACTTAGTGAATGTTACTACAAAAAGAAAATATACTTTTATCTAGGTTGTCACTTTTTCCTTCTGCTGTCTTCTGTGGCTTTGCCTATAAGCTCACAGTTTGTAGTTAAATTGGACAATTACGGAATGAGAAGTGAATAATTAATGAACAGTCACCGTATATGTTTGGGAAACTGTGACCCAATCATTGAACAGATAGCTGAACCACTAAAATAAATGACTTGTTCCTCTCATTACCAGATCAGCATTTGTTTAGAGGTTCCTAGGTACCCTATCAAAATTCTAATCAGTTCTATTTAAATTACATTTTTTGCACTGCATTGTTATAAATGCTAATTTATGCCTAGAATGGAACAGCTTTATTTCTTACCTCCTGAAGAAACGGATGAATAACAACATACTTCTACAGGGCATAAAAGATTATCAAGGGTTCAATGACTATTGGATTTTGCACTTGCCAAAACACATCCCAAAACTCAGAGCTGAAGCTATGGGAGACGACAAGGACATTCACATCCACCCACGACAAAGCTGTCCCTGTAAGGAGGGAGAGGACTGTCACAGCAACATCGGCAACCACAACCAGAGACTTCCTGCTATTGGAGACGGGAGCAGCTTTTTGGGGGACGAAGGGAAAGAAGAGGAAATTCTTCCTGCTAGAGAAGAATGACCCAAAGGATCTTAATGGCAAATGGTTATTTCATAATCTCTGGACAACCTCCCTGCGCTGAGAGAAATTTCTCCAAGCCTGGAACCACATCTACTTTTGCCAATGATATACATCTCCACCAGCTCGTAGGAGGTGATAAAGTTACCCTATAAAATGGTAACTGCACCTCTTCTTTCCCACTTAGTTTGGTCTCCAGCCTTAGTCCTAAAATTGCCACTCTAAGCAATGAGAGCTGTTCCACCCAAGAGAAAACAGAAGCACGGTTTTGCTCTCTCTGATGTACGAAGTCAGGCCACTTGCAGCCTAGGTGGGGCCTTGCCAGGCCCCGAGTCATCGGCGATCTAGAAGACCTCAGAAGAGAAAGAAGATTGAGAGGGATGTTCTAGAAATAGCTAGAAATCTCCTAATGAGACACAAAAGTCCCACTTGTAAAGTTACTTCCTACAAAACACCGCTCCCCACACATCCCAAGCCTGGTGTCTGTGGAAGTCAGTGAGCCTGCCATTAGCTTGCCCGAAGTGGGAGGCATCGAATTCGGAATTCACTGCTAGAAGTTGTTTGTAAGCTGAGGAATTACCTTGAGAGGATTGAATTTCCAAGTGTAAGTCAGCAGCTGCTGGGGAGGCTGAGGCCACCTCAATCATCTCGCACCACCGAGTCTCTTGTGGAGATGGGGCAAGGCAAGGCCGGATCAGCCTGGCTTAGGGCTGCATGGCCGGGGGGATGGAAAACACAGGTTCATACAAGCATTTAACCTCTTTTAAGCAGTGCAATGTGGCTGGGGCTTAAAACAAGCCTGGAACATTTTCTCACTTATTATCACCTTGATAACCTGTTCTTGTAGCTAAGGAAAGAGTGTGGGGAAGAAGGGGGGGGCCGAGGGGGGAGCACTGGGAGAGGAGGGGCGGGTCAGAGCACTAAGTAAGAGGAGAGCAAGCTGCTGTTTTCTTGTTTTGAGAGTGTAGTTAGGAAAAGGGGAAGGTAGTTTGTTCTCTAAATATTTCTCCTTTTAAATGTAAACAGTATTTTGCCGAGAAGCATGGCTAATCACTTCATGGGAAAGGGGAAGAAAAGAATAGCTTTCATTCATTTTCTTTGAAACCTATTCATCAGTTTGAAATACCTAAGTAATGGCGGCACTTCTACAAGACCTAGGGGTGGGGCGGGGTGGAGAGCAGAGAAGTAAGGCAGAGCCAGGGAGAGCTGTGCTCAGTTATCGGTCATCTGGGAAGAAGAGGGCCACCTGGGACAAAAAGTGGCTCCACAGGCTTTTGTGGCTGGAGTGGTCCTCAGGGAGAAAGCCCCTCCCCACCTCTTCCCAGAGCCAAACTAACCCCATGCCTCCCTGCTCCAGGGCTGAAACCAATCCTGAAGGAGTCTTTTTAGAGAAATTAAATTGTCCAGTGTTGTCTCTCAATCTTGTTTCAACTATAATAATAATTGATCCTAATTCATAAAAATGACTCATCCTCCTTTTAAGTTTCTTGAGCCTAATCCAAATCAAAGCCAAATGATGGGAGCCTGTTTGTGTAAAAACCTCACTGCCCTTCCTACTACCAGATGATTCTGTAAGCCAACAGCTGCCACCCCCCAGCCTGAGAAGCTTTAGTATAAGATGACAGTTCCTGCCAAAACCTGACCACTTACACTAGAGTTTTAGAATTTCAATTTTCTAATCTGAAAAAGAAAATTAAATCACAGGGGGAATAGGTATTGTCTACCTTATTTGTTACGAGATTTTTCAGAGATTGGGATACTAGATCATCATTGTGATTATCTTATTATTTTATCTTATTGTAGGAATTCAACATTAACTGAATGGCCTCAATTTTTCTGACTCAATCCAGGATCAAAGATATGGGAGTGCCACTGAATCGTAGTTAACCACTGACTCCAGGCCAATTATTTAGATTTTCGTTTCAGAGGGTAATGTTCTCAATCAAAACTTTGCCCATATTACAAATATAAGACAAGAGGTCAAATGAAAAGACACACTCCCTCTGTGACGTGATTCACATTTGTAATAGATCAGTCTAGACTTCATCCATCTCACTCATAAAACTATCCAACAAAACCAAAAATATGTGACAGACGTATCACTAGCAATCTCATTCCGGATTAAAATCAGTAATTAATCAATATTACATATATCTTATTGTTCCACCTTGTTAGCCATTACTTGAAGACTAAACAGAAGAGTGTGTTGTTAAACTTGAAGATGATACAAAGCCAGAAGAGGTGGTTGATACTTTGGATTCCACATGACTCAAAAGTCCTTGCCAGGCTGGACATTTTCTACAGAAATGTAATACAAGATAGCACAGGAATAAATGTAGCCTTGCACTTAAGTTTAAAAAGCCACCATAGATACATTACACTTGACCACCAATCATGTGAAGAATGTGAGGCTCCTACTTTAAATATAAAAAAAAATTTTGTACATAAAATCAGTATAAGCCATCATGCTATGACTGCCCAAAACGCTAATTCAATTTTATTTTTTTAAGGATTATTTGCTTATTTTAGAGAGAGAGAGTGTGGGAGGAAGGCAGAGGGAAAGAACCTTCAAGCAGACTCCCTGCTGAACATGGAGCCCAAGGCAGAGCCTGATCCTACAACCCATGAGATCATGACCTGAGCCAAAACCAAGAGCCCGTCGCTCAACTGACTGAGCCACCCAGGTGCTCCAGCTAATTCAATTTTAGATGTCATTAATAGGCATCTAGTCCAAAACAGTAGTTCTATTGTATAAGGGTCAGACATCACATCACTAGCCTAGAAAAGTTAATATAATCTTTTTCACCAACTACGTGAATTTGAGCAAGTCATGTGATTTGAGCCCCAGTGTTCTCATCTGAAAATGAAAATAGTAATAGCTGACAAACATATTCCCATAAGACTGTTATAAAATCAAATGAAACCGTGTCCATAAAAATGTTTTAAAAATTATAAAGTGTCACTGCACTGGACACCTGCTGTTTGTTACCCAACAACCACCCACTTCTTTCTGATAAATACAATACAGCTCTCCTTTGAGGAACCTCCCCTCCACCATCCTGCCATGTTGTGAGCCCCAACTGGCTGAGGCCACAGAAATTTGTTTAGGGATGGGCACATAACCCAATCAGGGCCAAGGAGACATGAGGAGACTCTGCTACAGCTTTTAAAAAAATAAAGAAGACTCACTCCTTTTTTGTTTGGTAACATAAGGTGAGTCTTGGGTTAGCATCCTACTACCTGGGAAAGAGACAGCCTTAAAATGAGCTGAAACACAGAAGAAGGCAGAAATGAAAGAGACAAGAAACTAATGACCTCATTTGATATTCTGGATTAGACCCTGCTCCCGGAGGAAGCCCAGATTCCCCTGACTGTGCTGCATTCCAAGCCAATATTTTCCCTTTTTAAGTCAATCTGAGCAAGGTATTTCTGTTACTTGCAACAGGAAGTTTTAATGTCTTGGAAATCGTTATTCAATTATATGGGAAAAAAATGGGAGAGTTTTCAAATGGATGTGTGTATATACAGTTCTTTAATAAAAATCAAATCTATATTTAGAATGTGTTAGACTGCAGTAATTGTTAGATTGTGTTAGATTGTTAGAGTGCTAGGTTAGATTGTGTTTCTCAAAACAAACAAAATTTCATTACTGACTATGCCTTGGATTCTAAAACTCATATAAAGAATTACATAAAAATTTTGTTCTAAAGATAATTTTTCAGCATTCTGCCTCTGGGAAAGCCATGTTTCCAGCCTTCCTCATCTTGTCTTCTTTGTCTTCCCGCTGAGCTAATAGCCAGATCTCCAACTAAAACAGCAGTACCCATCTCTGATTAATGGGACCTTTCTCCCCACCTTTTTTAATGGCTTCCTCCCATTGCGATTTCAATCAGAACATTGCTGGGGATCCCTCCTGGTGCCTCTCCAGGACCACTTCTATTGCCATTTTTTATACACTCCTCCTCAACAAGGAAAAGCCCAAGAAATGTCTCCATATTCTGAGGCTGAAATAAATGTGGAATGTGAAGAAACTACGTACTCTCTTGCCAGAGAGGGTCGATATAGTATGCAGCTAGTCCAGGGGTCAGCGATGGCCTAATCCAGCCTACCCAATTTTGATTTGCAAGTGTTGGCAAATAAAATTTCATTTGAACACAACGTGCTTACTTGTTACACATTGTGTACAGCCGTTTTCATGCTACAATAGCAGAGATGAGTAGTTGAGAAAGAAAAGTATGGCCCAGAAGCCTGAAATATTTACTATCCGGTCCTCTATTTAAAAAGTTTGCAGACTTCTGAACTAGTCCAATCATTTAGTTTTTAAAAGAAGCTTAGGCCCAGGAAAGCCAAATGGTAGATAAGAGGCCTAACCCAAATTTATTCTACAGGGTATTTTCATGTTCTATTCTTATCCACATACTAGATTAGAGGGGCCTAAAAGCAGATATTGGACCTTGTATTTCTATGCCATCCAAAACAGTGGAGGCTGAATATTGAAGTCACCATTAAAACGAGTTAAATAAAAGCATAGGGATTAAAAAAAAATAAAAAAAAAAAAGCATAGGGATTGAGGAAATTAAGAGTCCTTCAGAGACCTCTCTTCTATGTAAACCATTTCCTCTCCTGCCTCCAGAGCCTCCAAATATTTGTAGCCATAAGCCAATCCATCTCACACTTGTCATCAAGCCACCATCTATGACATCATCTGTAAAATGCCATAATAGTATCGACCTCCCAGAGTTGTGAGGATCAAATGAGATAAAGTGTAGGAGGTATGTAGTACAGGTTCATGCTCAACATTAAAAGAGAAGTACATGATGATGATGATAATTATGATGATGATGATTTATCATTATCATAAAAATGGAGGCATCCAGAAATATAACTGGGCATTGAGGGGACATATAATTACTGATCCGGTATTTCTCTTAGATTCTTCCACAAGCAAAATACTAGGAAAAATACAAGAAGGTGGGATTCCAACAGTCAATCTCTACAAACCAATTCATATTTAATCCAATTCATATCCAATTGCCATCATCCCAAGAAGTCAGAGCACAGGTGGAGGAAACATTTTCCCAGATCCCAACAGTACATGTAGCACTGGAAGGGGAGAAAAAGATTCTTTCCTTAGGGCCAAGGCATTACATATATAAACACATAATAAACTAAGGGCTCTCTGCTCCTCCAGTTCTGTTGAAGACAGCCACATCTTCTGGTGCAGTGCCAGCAGCGTCACCGAGACAGAATGATGAAGGGCGGAGTAAACAGATTCAGGCATATTGGGAGGCTGGGCTGCTTTTAACTCTGGCAAAGTGGATATTGTTGCCATCAACGACTCCTTCATTAACCTCAACTACACAGTCTACATGTTCCAGTATGATTCCACCCACACAAATTTCACGGCACAGTCAAGGCTGAGAACAGGAATCTTTTCGTCAATGGAAAGCCCATCTCCATCTTCCAGGAGTGAGATCCCACCAACATCAAATGGGGTGATGCTGGTACTGCGTATGTTATGGAGTCCAGTGGGTCTTCACCACCATGGAGAAGGCTGGGATTCACTTGAAGGGTGGGGCCAAGAGGGTCATCATCTCTGCCTCTTTTGCTGATGCTTCCATGTTTGTGATGGGCATGAACCATGAGAAGCATGACAACACCCTTAACATAGTCAACAATGCCTCCTGCTCCACCAATTGCTTGGTCCCTCTGGCCAAGGTCATCCATGACAACTTTGGCATCATGGAGGGACTCATGATTATAGTCTATGCCACCATTGCCACCCAGAAAACTGTGGATGGCCTCTCTGGGAACCTCCAGGGGTTGCCCACAACATCATCTCTGCTTCTACTGGTGCTGCCAAGGCTATAGGCTAAGTCATCCCTGAGCTAAATGGGAAGCTCACTGGCATGGCCTTCCATGTCCCCACCCCCAACATGACAGTCATGGGTCTGACCTCCTGCCTGGAGAAAGCTGCCAAATATGATGACATCAAGAAGGTAGTGAGGCAGACTTCAAAGGGCCCCCACAAGGACATCCTGAGCCACACTGAGGACCAGATTATTTGTCTCCTGCAACTTTAACAGTGATACCTACTCTTCCACCTTTGATGCTGGGATGATGGCTCTCAATGACCAATTTGTCAAGCTCATTTCCTGGTATGACAATGAATTTGGCTATAGCAACTGGGTGATAGACTTTATGGTCCACATGGCCTCCAAAGAGTAAGAGTCCCCTGGACAACCAGCCCCAATGAGAGCAAGAAGAAGACAGAAGCCCTCAGCTGCTGGGGAGTCCTTGCCCCAATTTGTCCCTCAATATACTGAGAATCTCCCAACCTCAAGTTTCTATCCCAGATCTCCTGAAGAAGAGGAGGGGCTTAGGGAGTCCTACCTTGTCATGCACCACCAATAAAGTATACTGTACCCAGGGGCGCCTGGGTGGCTCAGGGGGTTAAGCCTCTGCCTTCGGTTCAGGTCATGATCTCAGGGTCCTGGGATCGAGCCCCACATCGGGCTCTCTGCGCAGCAGGGACCTGCTTCCCCCTCTCCCTCTGCCTGCCTCTCTGCCTACTTGCAATCTCTTTCTATCAAATAAATAAATAAAAATCTTAAAAAAAAAAAAGTATACTGTAACCAGAGTAAATAAATAAATAAGGGGAAAACCTTAGCAGTGTATCAAACAGCATGTGTATAGTGTGGAAGCATTGGTGCCCAAGGATAGTTGTCCTAACCATCCCCAATGGGAATAGTCCCACATGATTCCAGGAGACCCCTCAGGACACACAGGCCTCTGTCTAGTCTGAATAACCCTTCCTTCTTCAGATTTTATGGCCATAACTCTCTCTCAGTCAACAGGAATTTAGCATCATTGCTCAACAGCCGACCACCTACATTGTATGAGAGGCTTAACCAGGGGCAAAATATTCTTACCATTCATTCCATCCTTTTGCCAAAGAATTATGCTTATGATGTTATTTTGCATTTTGATCATGCCTAATATGGACATCAGAAGAGAAAAATAAGCCTTATGACGCCAGCCATTGGAAATAGTCAAGAATTCCTCCTCCACACCATCTCTCTTTCTGGCCTAAGATGGCAGGTGGGATCCCCCTTTAGATAAATGCTCCTTTAAATCTAACAGGGACAGTCAGAGCAAGATAGTCTACCCTCTCTCTTACCCAATTTCTTTCTTGCTCTTTTTTTACAGGCAGTAAACTTTTTCCAGGGTTGCTTAGCTCATATTGAGAATCAAACCCTATATGTGGTCCTCTGTGATGTGCTAATAAACTCCTCTGCATACGCCTTGGCATCCAGAAAAGATATACTGGGGCTAATAACTAGTAAAGTCCCACTTTAGAAGGGCCTTTCCCGCCCCAGCCCCCACCCCTACTGCCGCCATCTGTGTTTGTTCTTTTGCTATATAAGAACTCAAACTGAGTGGCGAGCATGTTATTTTTAAAAATCTTTTAGTGGCGTCTATACCCAGAACTGCCTCATCACAATTATCCTCACCAAACGAGGAAACTTCACATTGAGAATGGATATGGTGTTCAGCCAGCACCAAATGTCTCTCCTTCTGCCTTTTTGTCTTTCCGATCAATCAGAACATGTGAAAGTCCCAAATGAAGAGTAAACACACGGCCCAGGTTCCTTTCATCTCCTAGCATATGTCATGAAGGGGGAAAGAAAAAGCCCTATTCCCAGCTTCAATCAGCCATTCGTTTTCTGCAACTCGAACCTTAAGCTGAAAGGGACGTGTGGGGGGCTGTGGAGGAGGGCTGACTGCGGGCCGACTCCTTGGAAGATAATAGGTATTCGCCGCATACCTGCATCTTGGAGTGATTATCTCCCCTGCGAGCACTTCTGTATTTATATATAATGAGATCATTACCAGGCAGCTATTCCAATTTTATTCAGACTTTAATATTTCTTGAAGAAAAAAAATAGCATACAAAAGGGTTTGTGTTGCCAACTCAATCAGACGTGCTGTTGATGGAGAATTATTCAAGTGCAAGCCGGAAGAGGAAAAAAATATTATAATAATAATTTCAGAGAGGTTTCTGTCAAAGTCGAGCTCTCTGGTGATAATGTTTCAAGTGAATGTGCCAAGGTGTTCAGAGGTGAGGAAGGAAAATAACAACGAAGAGAAAAGAGGGCTCCGTGTAGGATTAACAGCGAGGCGTGTCCCCTCGTAAACAGCTGGGCAGGTAAGACAGGGCCTCTTGCCAACACTGGGCCCCCGCCCAGCTTTCTCCTGGTGACTAGACTAGGGAAGCAGCTTTGCTTGCCTTCCCTTCACCTCTGGTGGCACAAGCAGCAGTCTGGGGTTAGAAATTGCCCCTTCTGTGGGTGTTATTCCCTCTGGTGGTGGAGCTCTGGTGGTTGGGCCAAGTAGGCAAAACAATCCCTTTTCCATTTTCACGACAGGCAGCTTTATATGAAAGAAGGGACTTTTTCTCTCACCATCCCTGCTGCCTCTGCCCGACAAAGAATATGGCAGGATTGTCTTTCCTTTGGTTCCCATTCGCACACAATGCCTAGCAATTCAGTGCCCTTGCTACTCTATCAGTTCTCAATAAATTAGGAAATCGAATGAAAGAAATCAAATCCTAAGATCCAATGAAAAGGAATCTCTTTTCCATAATCTGGATGGCACCTCAGGATTATTCCAAACCTTACGTGACAATTATGAAAGTTGTCTATCCCCGGCCAGCCCTTCTAGAAATACGTTCCGCTAATGTGAGCTCTCTGGATGTTTGAACTTCGGATAAACATGAATTTACTGGTTCATTTCTAAGACCTAAGTTTATCCTGAGATTACAAATCCAAGAAGAGGATCATCTTAGCTATTAGCTCTCAGTCCTGAACTGCAGATGGGAATAAGCTGTTGGAAGAGGAATAAAGGCTTGTCATCACAATAAATGTGAAATTAAAGGATTCTAGGTCTTTTTTTTAATGGTGATTGAAAAGTATTAATTTTTTTTCCTCTAGCATTTCCTAACAAGGCAAACCAAAATAACATTATAAGAGAATTTACAAAATTTACCTGCTGTCCACTGAGCCCTCAAACATGACTCAGACATGGAGTTGGTAGATTTCTTACTGAAATGGTCAGTAGTTAGTTCTGGTAAAAATGGTTAAGGGTATATTATGGATCCTAGTCTTGGAATGTACTCGACATTTAAAAATCAGTTTGTAAGAGAAACAAAGGAAGAGAGGGAGGATAGTGATCTCATGCCTCCTTGAAATATAGCTAGCTCCACCATAATCTATATCGTATAGGCAAAGAACCGCATCAAAAGAGTCCTAAAAACTCTTGAACTTAGAAGAGACTGAAACGAGAAAATGGGAACAATTTTCTCTCCCTCTCCATAAATCCACAATGGCTAATCATAGCAATTATTTCAAGATTAACTCCTTGCAAAGGAGAAGAATCTGTCCAAGCAAGAATTATTAAATTTCTTTCCATCGTTCACTATTGTGTGTTAATCCTTTATGCGTGTATGCATGTGCGTGTATGTGGAGAGACAGATTTTTCATAACAACTCCTCCATCTGCCTCCCTTGTCTCTTTATCTACCTTCTGGTCTTCCCTCACAGCCTTAAAAGAAGGGAGACCTCTCTTTTTCCCAAAACCTTCTGCCTCTCCAACATCCTCAACCAAGCCTCCTCTGTCTCTTGCCTTCTGTCATCCAGTATGCGTGCGTTCCCCTTCTGGGGACAGTCCTCCCAAGGCTGGCTCTCAGGAGGTGTGGCCTCCGGCCCCTGCTCTTCCACATGACATCAGCAAGGCCGCTAGGAGCATCAGATCTCCTCACGCTATATGCCCATGACTTGGCCTCACAATGGCCTGCAAATACTGCTGTATTTCAATCTTTTCTTCAACAGCCAAAATCTTCATTACCTCACAACCCATTCTCTCCATAGATATCTAAAACACAGCTTTCACATCCACCACACCATGGAAATTTCTCTCTAAGATCATAAAGTCCAACCTTTTGGCCAAAGTAAATTGTCTTTGTGGACCCTTAACCCTTTGGACTTTTTGGAGAGACCCTCTATGACCAAGGAAATTCCTCTTACAAGTCTTTTCATTGATGCCCCACATTATCTGCTCCCCTCTGCCTCCCCTCTGTCTAGGCCTACCTATCTGCCACAGGGCCCTTGGCTTTATTCATAGCTGGGCCGTCAGCCTACGGTGAGCGCTTCAGAAATGATGAGCTATTGCTCTCCACCCCCCACTGTCCCCACCACCACTCCACACCAAATATGTGATTTAACTTTGGGTTAAAGTATTGCATCTCACAGAATCTTCTGTTTAACAAGTAAATGCCTTTTAAAAGCTTGTATATTAATTCATCATCTATTAATACAAAATTAATTTCATAGATAATTAAATGTTAGCTCAGAAATCAGAAAGTAGCACAGGAAGAAATGGAATATAAAATGAGTTCATTTTGAAGGCATGTCAACTCTATTGTCTAGATAGAACAAAATAAAATCATGCCCGAGAAAATATACTTTATTGCCTATAGGAACACTAGTCCCATAATTAAAACAATATAAAAATTACCATAATTGACAACAGGCAAGGTAATATCGTACTAACTCTCCAGAACTCTGATTAAAAATGACAAATCTGATGCCCCCTCAGAGAGTTATAGGTCTATAGTAAGGAGGATTCTGGGAAAGTTAATTATCAATATCTGTCTACGAAGGTTCTAAAATAGCATGATGATTTACTGTCGGAAACATGAGAGAGAATGTTCCCCACCTACCAAATGTTGTGATGCTTTTTACCTGCTCTCTCGGACTCTAACCAGGGAAAATTGGTCACGGTTTCTGCTGAGACCACAAGGACCCGATCCTTTTCCCCATAAATAGCTTTCTCGGCACATGTGCTCTGTGGGGAACACTTAACCTTGTATCACTGCTGTTGATAAAGTCTTGGAGCCTCACCCTAATGATTAGCTCCCCACCATTTAGACTATTGTTGGCAATCAGCATGCTTTGTATAAAGCAACTGAGTGTTTATCTCTCAGTATTCACTCCTTAACTTTTGCAGATGCCCAAGATGCTTCTTTCCTGCAGTCCCAGAACTTAAAGCAGTGGGTAGGAAATAAGTTGTCTAGATACTGTGTGTGAGAGTGGTGAAGTTTAAAGTTCTCTTTTCTCTCTCTGCAAAAATGTAGTCTGGTCCCAGATTAATAAGATTACCCCTCCACTCTGGAGCAAAGTGCCACCTTTAATCATTTCCAGAAGTGGGCCATCCGACCTTCTGCCTGGTAGGTTCATGAACAACAGGAAAAAGATCAGCAGGCAGTGTCAAAAGCCAAAAATACCTTGTCTCTGAAGACCTTCTTCTCGCAAAGGGTCTTAGGAATCAAAGCAAGGGCAGAACCACCTAGTATTCCACAAACAGGGGAATTGAAAACCCCCAGCGTCTGTGATAAAGGAGGCTGTGCTAATCACACCACTATCGGAAGCACACAGGATTTGCAAGTCATATCCATTATCTTGTATGCTGACATCATGAAATGAGATTCAAGGATAGCAGAGAAACTGGGTGGAACGTGGGTCTGATTACAAGCAGACTCTTAGGGTCTTTGCCTCTTGATGTACCTGACTGGCCACGTCTTGAGGGAGAAAGCACGCTGTTTTCAGAGGGCAAAAAAGAGATTCTCTTGCCCTGTTATTAGTCAGTTCTACCATGAACGGGTCTGAAGATAGAAAACATGAGCCAAAGGTGACTTACTTAGCTCTTCTCCCACGAAAAAAGACACCTGCCCTCTTTACCTGTATCGACAGGGTTCCTTCCGGAAGCCATGGAGCAGGAGTCCTCAGTTACACATAGTTAAGTGGTTGCTACGAAGTGCTCATGGCATACCACACCTGGTATTAACTTACTTACCCTTTATAGAAAAACTCTACTAATTCCTGCCCTATAGCCTCTATGGCAATATTAAAAATAACTATAGTAATGGCCAATATTTATTAAGCTTTTCAATATTCAATACACTATAAAACACATTGCATAAATTATATCATTAAATCACCACAACAGCTGTATGAAGTAGATATTTTCATTTTCCCCATTTTAAAAGTGAAGGATCCAGGCCACTTGGGTGGTTCCGTTGGTTGAGCATCCAAACTTGATCTCAGCTCAGGTCATGATCTCAGGGTTGTGAGATCGAGCCCCCCATAGGGTTATGTGCTGGGCATGGAGTCTGCTTAAGAGTCTCTCTCCCTCTCCCTCTGCCCCTCCCATGCCCTACCCCACCACTGGCCTCAAAAAAAGTGAAGGATCCAAGGCTTGCAGAATGAATTAGTCTCCAGGACTAGGAAGTGGGGGAGGCAGGATTCAAAGCCTGTCAGTCTAACCCCACTAACCCACTTTAGCAACCAGTAAACAGTATTTCCTCCATTATAATGATAACAAGAGCTACCATTTGCCAAGTGTTTACAATACACTAGCCTTTGCATATATTGTCTCTAAAGCTCACCATGGTCTACATTTGTACTCTCCAAAGACGAAGAGACAGGAACCCAGATTGGTTAAATAATTTACCCAGGATCAGACAGCTAAGAGAAGAGCTCCCAGGTTCAAATTTCATTACATACGCCACCTCATAGGAGAAAGACAACCTTTAGTGGACAGTAGATTCAGCATAAGAAAGACTGGATTGTTTTCTAACACTCCATCTTGCTAGAAAGACTATGGGTCATCACAATCGGGTACTAACCCTCACTTAGTCATTCGTTAATTCCGTGTGGCACCTGGCACAGCATTTAACCCTTTTAGATCTCAGTTTCCTTGTTGACAAAAAGTGGAAGGTTGGATACTCTCTGAGATCTCCCAGCTCAAACATTCTCTAAACTTCCCATTCCGTCCCTTCACAGACTTATGTAGTCATTTTTGCTCTGTGTATATGTGCACAGTCCTGGTAATTGCAAACTCTCAGAAAGAAGCAGTCAATTTTCTGATTTAAAACTCCGCCCATGGGATAATCTCTCATTATGGACTCTACTTGCCTTCTGTCCAAGAGACCGTGTGAATTCAAGTCAACGTATCATTAGAGGACGACCCAGGAGAACAGCTGCTTCCCCTTAGAACATCAAGAGGACACCAGACCCTAGGCACTCCTGCTCCTTTTTGTTTCATTTTCTTGTCTTTGATTTGGGGTAATTTGGCTAACTTACTCAACAGCCAGTAAGATCTAATTCCTGAGACCCAGATGGGTCAAGTGCGGTCCATGTACGTTGACTATTATGGGGTATGGAGGACGTGATTGTTTTCCTTTATTATAATATGTTAAATTGCTACCATCCATCTGGCAAATTAAGAGTGAGGTTTATGGCTGTTCATAATGTACAACTTTTCCAATGAGCTATTTTATCTGTATCTCATTTCTTATTCCTATTATCTTTCTCTGTAGATTATCAAACACTAAGAACCACTATATACTTGCCTTCATCAGGTTAAAAATGGCTTCCCAAGCAGAGGCTAAATTCTAAAAACTGCCACTGTAAAGTCTCTCAAATGGCAGCTCTTCTCAGCCTGGATTCCCTTCACTTTGACTGATGGGCAAAACTGATGTAAGGAAATACTTCTACTGAGTTTACTTCGTCAAGTAACTTTTTTTTTTAAGAAAAAAAAAGAAAAAAGCTGTCCTGCCAGTGATCCCTTTAAGCCTTTTTAATTGCAAAATTCTTTTTTATGGTGTCGCTGACCTAGCCTTAGCAGAGTTCATTTCAGAAATGTGCTGAAGTGGGTACCAGTGCTGACAACTAAGGCTGAGAAATGTTTTAAGTATCACGACTCTACATTTTTCTCCTGTCTGTGAGGTTCAGGGATTCATCCTGTCTGAATCATGCCTGCCCTTTGTTTATGCATGAATAAGATATTTTAGACACTGAGGACAAAGCATAGACACCAGCCCTTCCTGGAAAAATAAGACCTAGACCTCAAATCAGGGTGAGCCTACAGATTGTCCCCAGCTAATTTCCAAATGTGAATACAGAAACACTGGTCAGTGGTCTTCTCCAGTTCTCCTATTGGAACCTAACCTTTAGCAAGACAAAAATGTCACATATAATAGATCCTAAAATTAACAGCCCATCTTGCTTTTCAGTTGATCAGATCAGCTGAGAATGAGGTCAGTCTCTTACCTCCTCCACATAAGATGTCATTGTTTTAGTACATTTAACAACACCATAGACATTAAGCCTCAAAAAATATCTGGTGACTTAGAAGCTCAGAATATGGATCAAAAATAAGCCTGCAGAAAGTAGTCAAGCTCATCTCCTAATTCTTGGAAGGGCCACACCTAAAGCATCCTGTATCACTTAGGAAAATCTCTTCTTTGCTCATGTACCTGCTAGATAACCACTTTCTGGGCACCTGCTGACACTCTTCTGGGAACTGGGTATGCTCTGAACACAAGAGACAAAGTCATATTGTAATAAGTCTTACATTCTAGTAAAGGAGACAGGCAATAAACAAACAAAAAAAATGTAGAGTAGGAGTTAGTGCTATTCTGAAGATAAAACAAGATAATGTGCTCCAAAAGGACAAGACTCTTTGAATAGCCAAGATTCTCTGAGGAGTTGACATTTAAGGTGAAGCTGGAATAAAATAATGGCACGTGTGTATGTCACCTGTGTGTCTCCACACCTGTGAAGACGTTGGCCAGGGAAAGAACATTCGAGGCTCAGGGAATACATAGTGCAAAGGCCCTAAGACAGAAGGCAACTAGAAGTGTTCATGACATGGCAAGGCAGGGTAAGAGAGAAGAGAAATATGAGGTAAGGTCAGTAGGTGGGCAGAGGCCAGAACTCATGAGGTCCTGAAGACTCATTTGGAGACCTCCATTTTGGCCTAGTAATAATGAGAGCTAGTAGAAGTTTATAACAAAGGGAGCCTTGTGAACTTTTTTTTTTTAAGAGTACCCTAGTTTCTGTGAGGGGAATGGATTTGGGAGCTAAAAATGGAAACAGGGAACCACCTAGGCAATTGCAGTGGTCCAGGTGAGAGACGATGGAGGCTTTCACTGGGTGGCAATTAGTGGAGACGGAGAGAAGAGGGAAGTTTGGAAAAATGCTTTGGAGATAGAATGCCAGGATTTGCTGACAGACCTGATGTGCAAAATGGGGGAGTCAAAAATGACTCTCTGGTTTTTGGCTAGCTCATCCATTCTGACCGTGATCAGTACTTTGGCATCTGAGATCGGGATGTTTCGGCCAAAAGGCACGAGAGGCAGGACCAATTGCACTGTAAATTTGAAATGCACCAGAGGAAACTGGTATATTTTGTAAACTGTCATCGGAGAAATCATCACTGTTCTGACTCACTCCTACAGAGCAATTTTGTTACTTGAGAGAGCCTCTGAGCAAGCCTCATAAGAGTAGTATTCTTAACTTAAGCAGAAAGAGTGCGTTTCCTCGTTATGTCCCGATAGCCGGGAGGCATACGAAATAGAGAGTGGGCTTAGGATTCTGTGCTTTGTTAAAGTGAAGGGACAATCAGCATCAGGAACACTAGCCATGGCAGGACACGGGATTGCTCAACGATGTATGAAAAGAAGAACCAGTCATCTGAATTGAATTTTCAGCTGGAGCCTAAGAGGCCAAATTTAATCATCCACCTAAAATTATCACACAAGTCAATACTTGTATGATACTTCCTCCCTTCTCCTTGCAAAGGGAAAGAGACAGATTCTTTACTTTTCCGTCAAGCAGGTGGCCCTGAGGCAGCTAACCAGCTGGCTGAAATCTAAATACCTTCGCCAAGACAAAAGCGTAGCATGATTGATGATCTTCTTGTCCTAGAAGAGAACCTCCCCCAACCAATCAGCATGCAGAACTGCTATCGCATGATCATTGAACAAAAGGAGACTTACAGCTGATAAACGGAAGTTCTAGGCCCCAACTGGTGGAGGCTCAGGCTCCCAACTTAATTCCACTTAAGGCACTGATTTATAACAAGGTTCAGTTACTTCCTTAGTTAGGAAGCCCTAGTTTGCTTTTTTCAGACCCTGAATAGGTATCTACACCTACTGATCTAGTCAATCATTCCAATGTATCTGCCTCAGCGTTGGCACTGGTCTGCCCCTAGAGAGAAGACTCCTCCCCCAAACCTCTTGGAAGTATAGCTTTCTGAACGGTGTATAGAGTCTCCCTCTTATGTCGTCTAGGGTTGAAAAAATGCCCCCTATACATCCCACTTAACTGGGAGCCCACAATTAAGATCCTATTTGACCATGGCTTTTGTCTTGTATCATCCCAACACCTTGAAAGCAGGAAGCGGGAGCGTCCACCCAAGGCATCAAAGTTGATTTATCTGCACAGGGAACTACTGGGTGAGGAGAAGTCCAGGCCCAATGGCCCCTGGGAGGTGGCACTTCCAAACTTTGGTGGGTTTTCTGCCTCCATGCTGAAATTCTTCTGGGCATCTACAATATCTTCTGATCTCAAACCCAGGACGAATATGAAAATTGAGATTAGCAGATTTTAATAACCAGGTAACCAAACATTTCAAATTCTACTTGCTCCTGGACACTTTCCAAACCTATTGATACCTCAGATTTCTTATTGGTAAGACAGAAAGGAAGAGTCACCAAGTAAAACACTAGACAGAGGAATGTAAAGCAGGGAATTAATCTTCTCCTGAATGGAAATCCCATGTAAGGGTCAGAATAACTCCTTCTGAAACATTATAATACAACAGTGGGCCTTATTCCTAAGAAAACCAAAGGATGCCATGTGCTCTTAGGAGTCATTTTCTCTGTGATTGCCAGGGTCATGGTTTATGATGTTCACTACTAGCCTTGATAGTTGAGCTTAAGAAAAAGGCCCTCCTAGGGTGCCTGGGTGGCTCAGTGGGTTAAAGCCTCTGCCTTCGGCTCAGGTCATGATCTCAAGGTCCTGGGATCGAACCCCGCATCGGGCTCTCTGCTCAGCAGGGAGCCTGCTTCCCCCCCTCTCTCTCTCTGTCTGCCTGCTTCTGATCTCTCTGTCAAATAAATAAATAAAATCTTTAAAAAAAAAAAGAAAAAAGAAAAGAAAAAGGCCCTCCTAGAAAGAAACTGTCACAGAGCAAAAGAAGCCAAGCACCCATTACCCTAAAATCTCCTTCCACAAGTTCAGGGTGAAAGGCACAGTCTGTCTCTTATGTGTCCCAGCACATAAATCTTTCCTCTGTCAGCTCCAGGAGATGATTTTCTTCCTAAAAACTGAACATCAGACTTGTCAAAAATTTTTCCTTATTGATCAAACAGAGACAGTATTGACGTTAGAGGGATACTTGCAGAACCATCTCCCTTATTTCAAGGAGAAGCTGAAATTCTAATGGCACCTCCACCATGGTTTCAATACAGGTTGTGTGGGGGTGAAGGCGGTACTGAGTCTCCAGCCTGGAAATACACGCCCCATTACCGATTACCGAGGGCAAGAACACAGGCAGTCAAGGCGGGGGCGCTGGGGGAGGACAGGGAAGCCAGGTGACAGCCCGGCTCCTCTCCCCACCCCAACGGGATTAGTGATGGAATCACAGGAGTCCCATAGCTGCGCTGTTCTCTCTGTATTCTCAGCTCCTAGGCTCTTGGGCAAAAGCACAAATATATCTTGTGAGACACTTCATAACCCTGGCAGAGGAAGAATGCTATTTTCGAAGGAATTAAAGGAGCCTCAGCGCAGACCTGAGGTGCCTGCAGAGCCTGCTTCCCAGACCCCTGCTCCTCGGGGGCTTCCCCCCAGCCCAGCAGCACCTCTAGCCCGTGCTATGAGGCGGGTGCTTTAAATGCATTGCCTCCCTCACGGTGACCACAATTCAGTTACACTTCTATCCACAGGGGCGCAAAGGTAGAGGAAAGCCCTTATGTTGTTCTTTTGTTCACTAATGGTATCTTTTATATTCAAGCGGGTTTTCTAATGGTAAGGAGAGAAAGAAATAAAGGAAAGAGAGAAGGAATGAAAAGGAAAGAGGGGAAGGAAGGGAGGGAAAGAGGGACAGAGGGAGGGAGGGAGGGAGGGAGCGAGGGATGTCAGAGAACACTTTCAAAATCAAAAAAGGTGCCAATGAGCACGCTGCGAGGCACAGTGTTCTCACGGGGACCACACAGAGGGGGGAGGGTATTAATCATAGAGGGGGATCCCACAGTAGCACCCAGGGAGGGGGAGAGAATTGCCTGAGTAGCTTTGCCAGACTATCATTCTCCTCCTCCCTCTAGAGATTCTGAGGTTGAGCCACAAATAACAATTTGGAAAGATGTCCAAGATGTGTTAAGGAAAAAACACAAGATGCAGAAGAGTCCATTTAGTAAGATTCCATTTCTGTAAATAATATAGCCATAATTACAAGTCCCATTTGCCCATATCATTACATATCATTACATGCCTAGAAGAGTCTTGAAGAACATACAGTAAATGTAAATAGTGGTTTTCTCGAAGGGATGGTGTTAGGGAGGGTTTTCTGTCTTGAAGCACAAGATGACAATATTTCAGATTATTAATCAGTATGTTTAGCCCCTGAACTAGACTCACCAAAACCCTTTACGGGTGTCCTGGCATGAGTCACATACAACAGAACAAGAAAAATGTTGCCAATACTCGACTTTTAAGGAAAGAAATTTTTTGTTTTCTGCTCTAAACCTACAGCAGGAAGATTCTGCTGTATACTGACAGAGCAAAGGTTTAAGACTGAGCAAGACTGGAAGAAAAGACCCCACGGGCTGGTGAGAAGACATGCAGGGGGCACCACCAGGGACAGGAGAAGGTGACGAGGAGAAGTTGTGAGCTGCAAAGGAAAATCTGGCCAGCTCCAGGGAGCTGCAGGGAGCTGAGAGCGACCAGGTTCCTTGGTAGGGACCACCCATGGCCAAGGGTAACTTGCCACCTGTTGATGTTCGTCTTAGAATGACACTGATCTACTGCCCCACGCGGACCCAGCAGGGCCTGCTTCCTACCCACCTCCAGCGGAAAACTCCCAGTTTCTTGCTCAACAACACTAAATATTCATGGCCTGTCACCTTGCCCCAAATCAGATGAGCCATGAGCAACAGACAGTGATTACGGGGGTAAGTAAAGCCTCACTATGGACTAAACGAACAAATTTGCAATTACTACCAGAATGGCGGCGCAAACGTATCAGTCCTGATACATGAACCTTTCATAAAGTCTTCCTTTTTTGCTGCATGCATGTACCACTTGGTGATGAGAAACATGTTTTAGGGACACCTGGGTGGCTCAGTTGGAAGAATGTGCAACTCTTGATCTCAGGATTGTGAGTTCGAGCACCACATTAAGTATAGAGATTACTTAAAAATAAAATCTTTAGTGCTCGCTTTGGCAGCACATATACTAAAAAACAAATGAAT
>CM052800.1:104345583-104361810 GCA_028533885.1 Nasua narica
GAGGACTGGAAGATCCACAGCCCCATCGGTCTGAGCAGCTTACGCAGCATTCAGCCTCGTCAGACCTGGGTAGCTAACACTGACCAGACAGAACAAGAAGGGCATCCGAGAACATTTCAGTGGGACTCCCCACACAATTCAGGAGCACAGAATTACAGATACGACTCACTGCTAGAAGAATGTTATAAGGTGCCCAGAACCTTGCCTACATCTCTGTGGCTGTTTCTTTTCCCTTGTTCTGTCTCTCCATGGTGAGTAGCCCTAAAGCCCTTGGACCAGAAGGCTCCACTTCCTGCAGGAAACAGGAAACCTGGAGAAAGAATCTCCCTCTCTACCACCACACTTAGATTGGGAAAGAGGAAAAGCCCCCTGGAAAGGTGGGATGCCCCCGGGCAGAAGATGACAACTCAGAAGAGGAGTGTGAGGGTCAGGCTGAACCTCAGGAGCCTTCACAGCTCAGTAAGTGAGAAGCCAGTGGTGGGGCTTGTGGGGGGACACAGGCGGCAAGAACTCAGCCCTGAACAGTGAGTGAGAAGCGTGAGCGCTGGTCTTGATTCTGTGGGCAAGTCTGCCCTACCTCTCTGGGCCTCCTAAAGTAGGAATCGGCTTCTTTACTAAGACGTTGGCCAGAGCAATGGGGTACCAAGGTGGCAGATGTGGAAATGTTTAGCTCTGAGTGCAGGAAAAGAAGGATGCGTTGTCATGAGAGAATTTTAATACAGTAATAAAACTGGCTCAGTCACTCTGCTTTTTATTATCACCCTGAGAAGGCAATTGGAAGCAATGTCTGTGCTAAAATGCTCCTCTTTGTCAGTGCATTTTATTACACACACACACACACACACACACACCTGCTTGCTTTGAGGACAGAGAGCCCTTAGTTGACAGGAAGTCCATGGAAGAGCTTTCCAGTGCCACCCAATAATTACAAATGGGTGGTGCTACCCTAACACTGAAACATAATACTGCTGAAAATTTCAGAGCAGTAGTGCAATGGGCTCCAGGATGGCCGCAGGGACAACAGGTCTTCATATCTGGAACCTGTCAGTGTTACTTTACTTAGCAAAAACCTCTGCAGATGTGACTACGTTAAGGATCTTGAAGTGGAGAAATGACCTTAGATTATCTCAACGGGCCCAAAATGCAATCATAAGTATCCTCATTAAAAAAAAAAAAAAAAAAAAAGAGGCAAAGGGAGATTTGACATGGGCAGAAAACAAGGCAATGTGACTGCTCAATGAATCTAGAAGAGGTAATAGATTCCCCCGAGGCTCTGGAGAAAACACCCCTGCCAATGCCTAAATTTCAGCCCAGGGAAACTGACCTCAGACTTCCAGCCTCCCAGAAGGGTGAGAGGATAAATTTCTTTTGTCTCCAAGTTTGCAGTACTTTGTTACAGTAGAAAGGTAACTTGGGCAGGGAGGGGAAAGCTTACTGCAACCAATGGAGGACACCTTCAAAGGGGAATTTTGGTCTCTAGGACTTCCTGCACCTTCTCCCTGGGGCCCAACATTCCAGATTATCAGGAGGCAGGATCTACCGAGATAAAGCCTCATGAGCACAAAGTTGGAAAACCGGCTTGGACAGCTCCAATCCCCACCACCCCCCACCCGCCCCCATGTAACCTCTGGGAAACTGCCCCAGAGAAGGTGGTGGCCATCCACCACCATCAGTAGTGACCTTAGGACATTAGAGTGACTCTGCCACCAGACCAGAGTTCCCAGTTCAGACTGGTGGGCTGGCCAGGACATTCATACTCAAGTGACATCCAGGACAGTTTCTGGAAAGCCTTCCTCAGCTAGCTCAGCCTCTTGTTCTCCATCTGGACTGTCTGGACTGGCCCTTTGGTAGACATTCTTTGTGTGCCGTTCAGATCGCAGATCATTTATCCATGGCAAGAAGCATTTCATCAGTGACCTACTTTCTCACTCCACACGTTACAGAAACCCAAATCCCTGCCTAAGGTGAGAAGAGGCTGGAGCCAAGAAGCCCAAGAAATGAGTTGTGTCTAAGCCCCAGTGGGCAGAAGTCCAACAACCAGGCTCACCTGGGCTTGACTACCCCCAGAACAGAAGGAAACTTAAAAAGCAGCAAAATGCCATGAGAAATAAGGATTAACACTGGTTAATAAACGTACTGAAAATGTGAACTGCTTCTGTGTCTTATCCCAGTGGTGCCTCACGTTTTCAGTCCGCATGTGGCTAGGAAAAGACCTACCCGTGCTGCACTCGTGTGAATCAAAACACAGCTTCAGAACACGGCGCAAGAGTTGTTCACTAAAGAAATCTCCCTGTGAATTCTTTCATAATGTGAGGACTCTCTTTTTAATTTATTTTTGATGAAAATCTGGATTCTTCCCCTCATATTTGTTTAAGGAGAGATGCAGATTTACAAGTACAAATTCGAGTGAGTTCTGCTCCACTGGCAAGGTTAATTGCCGTCCTTCTTTCAAGGAAAGCGAGGCTTCTAAGCCTCAGCTGCACCATTTTTGCAAGCATCAACCTGCTTGCCCTACAAGAATTCCCCCAGCTAGTCCCACAATCCACTCCCAGGGTGAGGAACATGAGGGCCACTGAGTCAAGCAATCATCGAGGGTCCCACAGCAGTTAAAGGTACTGAACATCAGGAGGTTGAGCAAACAACAAAAAGTGATACTGATATTTTTAAACAAGGGAATGAACTCAAAATACTCTAATTCTATTATATAATTAGGGGGGAAAGAAGGGAAGATAAGGACTGGATGAGAAAGGCAGAGGAAGGATGGAGGAAAGAAGATCAAAATAAAAATAATAGATAAAGGAGGAAAATTAAATATTATGAAAAGAAAATGCAGGCTATGTGGAGAAAGGTACAGTGGGTTCCAAAACATGGGAAATCTTTTTTATCACTTGGACTGTGAATTAAGAAGAGCCCCCTGGGGGCTCCTGGGTGGCTCAGTGGATTAAAGCCTCCGCCTTCAGCTCAGGTCATGATCTCAGGGTCCTGGGATCAAGCCCTGCATTGGGCTCTCTTCTCAGCAGGGGAGCCTGCTTCCTCCTCTCTCTGCCTACTTGTGATCTCTCTCCTCTCTATCAAATAAATAAATAAAATCTTTAAAAAAAAAAAAGAAGAAGAAGAAGAAGAAGAAGAGCCCCCTGGACTACTAATGCCTTACATTTGCACAGTGTTTTACAATTTTCAAACAACCTTCCTTCTGACCCTTACAACAGCCTGAGGACGTGTCCTTTTGCATGCGAGTAAACAGAGGCCGTTGGCTTCCTGTCTAATACTCCACCCCGGAAGGGCAGCACCTGACACTCCGGCCGCGTTGCCGACACGGTACCTTTCCCACTGGCCTCCCGAAACACTCTGGGGTGCACAGTGGCCCCCGAATCCTTGCATGCTTCTTTCCTCATGTGGAAGAAAATAGGCAAATACCTTGAAGTCACCCCCATTTCATTTGTACTAAATTATGTTTCTAATCTGAGTTTGCTGGGGCAGCTATAACCAATGACCATAGACTGGGTGGCTTAAACAACAGATAATCAGTTCTTGTACTTCTGAAGGCTGAGGAGATCAAGCTCAAGGAGCCAACAGATTTGGTATCTGATGAGAGCTCACTCCCTGGCCTGCCGATGCCTCCTTCTCCACGTATGCTTGCCAGGTCTTCCCTGGTGCATGCTCATGGAGAGAGCTTTTGTGTCCCTCCCACAATTAGGACACTATTCTCATCTTGGGGCTCCACCACCATGACCTAATTTAAACCTAATTCTCTCCCAAAGCCCTCACCTCCAAATACCAACATGTCGGGGATTAGGACTTCAACATATGACTTTTGGGGGACACAATCATTTAGTCCATGACATAACCCGAACCACAGAATCCAGGATCAGTCAGGAGTTTCCAATGAGTCTAGGTTTCGGAAAAGACCATTGACCAATGCTGACGTGGGGAGGGCCCAGGGGGGTGGAAAAATCAGAAGAGAGGAGCTCGGGAAGGCCCCCTTCTACCTCAGCCGGCCCTGGGCAGAACTGCAAAGTATGGAGTTTTTATCCTGGATCTTTCCACCCCTCTCTCGGATGCCCCCTATCCTTGGATAGCAGCCCTCTCCAGGGAAGCCTGGGGTCTCCAGGAGCCTACCTCACCCTGCCTGCCCCCTGCTGTGGACCCAATGTTTGTGTCCTCCCAAAATTCATACTGATGAAACCCTAATCCCCAGTGTGATGGTATTTGGAGGTGGGGCCTTTGGGAGGTAATTAGGTCATGAGGCTGGGGCCCTCATGTTGGGATTGGTGACCTTATAAGAAGAGACAGCAGAGTTCAAGACTGCTCTCTCTCTACCCCCCTCCCCATTTTCTCCCTCTTCTCTTCTCCCTCTCCCTGCCTTCCCACGTGAAGAAACCAGGAAGACATTCTCACCGGAACCTGATAATGTTGGCACCATGATCTCGGACTTCCCAGCTTCTAGAACCGTAAGAAATTAATGTTTGCTGTTTAAGCCAATCTATGGTATTCTCGTTGTAGCAGCTGGAACTAAGATACTCCTCCAGCTTAAAAACAGACATTTTGTTTACCTAGTACACAAGGCCTTAAGCCACCACCAGCCCCAACCCCAACTCACACAGGCATATGTGCGTGCACACACATACACACACACACACACACAAACACACAGTGTCGTGCTGGTAAATTCATCAGTCTGTCTCTAAAAGACAAAATGCCCTGACTTGTAAGATTTGCCGTTTCGAAGGTGAGAATACTACCACCATGGCTCATTTCAAATACCCAACATGATGTCACCAAATGGGGGTCAGGAAGAGTTAACGGAATTGTACATCGTCATATAGCATTTCTACCACACACACAGCAGAGGCAGAGAGCTTCAAAGCATCAATCATCGTAAAATAATTAGAAAATGATGAGTTTGTGGTATTTATTACCTTTGTTTCTAATAGAATGTATTGAATTGTAGTTCATATAATTGAATTCATAATTATGATGATGGCTGTGTTTAAGAACCAGCTCACAAATTGCCAGAAAATGTTGCCATGAGCTCTATCCCATCAACAGGGGGAGCAACTAAGGGCGGCACATAACTGCCCCACCCAGTCTCCATTTCGGCTTTGTTTCCGGTTCACCAAGGGGACTACTGATCGGTGACATTTATCCTGTGACTCCAAAGATCAACTACATAGGTTGACTTTCTTTGCAGGGAACTTTGCAGGTCTAGGAAATAGATGTTTCTTGGTTTCCTATCCAATTAGAAGTGTTTTTCAGGGCACCTCTGTGGCTCAGTGGGTTAAGTTAAAGCTTCTGCCTTCAGCTCAGGTCATGATCCCGGGGTCCTGGGATCGGGCCCCATATCGGGTTCCCTGCTCCGTGGGGAGACTGCTTCTTCCTCTCCCTCTACCTGCCACTCACCCTGCTTGTGCTCTCTCTCTCTCTGTGTCAAATAAATAAATAAAATCTTAAAAAAAAAAAGAATTGCTTTTCAGTGGACACTCTACCAACGGACAGATACTAGCCTCGTGCCCTGTGCCCTCTGCTGGCTCCGGCCCCAGCACTTCCTGTCAGCTGAAACACGTAGCCAGGAACTTGGCGCAGCCCCCAAACGTTGGAATAAAAAGTGACAATTCCAGTCACGCACGTGTTTGGGCTCCACAAGGCCAAAAGTTTGACGTATCTAAAATGACTTTCCCCCGACTCAACTTCCTGTGTTGATGGGTAGAGAAGGCCAGACCGCTGCCAACAACCACACACGTGGCACCCAGCGGGGTCTTTCTGAGAAAGGCTCACACGGCCTTGAAACAGAGGGTAGAAGCCAACCTTCTGCTGTGCTCCGACACCCCTGACTAGAGGTTGAGCTTCCTCACTCATCTTTCCAAGCCCATGATACTGGAAAAAAGGATGGCAGAACCAGCACATCCTCTCATCAAAGAGGCATTGACTTTTAATTTTACAAATGTGGCACTTTTCCATAAGGAACAGAGAGAATTCATTAGTAATCGTACTCCAGAGACATTCTGCCTCTATGTTTCTTTCTTCTGGCTAGCTTATAATTACACCCCAGATTTCTCATTACAGAAACTTCTCCCCTTAACCTCTGTACAGTCTTAACTCTCTCCTCTGCCAGTGCGCCTTAAAAAACAGAGGATACAGGAAATTGGCCAAGAAAGGGACCTTCCTTTCCAGCTTGTGCTTCATCCACAGATAAAAGGAATGGATGGGAACACCACGCTAATGAGACCATCACCATCCCTAGAAAACAATTCCAATGTGTGTCCTTCTTGAGAGGGGGCAGAAGCAAAATCTGCAGCTACCCTTCCCTACGAATCAAAGAGGCAGGAAGGAGAAGCTCGTTTAAGGCGCGCCACACTATGCAGACCTGGTCACTGCCCCATCTACCAGCCGCGTAGATAAGTTCACGCATCACAAGCTGTCCACGGCATTGTCTCACCATCTGCTGAAACGCACAGAGGAGGAAATTACACAAATCAGCAGCCTTTACCACTCGCCTGCCCTGAATCCTTCCTCTGCTGCCATAGAAGCGAGGCCATTTCCAAAGCCTCTCTGTAGGAGGAAGAGCCCCTGTAGGTGTGCACCTGCGAGCCATTGTACGGTGAGAGGCACGGGTGTGGGAAAGGCGGAAAGAGGTGCGAATTTGAGAAGGAGGCAGCATCGGACGGGGCTCCTATCTGCCTGGGGCCAATGCATCGCTCTGCTGGTGGGGAGGACAGCTCAACATCTGAGCAGCGATGATGTCTCTCCCCAACTCACACGCTGATCATTTCTTCTTTTCAAAAAGAAAATGTCTCTCTAGCTTTGTGTTATTAGTCTCCGGCGATGAACAATAGGTTGGAAATTCTGAGAAAATAAACTGCTGAAATTATTATTCACTCCCTGCTCCAGATTGCGAGCTACGGAATACATGCTCTGCATTCGGTGACTAAGGCCCCGTCCCATGTGTTTTCCCAGTTCAATCAACTGTGCTAAGAACTGTCACAATAGCCCTTGACGACAAGAAAATAAAATTTAGGGTAGAATGGGAAGCCTGACTTGCATGGTAATTCTTGTTTGCACCTGTTCTCCCCGCACCCTTGCTTCCTTCCCACCACCCACCCCATTGGTGATGTTTGCGAACCTCTCCATCCACCTTAATGACAAAGGAAAAGAAATGGGTTATTTTTCCAGTTTGGGTAATTGCTTCTGAAATGTTGTCACAATCTTGCAAATGACTATATTTCTTTCATGTCAGACCACTGTGATTTCTGCACAACACAGGTTACAGTTTTGTTAGGGTTCCGGTCTGCTGAGAGGTTTGAGAGTTTTGCTTCGGGTCTGGGGTGGTTTGGTTTGGTTTGGTTTGGTTTTTTCAGTTTTTAAGAAAAAGACAAAGCAAAAACTAAATAAGTCACCGTGATAACTTATGACAGAAGAATCAACATCTGAATCGAATGATAATAGAAGCCAGGCAGCAGGGAGAGGATATGTCTTGTGCCAAGAAAAGAAAGGCACGGAAAGTTATTTAAAACTGATCGAAACCCACCAGGAGTCACAATCCCATCACGGTTTCCCTTTGGAAAAGCAGTTTTCAGAAGCCCCAATTAACCTTAATTGAATTCTGCCTTAGTAATATCTGGAATTTTAATTGACTGGGAAGGTGATCATAAATCTCCGTTCATAATGCGGCTTAACCATTAGTAAATCCCCGGATGGCGGGCAGTCTTGCCATGCAGGGGACTTACTATTCTGTGGGCGAGGCTGGTTTTTAGATCATAAAACAAACATTCAAAAGAGAAAGCCCCTCACTGTCAGAGCCAGGCTGCAAACAGCTTCAGTGCAGACGTTCAGAGGAGAAATAAAGGATTCGGATGAACCAAAGGTTCACGTTTGTGCTGTAGGCTTCAATGCCTTCTCAAAATGTGATCTGGAACGTCCAGCCCGCTAAGCCTCCCCAAAAGAAATTATCCCCCAATCATTGATGATAAGCATAATATCATTCGTGTTTTCTCTTTTAGAAAACCAACCATCGGTTCACTCTTTTTTTTTCTTTTTTCTTTTTTTTTTTTTTTCTTATTAAAACTCCTGAGGACAGGAACTATCTTAGGCCTTTCAAATTGCCTGAATGTGGCTATTTAACTCAAAGACTCCCAATGAGGTGCCTCTTCAGAACCCCAAAGGCATCCAAAACTGAGGGAAGCCTAAGCATGTGTGTTTTGAAGAAAAAAAGAAATTTCCCTAGTAGATTCAGATTTGGAATTCCCTACCACCACGTCCGGTTGAAACACCATGACTTTAGCCAATCTGAAAGACTCCCCCAATCAAAAAATCAGATGGGTTGATTCTTGTTTCACTAAATTGAATGTATGTTTAAAATGAAGTAAGTTACTGGTTATTTTGAAATCATCTAGAAATAGTTCGGATGTGATTTCACCTTGTAGGAAGCCCCATGTCTTAGAGAAGTTACTCTCTTGTTTCTCCCATTTTCACCCACACATCTTGATCCCTCTGCCATAGTCAAAGAAAAATCAGAGTATTTCCCCTATATAAAGGTCTCCTCGCTTTTGTTTCATTCAAACCTTCAGTACCACTGCCAGCAAACCATCAAACCCCTAAAAGATCACCAACGGGAGGGAAAGAGTTCTGTATCCTAGCCAGGTGAGGGAAAGAGTGAAAAGGGGAAGGAACTTAATGAGATGGTTGGGCAGTTGGGCACAGGGGAAACCTGTCTCTCTTCTAAAGACTCCCAGCTCTTTTCTCACTTCAACTGTCACCATTTTGCAGGAAGCACTGAGCTGAGCTGTCCAGCGGAGAAATTGGTCAGAAAGGAACCATGCCAACTCAAAATTACACTACGTAACCTCAGAGGACAAGATCGTTTCTTCAACTCTGCGCAAGTTTTCCTGAAACTTGAAAACTTGAAAGCAAAGGAAATAATAGCTGTAAACAGCTTTAATAATAATTAATGATTTTACCCATTCTCTTTTTCTTACCTCATTCAATTCAGCTCGTTCTCTCTCCCTCCCTTCCTCCCTCCATTTCTCTCTCTCTCTCTCTCTCTCTCTCTCTCTCTGCCCCCCCCCATACACATTTGGAACACTTCTCATCCAAACAACACTTTTCAGGAATGACACTGAGAAAAAGGACACAGAACTGTTAAAGAAATCTAGACACCAATTAATTTTGCCCCCTGCTTGCTATGTAACTTTTCAAGCCTCCTTGGTAAGTGGGAATAAGAATGTCAATGATTGATGAAAGTTAAAGAAGATGCCTGCAGAACAGGACCCTCATTATATTAATTCCCTCAATATACCTCATTTAGGATAAAAATATCAAAAGAGAACAGAGGGAATTACATGAGCAAATCTGACATCTCTATGACATAAGTATGGGAGATTGGCAATCTTAGCATACTGATATCTATTTACCAGTTGGCCTGTTTCAGGAAATGTTTCCAATTACTTGAATTAAGGGCAAATCACAGAGCAAGTCCAGAGAGGAGACATAGGCTGTTTCAGAGTCAATCTTTAATATTCAGGCCAATATTTCCAAAGTGCGATCAGGGAGGTACCTGCATTATAACTACACTGGACCCTTATCACCAATACAGATTTTTAAGCCCCATCACTGAGAATGGGGCCCAAGAATACACACTTTACAAGCTATTAGGTTATACTTCTGCTCATTAAAAATTAGAAATCACTAATGGAGACAACAGTAATTATCATTTATGAGAAATTTTCTTATCAAGATTAAGTCAAGGGATGTGTGGGTGGCTCAGTCGGTTAAGCATCTGCCTTTGGTTCGGGTCATGATCTCAGGGTCCTGGGATCGAGCCCCGTGAGCAGGGAGCCTGCTTCTCTCCCTGCCCCTCACCCTGCTCATGCTCTCTCTCTCAAATAAATAAGTAAAATCTTTAAAACAAAGTTAAGTTAAGGTGATATATTTGTTTAACAATTAAACAGGAGAAATTTTTTTCCCAGGTTTATAACTGAGTAGACAAACCAAGTCAGATTTCTTATTTTGCTTTTAAAATATGAAGAAATAGGGGCACCTGGGTGGCTCAGCAGGTTAGAGCCTCTGCCTTCGGCCCAGGTCATGAGCTCAGGGTCCTGGGATTGAGTCCTGCATCCGGCTCTCCGCTCAGCAGGAAGCCTGCTTCCCCCTCTCTCTGCCTATTTGTGATCTCTCTCTCTCTGTCAAATAAACAAAATCTTTTAAAAAATATATGAAGAAATGAACATAAGCTCTCTAGGACTGGAAGGTCCAGTGTTAGCAGTGGGGTAACAGAATAACTCGTAGAGTCCTGTGGGTCTAGAAAAGTCTGGGAAAGCTGCAATTGACGATATTGACCAGGGGTCCATCGAGCGACATAGTGACTCAGCCAGAGTTTGCTATGTAACAAACCACTCAAAAACTTAGAGACTCGAAATAACACTCATGATTCCAAAGTCTGGCTGGGTAGGTTTTTGATTTTGCCCCAGCTCAGGTGGGGCCGAGTAGGGGAGGATGACCTCACTTACCTGCCTAGAGACTCATCTGGTGCTGGCTTATCTCTACTCCCCAAGGTCCTCCTCAGTAGGCTAGCAGGGGCTCCCTTGCATGGTGGCCACATTCAAGAGAGCAAGTGGAAGGTGCGACGCATCTCAAGGAGCAGGCTTAGAACTGGCACAACATCACATCAACCACATTAAACCAAGGACAGACAGACCAAACGCAAAGAATGGGGAAATAGACCCTACCTCTTTATGGGAGGAGGTGCAAAGACATTGTGACCATGTGCAATTATACTTCATAGCACAGAGAGTCAGAAATACAGGAAGATTCTGGAGCACAGGTGGTGCTGAAAATAGGATCAAAGTGGATGGTACGTCTGTGCACCTCACATAGCCCGCAGTGTCCTGGCAGCATGCCCCCCACTTCATCCAGTAAGTCTCACTCTGTTCACATCCTGTTCGACCACATGTCCCTCTCCCTTTTGTTTTCTACGCTCATTTTTCAAAACAGCCAAGCCTCTATACGACACTGACGTTATCCGGACTGGAAAACATGGTAATGGGAACACTTCCCCGCATGCTGTTGAGCCTCAAGACTTTTTTTGTAATTATTATGATTTTTTTCAATTAATATATAATGTATTATTTGTTTCAGGGATACAGGTCTGGGATTCATCAGTCTTACACAACACCTAGCGCTCATCACAACATATACCCTCCCCAAAGTCCATCATCCAGCCACCCATCCATCCCCCCAACCTCAGTTTGTTTCCTAAGATGAAGAGTCTCATATGGTTCCTCTCCCTCTCTGGTTTCCTCTTGTTTCATTTTTCCCTTCCTTCCCCTATGATCCTCTGCCTTGTTTCTGAAATTCCTCATATCAGTGAGATCATATGATAGTTGCATTTCTCTGATTGACTTATTTTTTTTTATTGACTTATTTTGCTTAGCCTAATACCCTCTAGTTCCATCCACATTGTTGCAAATGGCAAGATCTCAGTTTTTTTGGATCAGCCTTGAGACTTCTGAATCACCCTTAGCTTGTGTCTCTCCTTGTCTTCTCACAACTGGCCACTGTCTAGCCCTGTGGACACCATCTCCGCAATACCGCCTTGTCCCGGGAACACATCCCCTCCTGACGACTCATGATGCCATCACCTTCCTCAACCTCTCGGTATTTCTCCAACATTTGCTAGTAATAACGAGACCCTAGGCAACTCCCTTCAGGTTTCCATGCCTCAGTGTCCTCACCTGTAAAATCAGAATGACAGTGTACTTACCCGTCAGAGTCGATATGAGAATGAAATGACACAGTGCGCATGGAGTATCTAGCCCAACCAAGCACAACATTACATGCTTACTGAATGTAACCCATTCTATTCAGCCTATCACAATTCACCCTTCTAATTTCCCAGATTGTTTCTCCAGCTCAAAAAACACAAGGAGTCTCCTAAAGACTTTGGAAGCAACTACCTCAACCTGGCATGGAGGCCCTTTGCATCTGACCCTATTGTACCTGCCATCTTTCTTGAGCTTCCCCTCAGAAGAGCAAAATTCCCTGCTCTTCTGATGAGAACCCCTACCCTTTTCCACCTATCTAAGCCATACTTATCCCTCAAGACATGTGCCCACCAACACTCTGTGACTACCTACCTGCCCAAGCGCCATAGCAGTGCCCTCAAATACAGTCACAGTCCCTGTCCTGGGAAGCCCACTGCCCCCTCAAAAGGCCTACCCGATCACACTGTTTCTCACTCTCCATTAGACAACCAGGCTCAAATGATCCTTTCTTCCTTGGGACATCCAAAATAATGTATTTGTGCTTCCCTCATGGCACCTGTCCTGTGCCTTATATTGTAGTTCTGAATCATCGCACATCCCGAACTGCAATCGCTTAGAACGGTGTCTAGTCATCTAACCCCCACAACTGTGCTTAATCGAGTGTCATGCATGTAACAGACCCTCAATAACCGTTTTCTGAATTAAAAGACAGAACCAACCCCTGCTTTTTCAGCATATTGGACCTTATCAGGCTGCGATGTATTTTGAGCCATAATCTAGCTGAGCTGTTACAATCATTCACCATAACATTATTATGTTCTGTTGCATCGACACACAAATGTGCACAATTCACTGCTTCAACCACTTCCCATATATTTTTGAAGAATTTGTAGGAATCAAGAGGTTCTCTAAGCTCTCACTTACTCTTGATTTCTTTGCCCCCTTTCATAGGATCTCTGGGTGAACTATTATCTCTGACTAATGGTATTTTAAATTTACCCAATGGTATTTAAATTTATCTGATGGCATTTTAAATTGATCTAATCTTTTTAATTTATTTAGTCTAATTTAATTAAACATCATTTCCACCTGATGTTATTTAAATTACCCAGATGATATTTTAAACTTATCACAGAAGTTAATCAGAACCAATAAAATTGGTTTAGGGCCATAGTTCTCAAAGTATAGTCCCTGGGCCGGCAGGAGCATCAGGCTCCCCGGGGGGCTTATTAGAAACCTGAATTCTCAGACCCCAACCCAAACCTACTGAATCCGAAATTCAGGGGTGGGGCCCAGCAGGCTGTGTGTTCACAAACTTCAGGTGATTCTGATGCTCGCTAACTTTCAAGAACCTTCTAGCGAAGAGATGGAGTGAAATCATTTCCAGGCAAATAAACTGATAATGCAGATACAAGATGGGAAACAGCGTTTTTGATGAAAATCAGGTACCCGCGGGCGCCTGGGTGGCTCAGTTGGTTGAGCAGCTGCCTTCGGCTCAGGTCATGATCCCGGAGTCCCGAGATCGAGTCCCACATCGGGCTCCCAGCTCCATGGGGAGTCCGCTTCTCACTCTGACCTTCTCCCTTCTCATGCTCTCTCTCTCTCTTTCCTAATAAATAAATAAATAAAATCTTTAAAAGAAAAAATCAGGTACCCCTGGGTTACTGTTTGCATAGATTTGCAGAAGACCAGCAGAGACAGCAGATGAGTGCAGCGGCTGAGACCCAATTTCTGTGATTGGCCAAGGTACAAGATATGCATCTGTTGACTCTGGAACTAAGGGGATAAGGACTATGTTATAACGTGACACTGTCAGCGCCCAGAATTATTTTCAGAGCTGGATTTTTTTCCTTCACAACTGTAAGGAAAAGGTTCGAAGGATTTAGAATGTGCCCCAAAGAACACAGTGTATAATAGAATGCCTGAGAATCTGGGTTTTCCCTCTGCAATGGGAACTTCAATTAGCAATAATCGCGCCTCGGATAAACCTCATTGGCTACGATACTGCCACTGTGCAAAGCTTGCAATGGGAACTTCAGAAACAAAAGGAGCAAAGTGATGGATTGCACGGGGGCTCGTGTTACTGTGGAGCCCACCAGCCTCACCTCCACGTACTCAGGCATGCAAAGCGGTGGCTAGGGTGGCTGGGTGGCCCGGGAGCCTTACCTGATCTCCCTGAGAGCTGCTGGGGGCACACCCACTCCCACACACTCGCAAACACACCAGGGCTCCCTTATTAACCTTTCAGACACCACAGGGCCAAGACTCAACACATGTTGCTACATAAGTACTTCGTCTTCCTTAGATCTGGCGACGACCTTCCGACTAGTAGAAAAACGGGCCTTATCCTGTTTGAGGGGTTACTACTAGGCCAAGGGAAGCAAACTCCGTGACTTTCTGAGTATGGGCACGCAAAAGTTTACAATTCATTCTCTACAGCTTGCTGTTGGCTAACTTCCTTAATCGAAAGATTTTCAGTGATTTCTTAGAAAATCAAATTGGCTGCAGAGATTTAACAATCTATCTTAGAGATGTGCAGGAGATGTGGAAAGACAAAGAATAAAGCATGACGCAATCCAAGAAACTTCCATGGAGGTAAGAATCTGACACGTAATTCCTAAGGTTTTGAAAATCAGGGGTGTCTGTGATAAGGGCTAACAGAATACAGTTGGAAGTCAAAGTGGAGCTCAAATCAGAAATGGCCACATAAAATTATGACTATAAAGCAACAAGAAGGGCACCTGGGTGGCTCGGAAGCCTCTGCCTTCGGCTCAGGTCAAGATCTTGGGGTCCTGGAATCGAGCCCCACATCGGGCTCTCTGCTCAGCAGGGAACCTGCTTCCCCCTTCTCTCTCTGCCCGCCTCTCTGCCTACTTGTGATCTCTCTCCCTCTGTCAAATAAATAAATAAAATCTTAAAAAAAAAAAAAGGCAACGAGAAAATAAATTAAGATTCTGCATCCAACGTAGGTTCTATCTGACTGTTTAATGGTACCCACCACTCACCACAGAAGGTGACATTCATTGACAAACGGCTGGACATAACTTTGGCTTTACTGAGATATAATTGACAGATAAAATTATAATATATTTAAAGTGTACACTGTGATAATTTGATATACGCATACAGTCCCAGTGATTTCAGGAGCAATTGACTTTATAATGTCCCCTCCCCTCTCCTTCCCAGTCCCACCTCCATCAAAACCTAAGGACTTACTCACAAATACATTTTAAGAAAAAGAGGAATCTTCTCTCCCGGGCAAAACTACAGAAGAAGTCTCAGTACAGTTAAGAACGGTATGAAATTCTGCCACAGATTTTTTTACCATCCTTTCTCACCTTTTAGATTTAACATGATTTATTCAGTACACAAATATTCATTGAGCTCCTAATAAGTTCCAGATGCTGTGCTATAAACTGGGAATACATTCAAAGAATTTGCAATCAATTGCAGCCGACCCAAGATTCATCAGAATCACCTGCGGCGCTTGCTAAAACACCGATTCCCAGGCCTTGCTCCAAGCCTTCCTCAGGATCCCTTAGAATGGAACCTTAGGTCTGCGGGCCTCAGAGGCCACACGGCGTATTAAAGCCCACTGGTCCCCGTTAAGGGGAAAAGCTTCTTCCCTTTTCTGCAGACTTTGGTGGCTTTGTCCTCACACCCGTGACCGCTTCCTTAGAAGGAAGGCTGTGTGCACGGCGGCCTACAGCAAATGCTCCCTGCACTCTGGCCTCTCACAGACCCCAGATTCTGGCGAAGGCACATGAGCCACTAGGGGAAGATTTAGGCCTTTGGCCTTCACTAAGGCTCTCGGACCGTGAGGGAGGTCTCAGCGGAAGTGGTACAGGCCACTACAACTTGACTTGGTTGTGGTGGGCCTGTGTGCTGGGGCGAGGCAGAGGTTCCAGTGACTCAGCAGAACGGGAAAAGGGAGGCAGTGCTTTGGGGGCTTTTAAACTAAGAGTGTTTGGGATGCCTGGGTGGCTCAGTTGGTTAAGCAACCGCCTTTGGCTCAGGTCATGATCCCAGCATCTTGGGATCGAGTCCCGCATCGGGCTCCTTGCTCTGCAGGGAGCCTGCTTCTGCCTCTGCCTGCCTCTCTGCCTGCTTGTGTTCTCTCTCTGTTAAATGAATAAATAAAATCTTAAAAAAAAAAAAAAATTAAACTAAGAGTGTTTAATTGAAGGACAAAAGGCATTTTTTTTCTAATTTTGTATCCTTTGGACTTTATATCTGGCCTTGAAATTTCAAGGGCATTTAATTACTGAACCTTAATTTCTTCCTGGGAACTTGATAATGAGAAAGACCTTCTACCCAACTTTGAGGTACCTCTCTGTCATTGGCATTTTATTCGTAGGCCACTTAATCTCCTTATGGATTCTCTTGATATGCAATGCTGAACGATGGGGCTGGAGGAAAAGGGTGCTAGTTCTTGGGTTCTCTGTGTCCTCAACAGCCTTGGTGTAATCAG
>CM052800.1:104362310-104377689 GCA_028533885.1 Nasua narica
ATATATATATATATATATATATATATATATATATATACATACACAATGGAATACTATGCAGCCATCAAGAGAAACGAAATCTTGCCATTTGCAACGACATGGATGGAACTACAGGGTATTATGCTAAGCGAAATAAGTCAATCAGAGAAAGACAATTATCAAATGATCTCTCAGATATGAAGAATTTGAGAGGCAGGGTGGGGGGGTCATGGGGGGGTGGGGGAGGGAAATGAAACAAGAAAGGGTCAGGAAGGAGACAAACCATAAGAGACTCCTAAACTCAGGAAACAAACTCAGGGTGGCTGGGGGGTAGGGGGGTAGGGATAGGGTGGCTGGATTATGGACATTGGGGAGGGTATGTGCTATGGTAAGTGCTGTGAAATGTGTAAGCCTGATGATTCATAGACATGTACCCCTGGGACAAATAACACATTATATGTTAATAAAAAAAAATTTTTTTTAAGTAGTTATGTTTTCAGTAAGCCTTCTCTGAATACAGTAGGGAGTAGAGAATTATTGACTAACTAACAAATGGCTCGACCCTGTCAAACCCTGACTTGTATTTTCTAGTTCCAAAGGAAAGAAGGCCCTTCCTTCTTTAGGGCAGTGAAACTGAACATTTGAAAGCTGACATCCAATCACAAAATAAGGGTACTTGGGGGACTCTGAAGTCTAAAATTAGCATCGGAGATCAGGGGATTTCAAAGGAGATCAGATTACTCTCCCTAAGGACAAAGCTTTTATGCTAAAATTCTTGTAATCTGCTCATTCAACGTTGAGATATCGGTTACATCAGGCAGCTCCAAAGATTCATGACACGTAATGATTTATCATTTTACTGAGACACAAATTTGAACTAAGCCTGGTCTGAGGTCCAACCCTCTATCTAGGTGGCTTTCTGCATATTGTCATGCTCTCTGAAGCCCCGGAAATCTAATCTCTAGTTCTTACAGGGGAAAAGGCAACAGATAAGAGAAGAAGTATTAGTAAAGTTGAAAACCAGGTTTTGGAGAGACTGATGACCCTACAGTTTGGGTTCTTCCATAAGAAAAAGAATTTTTTAATTAGATAAATAATTACCTGACACACTTCTATAAAGCATATTTTGTTACTTTTTTTGGTTGCATATCCTTTGCCTCTTCATATCATGAGATTTTATAAAATCACTTTCTATAGAAAAAATAAAACGATAATTCCATCCTTCCTCCATTATGACTGAGCAAAATGTATTTTTATTATTGATAGTTTAGAAAGGTTTCCTTTAGTTTCACAGTTCCACAATTGCTTATTGAAGCCATGCAAACTGTTTAGAATTCTCAAATTTGAAAAGACCTCCAAGTTTCTTTTATGAGATGTAAAACTTTAGGGCATTTCTGATTTTCTTGAACAGTAGCTAATCTTAAGTATGAATTGACTGACATTTCATTAGTTTTCCATCAATATCCTCAAAATAATGATATATTATGAATTTTATATTGTCTTTATCAATACCAGTGTTTTATCAAACAAGTAAAAAATGTAGTTTTTTCCTAATGTGTTTATATGACTCACTCCTCTTCATCAGTTGTACTATCAAACAACCTAAGATCTTATTCATTACTTTGATTCAAAATTTACTTCTTCTCAATGGACTACCACCTTAGGCGTGACCTGAAAAATTTTTTATCATAATTCACTTCTTTTTTTTTTTAAGATTTATTTATTTATTTTAGAGAAAGAGAGAGAGTATGAGCATGGGGAGGGGCAAAGGGAGAGGGAGAGAGAATCCTCAAACAGACTCCCTGCTGAGCGTGGAACCCAATGTGGGGCTCCATCCTAGGACTCTGAGCCAAAATCAAGAGTCAGTCACTCAACCAACTAAGTCACTCAGGTGCCCCTAAATTTACTTTTTTTTTTTTTAAGATTTTATTTATTTATTTGACGGAGAGAGATAGATCACAAGTAGGCAGAGAGGCAGGCAGGGAGAGAGGGAGAAGCAGGCTCCCCGCTGAGTAGAGGGCCCGATGCGGGGCTCGATCCCAGGACCCTGAGATCATGACCTGAGCCAAAGGCAGAGGCTTTAATCCACTGAGCCGCCCAGGCATCCCAATTTACTTTTTGATATAAAAATTTTTTTCTATGGATTTTGTCATTCCTCTTAATCCTTTCTGTTTTACAGTGCATTTTTTTCTCATGATTTTCTCCTTTCTTTTTTTTTTTTTTAAAGAAAGGCTGACTGCCACGTGCAGCGCCTCATTTGGATGTGTCTGGAGTCTTGGAAGCTTGACTACCCTACGTTCTCCTACAAATGGACCTTGAGAGCTTGTTTGGAGGTTCTAGCAGGGGAGTGCAGCTACTCGTATACCCTTGACCGAGGAACGGTCCTCTCCTCTATCGGGGAAGGTCGTCCTCTTCCACCGAGCACGCAGCTTCGGGAGGGACGCACATGGAGCGGTGAGGGAGGAAGGGGACACCCGCCTAGCCAGCCAGATCAGCCGAATCAACCCTGGCAATCAATGGGGTGACAGATGTCACAGCCAGATCGCCCTCACATCCGATTTTCTCCTTTCTTAATAAAAATTTTAAAGGTGAGTAAAGATGATACCTTTCATGTAGATCCAAATCAAGTCTATAATTTCTCAACAAGTATTAAAATGTTGCAAAATTTCTTTCCAAATTCACTTCTTATTAGAGTGAACTTGGAGTGGACTTAGAACTAAAGAAAACAGTAAGGACATTAAAGCCCTATAAACTAGTTATTAAGTGCACCAAACTGTATTGGCCAGGATTCTACCAGAGAAAGAGAAAGATTTATTGCAAAGAGTTGGCTGAAACAATTGTGGAACCGGCAAGCTGGACTAGGCAAGTTAGAATGACACAGAGCAGGCCAGCAGGCTGGAAACTAACTCCAGTCCTCATGGAAATTTCAGTTTTGTTCTTAAGGCCTTTCCTTTGATTGGATTAGCTCTATCCTTTACAGTCAAATGATTATGAATATTAATCATACCTACAAAATATCTTCACACCAACACCTTGACAATGTTTGACTGAATAATTGCTACCAATCAATAGCCTAGCCAAAGTTAACACTTAAAACTAACCATTACACATTTATTGACATCTACTAAATGTTGGAGACTGTACTAATAAGCAGGCTACGAAAATTAAAAACTATCTTTGACCCAGGTTTGGGTGATGGAAGCACAGAAGAGATTAATTCTGCTGCAGGCGTAGGGTCATGATTGGGGAAGCCATGGGACAGACTGGTCAGAAAGCTCAACTCTAGACTCAGTCTGCTTGGCTCAAATTCCGGCTCTGATACTCCCTTCCTTCCTTTTGCCCTTCTTTCTACAATGGTGAAGTGAGGATAATAATAGTACCTATCTCCTATTTGTTGTGAAACTTAAAAAAGATAAGCCATGTAAAGTGCTTAAAACAAGGCCAGGCAGATAACAAGTGCATAATTATTAGTTGTCATCATTATGATTACTTGCCACGAGCCTTGAAGATTGAATAGGAGTGATCCAGGACAGGAAGGGCATTCCAGGCATATGAACAGTACAAGCAAAGGCACAGAGGTATGAAAATGTCCATCACATCTAGAGGAGAGTAATTAATGCAATGCAGCCAAAGCATGGAGTGTGGTGAGGAAAGATTAGATGTGAAGGGTTAGATGCAGTCAGCCCATAGGGAACCTTGAATATTATATAAAAGAGTTTGTACTTTATTTTGGCAGCAAGAGGAAACGATAAGTTTTTTCTTATGCAAATAAACAAATAACATAATCAAGTCTATGAATACCTGGAATGCCCAGGCTTCACCAGCTTAAGACTGTAAATGAGGCCACATTGGAATAACTACCCCAGGTCTTACTCTGAGTATTCATTGCTTGAGTAACAGGAAGTCCCATCTTTGCCCAGGGTTTCTCTTCCTATATATTTCTAAAACTTCTCCATGGTTGTTTATATGAGTTTTTCAACCAATCCGGGTGACAACGTACTGTCACCTTGACTGGTGGTACAGGTCTCCTCCTCTCAGACCCTTCAAGGGAGCACTCCACCACTATTAAGAGAGATCTGCTGTAACCACCACCACTGCAGTCCTGGGTGATAGAACCAGGAGGTCTCTTTTGAAGAAAGAGAAAGCTCAATGCAAGGTTGTCCCATGTCAAAATTGTCTGGATCTCAAAGCATCATGATCTTTTATATTCACATTGTCCCCCCAAATCCTGCTATAATAGTATAATTATCTGCTATGATAGTAGATTTATATCTGGGCGTATAGCTACCTAGCTTGAGATTCCATTGACCAACCCACCTTGTAGGTAGATGAAATCATATGATTTCTCACCAATGGAACATGGGCACAAGTGGCACAGGCCACTTCTAGTCCCAGGCTTTAGAATATTGTTCGTGTGTTCCTCCACATACTTTCTCATCTGCCCTCAAACTAGAATACTGACTGATTGTGACTCACTTTCAACCATGTAATTAGAACCCAGGATTTAAGAGATGGTAGAGAAAACTGGGTACCTGAATGACTTCATGGAGCAGAGCTCACCTTGCCCTGTGGCTAACAAAGAAATAAACTTCTCTCTTCCATAAGCCACTCAATTATAGTGAGTCTTTTTATTACAATATTCTATTTTACCCTACACTCAGCTCTTTCTCCCAAGATTCATACAGGTAACCAAGTAAGGCTTTCAGAACTTCATAGAACTATCATCCTCATCCCAAGCTTAGACTCTGATCTCAGGTTGGCTCACTGTACCACATTTCCTATCACGAATTCTAACTTAGTGTGTGTGTGCTCACCATCATCCTTCCTATAATCTGGTTTATGTCAGAACTTGACAAGGCTGGACAGGGTCCAATTTGTTTTATTCTTGAGGGAATTTTTCCAGCTGTTAAGCAAAGCCGAGAATATAAACGAATACCCAGGGGGTAGGGAAGACATCTAATCTCCCTTAACAGAAGCACCTATGTCCCTGCTCTGCTCAGCCACAACTCCTAAGACCCAAGGTGCTAAGCTGCCTGAGAGACCTCTGATCATTATAAGATGACTAGGCTGAAAAGGCAAGGACAAAGCCACATGCAAGGGGGAATGTTGCAATCACCTAGAAGAGAGACCAGCCAGAATAATCCAGTGGGAATGGAAAGAATCAAATTCAAGAGATATGTCAGAAATGAGAACACTAAGACTTGATGACAGACGTTTACCACAGTAATCACATAGACACTTAATATACTTTGGGTGAGAATGTCGATACTGGTGGTGATGAAAATAATGCAGAATGACTTACGGCTGCTTGATGCCAGACCACATTATAGAAAACAGTTAACAGCAACAAGGATAACACATACACACGATGCTATATAACAATTGCATCTTATAAATTTTCTTTTATGGTTTAAAAAGGGAGAAGGTGGAAGAAATTCAGGTATAATAAGAGGTAAGAGGTGAGTGATGGAGAAAAATTTAGACCACCCTGGAAATGAACATGTAATCGTTTTTTAAAAACTGTCAGTCATTGCAAAATATCCCATGTATCTCTCTCTCTTTTTTTTAAGATTTTATTTGTTTATTTGACAGAGAGAGAGAGGGCATAAGCAGGCAGAGAGGCAGGCAGAGAGAGGAGGAAGCAGGCTCCCCTGCTGAGAAGAGAGCCCAATGCAGGGCTTGATCCCAGGACCCTGAGATCATGACCTGAGCCGAAGGCAGAGGCTTTAACCCACTGAGCCACCCAGACACCCACCCCATGTTTTTCTAGAGAGCTCTGATTCATACTTCTTTTTTCTTTTTAGAAAACCAGGTAGAATTTTCAAAAAATGACCTAGGATTCAGTTACTTTAATTCCATCTTAAGTTCCTTTTCTGTTTATATTCCGTATGGTTCAGAGTACTCAGTTGCAAACAATGATTTAAGCAATGCTATGGACCAAATGTTTGTGTCCCCACAAAATTCACATGTGGAAACCTCCCAGTGTGGCTGTATTTGGACATGGGACCTCTAAGAAAGTAATTGAGGTTAAATGACATCATCAATGTGGAGCCCTGGTCCAACAGTGTTGGAGTTCTTATAAAAAGAGACACTGGAGAGTGTTCAGGCTCCATCTTGAGTCCTCTCTCCCATCTTCCCTCTCTCTCCCTTTGTGCACACACTGAAGAAACTCCACGGCCACGTGAAGGCACAGTGAAAAGGCAACTGTCTGTAAGCTAGAAAGAAAGCTCTCACCAGAAACCAAAGCAGCTGGGACCTTGATCTTGGACTTCCAGCCTCCAGAACTGAAAAAATAAACTGCTATTGTTTCAGCCACACAGTCTGTGGTATCTTGTGATAGAGGCCCGAGCTGACTAAGGCAGTGGTAAGGCATTTATTACTGTTTTCCATTAAAACTAAGATGCAGGGGCGTCTGGGTGGCTCAGTGGGTTAAGCATCTGCCTTGGGCTCAGGTCATGATCTCAGGGTCCTGGGATAGAGCCCCAAGTCAGACTCGATGCTCAGTGGGGAGCCTGCTTCTCCCTCTCCCTCTGCCCCTCCCCTCTGCTTGTATGCTCTCTCTGTTTCCCTCTCTCTCTGTTGAATAAATAGATAAAAATATAAATAAATAAATAAATAAATAAATAAATAAAGCTAAGGTGGAACCATTTGTAAGTCACGTTATTATTTTATAAACAACTAAGAAAAATCTAACGCTGCTCATTAAACTATAATATGTCATTGGTTGTAAGAAGCGTCCCAATTCCAAAGACAAAAAAAAAAGTGGGAATATGTGAATCTTAGAACTGATGAAATAGATAATGTATACAAGGAACCTTATAGACACCACCACCCCCCCCCCCCGCAGTAGACCAAGGAAATGGGTTTAGAGGCAACACAGTGAGAAACAAAGCACCATGGGAAAATACCCAACCACCTTCTGGGGCTAATCCAGCAGAAAGAGCAGTGCTCCCACTGAACACACCGATAACACCTCAGAAGCCACCACAGCTGCCCTCAAAGAACTAATGCCCCCACCTGGGGGTTGCCAGATCAGCCAATCATCACCACCACCAACTTTAAGTCCCAGGAAGACCAGGAGAGTGAAGGAGACACATTTAATAATGATGCCAACACGACAGACAGAAACTGGACTGCCCCAGGAAAACGACACATTTAGGACCCTAGTCGCAACCAAGTCTGAGAAACAGATTTCGCTTCCCTTTTTCCGCAGTCCAGGAAGACAGGCTAGACATGCTTTGTTGTAAGCAAAGAAAGAGCCTCTGTGTGAAATGGAGACTCTGTTCTATGCTGTCTAGCACTCCAGCAGGGAGGGGAAAGGTCTCATGAAGATAGCATCCCATCAGGGGCATTCTCCTCCATTTATGCCCATCTGAGCTTCAGAACCTCGATACTGAACTTGCTCTGTCCAACAGCTTTATATCGCCATACCTGAACGTCTCTTTTAAGTTGGATTTTTATTAAGATGACAAATGGATTTGCTCTATAATGAGAACTGTATACAGATACAACAATCTACAAAGGTTGTGTGGAAGTTTCTGGACTCCATCTCAAGTTCCTTCTCACAAGAGGAGTAGTTGGTCAGGGCCCTTGAGCCCAATGGGTGGGAGATCCATTCTGCTTCTTCCTGTGTCTTACTTTTCAGTATTTTAGATTGTCCTTGTCCCATACTTTTATCCTCTGTGAGATATCTAGTACTTCCTCCAGAGCCCTTCTTCAGGGATCACAGAGTTCAAGACCTTTGTCTTGTAAATAGGTAATTATTTTGCAAATATTCTTCCTCTGCATGTGAATTCTCCTTTTAAATTATACCTTCCAGAAGCCTCCAGTCCCAGGACTCGTCACTGAGACTCCAGAGCAAGAGAGAAGGGTCTGGCCTCCAGCAAGACTCTGATTTTGAGAAACAAGTTTAGGCTCTCAATGGGTCGCCACAGGCATTTCAAGCAGCACAATTATTCTGCATGGAGACCATCAGGGGCATTTCCCCACCAAGATATGTGCCAATAGCACGCTGCAACTACAGTTACAATAAAAAAAAAAAAAAAAGCTCCCAATCTTTTCCAAATGCCCTTAGGGATATGGGGATTCCCCTCATTAAGAACCACCAAGCCAGGATGCCTGGGTGGCTCAGTTGGTTGGGCAGCTAGCTGCCTTTGGCTCAGGTCATGATCCCAGGGTCCCGGGATTGAGTTCCATATCAGGCTCCTTGCTCGGCAGGGAACCTGCTTCTCCCTCTGCCTCTGCCTGCCTCTCTGCCTACTTCTCCCTCTGCCTCTGCCTGCCTCTCTGCCTACTTGTGCTTTCTCTTTCTCTGACAAATAAATAAATAAAATCTTTAAAAAAAAAAAAGAACCACCAAGCCACAGAGAGGATTTCCTCCGTGTCCTCAGCACAGCACAAACCCAAGTGGCACTAGCTTCACATCACAAGGTTCCCCTCAACGTCTGTGGAATAAAAGCCAGGAGGCACAGACAGCTAGGCCTACGGGACCACCTCGTCCAGTTGGCCAGGCACTGCTCTGCGTTTAGCAGTGAACCCCTCAATCCCAGGCAAATGAGGAACGTTGATCCACTGACTCAGCCACGAGGCTGACCGGCCTACTGAAGAGGATCAGACAAAAATGCTTCTTCCAGTCAGGAAGAGCTGTGGAGACGGGGAAGGGGGCTGAGAGATGGACAGAAAAAAGCACTCCAGGAGGTCTCTCTATCCCTCCTACCCCAGACACACACCAGACCTCTCCTTGTGGCCGAGAAGGCCTCAGAAACACTGAGTTTGATGTGAGGCACCTGAGGACAGAAGCTTCTTACCCTGTTTCCTCACGAGGAAGCAACACTCTCGCTGTGGGGAAATCACACCGGGTACTGTCACCTCATCTGTAAAATGAGGGAGGTAGAGATTTCCTCTTAGGGCACTATTTACTCTCACACAATAACTCCTTTAAAGTTCTGTTCCATCATGATCCCAGGGTCCTGGGATCTAGTCCCCCATCAGGCTCCTTGCTCAGCAGGGAGTCTGCTTCTCCCTCTGCCTGCTGCTCCCCCTGCTTATGCTCTCTCCCTCTCTGACAAATGAATAAATAAAATCTTTAAAACTAAGTAAATAAAATAAAGTTCTGTCCCTTTAACTTTTCAGAACTTTTTTCAAATTCTGGGGAACTGACAACTTTTTCAAACAAGGAGTCACAGCCGTCAGAATGGTTTAAGTAAAGAAGCCACAAAGCGTGGAAAGTGACTGTGTAGGGAGCACAGCTGTCTCACCCACTTCTCCGTGGCTCTCTGCAGGGTGTCAGAGGAACCCACCATGGGCGTTCACTAGAGCTGCCATGATAAAGTCCCACAGACCAGAGGCTAGAATCCAAGATCAAGGTGCGGGTTTCTTCTGAGGGCATCTCTCCTTGGCTCCAAAATGGTGTGTTCTCCTTATGTCTTCACATGTTCTCCCCTCAGTATAAGTGTGTGTCTAAATGTCCTCTTCTTATAAGGACACCAGTCAGGTAGGTTTAGGGCCCACCCCAGGGATCTTAACCATGTCTGTGATCGAAATCACCTATCTCCCAGGTAGACTAAATGGGTGAAGGGGCTCAAAAGGGACGAACTTCCAATTATAAAATAAATAAGTTATGGGGAAACACTGTACAGCTCAGTGACTGTGGTTAATAATACTGTATTGCATACTGGGAAGTTTCTAGGAGAGTAGATCTTAAAAGGGCTCATCACAAGGAAAAAGATTTTGGGGGTGCCTGGGTGGCTCAGTGGGTTAAACCTCTGCTTTCGGCTCAGTTCATGATCTCAGGGTTCTGGGATCGAGCCCCGCATCGGGCTCCTTACTCAGCTGGGAGCCTGCTTCCTCCTCTCTCTCTGCCTGCCTTTCTGCCTATTTGTGATCTCTCTCACTCTGTGAAATAAATAAATAAAAATCTTTTAAAAAAGCCAATTCCTCATCCTCTTTAAAAAAAAAAAGAGGGGTGCCTGGGTGACTCAGTGGGTTAAAGCCTCTGCCTTCAGCTCAGTCATGATCTCAGGGTTCTAGGATTGAGCCCCGCATCAGGCTCTCTGCTCAGCAAGGAGCCTGCTTCCCCCTCTCTGCCTACTTGTGATCTTTCTCTCTGTGTCAAATAAATAAATAAAATCTATTAAAAAAAAGATTTTGGGGCCCCTGGGTGGCGCAGTTGGTTGAGCGACTGCCTTCAGCTCAGGTCATGATCCCGGAGTCCCGGGATCGAGTCCCACATCGGGCTCCCAGCTCCATGGGGAGTCCGCTTCTCACTCTGACCTTCTCCCTTCTCATGCTCTCTCTTACTCTCTCTAAAAAAAAAAAAAAAAAAAAAAGATTTTGTAGCTATGTATAGTGAGGATCATTGTGGTGATCATTTCCTAACACATACTCACATCCAATCCTTATGTCAGACACCTGAAACTAATATAATTTTATATGTCCATTATACCTCACTTTAAAAAAAGAAAAATACTGCCAAACCAAAACCTTTAAAAAGGAAAAGAGAAGAAATCACCTATCTCCCAACTAGAGTGATACTTTGAGGTCCAAGGGGTGAGAACCCAACATATGAGTTTGGTAGAGACACAATTCAGCTGTAACACCTACCTGCCTGGACTTGGCATTAGTTCCTCCACTCTCCAGCCCTTGAGTCCACCTTCCCTGAAGATTACCGAGCCCCGGAGACAGTCTTCAGGTAGAACCATTCACACACCATTCATGTGATGACCATCTTCTGCGGCTGCTCTCAGCCGCTGGTGAAAGCGTGGTTGAGGGTAGCTCTCTTTAAGGAAAGCAGCTCTCAGACTTTTGGGGAGTAACATGGTAGTATTTATTATGAAAATAATTTTGACCTCATGAACTCTCTGAAAGGGCCTCAGGAAATCCTAGGTATCCCTGGACGTACTTTAAGAAAAACTGCCTGAGAGGGGCGCCTGGGGGGCTCAGTCCAGTAAGAGTCCGACTTTGGCTCACATCATGATCCTGGGGTCCTGGGGTCCAGCCCCGCATCCCTGCATCAGCTGATGTTGTAAACCTGAAACTAATATAATGTTATGTGTCAATTATACCTCAATTTAAAAAAAGAAAAATATTTCCAAACCAAAACTGCTGACCTGGGAGCCTGCCTTCCCTTTCCCTCTGCCCCTTCCCTCCTGCTTATGTTCTTGTTCTGTCTTTCAAATAAATGAATAAGATATTTTAAAAGAAAGAAAGAAAGAACGAAAAAGAACAGCTGCCTTAGAAAAAAACCTCTGTGGATGTCTTTATTCTTGACTGTTACTTCTTCCTGGCCCTTACCGGCCTCCCCTGTGAGGCCTGAGGGACTTCTTGCCCCAGTCCTCCCCAGGAACATGGAGCGAGACCCACCTTTTAAGAGGTGTGCTTGCAGGTGAGTCCACGGGACCCAGGTCCTAGGAGACAGCACAAGGCAAGAGCAGACATGAGTAAACATTAAACCAAGATCAGGATGCCTCCCAGCTCTATCCTCCACAGTGAGATCACTTAATCCTGCTTTTCCCACAGGTGAGTCAACAACTCCCCCCATTTCGTAAATAATAGGGAACAAGCCTGTATTCATTAGGAGACATTTAGCTCAATATAAGAACCAAAAAAAAGGTGTTTTTTTTTTTTTAATTTCAGCCTAAACAAGACAGAAACATATGGCTCTTTCTTAGAAGAGAAATCTAGGGTAGGCAGCCCAAGGCTGGTATGGTGGCTCCGTAAAATTGTCAGGAAACAGCATACTTTTCAGCTCACAGTCAGCCTTCAGTGGCACTCATCCTCAGGGTCCAAGCTGGCTGCTGATCTCCAGCCATAGCAATCATATTCCACCTAGGAGAAATGGAAAAAGAATACTTCCCAAGAATTGTGTATACTGCTCATTGGCCAAAAATAAGTCACACATTTACAAAGGAAATTAGAAATGTTCTCCATTGGTTCCACAATATCATGTCCAACCACGGAAGAAGGGGAGCATGAGTCCTGGGAGGTACTAAGCAGTGTTGACCACAATTGTCAATTAGTTACTCTCCCCCTATAGAGAACAACAAAGCCAATTTGAGATGCTGACACTTGGGCAGCCACCCTGTGACTCATCAGCCCGTTGACTCACTCCTACCCACCAGCTTGTCAGCAAAACCGTGTTTCTACACATCACCACCCTTCCAGATTGCTAAATATATTCAAAACTCTGAATGTTAAATTCTTGAATGCAGAGTCTACTATTTAGCATATCCTTTAGATTTTCAAATTATTTATTTTATATAAAAGTTATTATCTATATCAAACGTCGAATGAACATATATATTAATATTAACCTAAAAGTTTGCAGGGATTATTTCTGAACATTAGAATTATAAGACACGCTTCTTTTTTTATTATTATAATTTTCTATAGATAAAAGTGTTCCTCCAGTGCATACACATTGCTTCTACAGTTAGATAAAACAGTCATTTCTTTTCAAAAGCCCAGACTTCTCACCTTGTCTTTCATTATTTGAGGGATTTGTTCATCTATACCCTACAGTCGTGGAGATCAAAAGGTAATTAGGAAATCTGATTCTTAAAGTAGTACTTTACCTGTGACCCTCTCTATACCTCGTTTCATACCATGCATCTTGGGTTAAATGCAAAATTATATCATGACCTTTCTGATCATTTCAAAATAATAAATTCTCATCAACTCTGTTGTATGGTTTAAGCAGGCCCTGAAACTAGACGCAACCCTTGAACAACATTTCTGAGAATAGTTCTGTTTGGCTATTACGATTAAGCATGAGTCAGAGAAAGGGGGAGCTCTCCAGTTCAGACTTTGTAAGGAGAAAGGGATGCTTTTTCTCCTCCTACCCTGCCTCTAAACTCTCCAGGAGGAATTCCCCATCGGCATTTTTAACTTTGTCATTTTCCAGGGAATTCTTTGCAACTGAAAATGAAGCCAGGAGATTGGAAACAGCTCAAGGTGCTGATCTGAGCCGACCATCCCCAGGGAGGTTCCGGAAAGGATGGTGGCGGCAGCTGCAGCCCCCAAAGGTGCCCAGAACAAATCCCTGACTTACAAACAGAGCCCGTCCGTGACCCCACACCCATGCCGCGCTGCCTTCTTTTTCTCCAAAAAAGGCATTCTCTGAAAAACTGAAAGACAATTCTTCTTGGTTTTTATGTTTGTACTTGTCCCTACCCCAGAGCCGAAAGACTGACAATCTACCAACTTAAACACACCAGCTTTGCTAGAAAGACACCCAAAAGCACAGGTATAAAAGCATTAACTTCACAAACCCAAAGAACAGAGCAGCTATATTTACTGAAGTCTTCGAACAGCGTGTGGGGATACACAGGTGAAACTGATGTACACTGGACCAAAGGCTCAAACGCTTCTTCCGGGGAAATGAAAAAATGAAGAGGAAGTGGATGATAGTGTTGACCGTAGTGTAGATACGGATCTCATCCGTATCTAGCCACTAACGAGCACGGGAAAGGGGCTGAGCCCCACAGTCCACCTATGACGTGCAGTAAACACTCTCCACACCCCTCCCCACAGCCCACAGCCGCAGCCCACAGCCACACCTCTCACCTGTGCAAGCCACACCGGGCAGCAGGATAAAATATAAAACTTCTATGATCAGCAGAAACAGATTCTCCTCAAAGCTAAGGAAGCGTAGGCTTCAGGACCCCTCACGTACACAATGCCTTCCCAGTCTCATTCTCAATAGATACTCGCTTTCTTATCTCATTTCCTTTTGTAATTTTTTTCTATGAAAGGGTCTCTAAATTCCATAAGTCACAGACTCCACAAAACCTGGATTCTCTCCTCGGCAAGTAAAACAGTGGGTCATCTGTTCTTAGGCTCTTTTCTCTTTTTAATTGCGATTTAAAAAAGAAAAACATATGCCATCTTAACCATTTTTTAAGTATACAGGTTAGTGGTATTAAGTACATTCATGTTGGTTTTTGTTTTAAAGATTTTCTTTTTTTTAAGTAATCTCTACACCCAACGGGGGGGGGGGGGGTCCAAACTCCTAACCCCGAAATCAAGAGTTGCATGCTCTACTGACTGAACAAGCTGGGCGTCCCACTTTCTCATTGTGCAACGATCTCGACCGTTAACCTCCAGAACTTTTCAACTTGTGAAAGAACACAGTAACTCCCACTTTCCTGAGCCCCCAGCCCATGGTAGCCACTTTCCGCCACTATGGATTTGACTACTCCTAGGTACCTCGTGTAAGTGGAATCCTCTAGTATTTGTCTGCTTGTGACTGACTTATTTCACTGAGCATAGTGTTCTCAAGGTTCATCCGTGTTGTAACAAGTGGTGGGATTTCTTCCCTTTTTAAGGCTGACTAATATTTCGCTGTCTGCATATAACGTAATTTGTTTATCCATTCATCTGTCAGTCGACATTTGTACTTTTTTTTTTTTTTTAAGATAAATGCATGCAAGCATTTGGAAAGCCACACTTTGGCTTACGAATCAGTTCCACAGACCGTGCAATAGCGGTCCCTTGTCAGTCACAACGATGTGAGGATTCAGACTTTCTCTTTCTGAGCTCAGTGAGAAATCAGAAAGGGACAGTCACGTTTTCATCGCCAGCCTGTGAATAACCCCCTAACAAATAACACAGGCTCATTTCCTCATCTGGGCATTCAACATGTCTTTGCATATCTCTTAACCTATTTTAGTGGGTTTTTTTTTAACCAACCAACACATATGTATTGAGAAATAGTATTTCTTTTTTCATTTTCAACTATTTTTTAAAAGATTTATTTATTTATTTGTTTGTTTGTTTATTTATTTATTTATTTATTTGATAGAGATCACAAGTAGGCAGAGAGGCAGGCGGGGGGTGGTGGGGGGAAGCTGGTTGTTCCTTGCTGAGCCAAGAGCCCGATACGGGGCTCAATCCTAGGACCCTGAAATCATGACCTGAGCCAAAAGCAGATGCCTAACTGATTGAGCCACGGAGGCATCCCAGGAAGGATTTTTCCAACATAAATGAGTCCAGCAAGATTACCCAGAGAAGGTAACGTTTAAACTGGGCAGTGAAAGGAATATTTATTTCGCGATAGAAGCTACAAAGAGTATTCCATGCACAGCTATATGTAGAAGAATGAAACTTGACCATTCTCTTACACCATCCACAAAGATAAACTCGAAATGGATAAAAGACCTCAACGTGAGGCAGGAGTCTGTCAAAACCCTAGAGGAGAACATAGGCAGTAACCTCTATGACATTAGCCACAGCAACTTCTTTCAGGACATGTCTCCAAAGGCAAAGGAAACAAAAGCAAAAATAAACTTTTGGGACTTCATCAAGATAAAAAGCTTCTGCACAGCAAAGGAAACAGTCCACAAAACAAACAGGCAACCCACAGAATGGGAGAAGATATTCGCAAATGACACTACAAAGGTCC
>CM052800.1:104378189-104393443 GCA_028533885.1 Nasua narica
ATTATCTTATGGTCTCACTTACGTGTGGAGTATAAAGAAAATCATGGAGGGCATTGTGAGAAGGAAGGGAAGGGTGAATCGGGGGAAATTGGAGGGGGCAATGAACCATGAAAGACTGTGGACTCTGAGCAACAAACTGAGGGTTTTGGAGGGGAGGGGGTGGGGGGTGGGCGAGCCTGGTGGTGGGTATTCAGGAGGGCACGTATTGCATGGAGCACTGGGTGTGGTGCATGAACAATGAATCTTGTAACACTGAAAAAATAAAATAAACATACTTGGGGAGAAAAAAAAGAGTATTCCATGCAAAGGGAACAGAGTGAATGAAAGGCCTGAAGGTGTTTGCTACTTTCAGGAAAAAGCAAATCTTCTGGTGTCTAAAGGGCAGGATGCATTCGTAGAAGTAGCAAGGGATGAGATGTGAAGGAGATTGGAGCTAGGCTGTGAAGGTTTTCTGAGGCTTGCTGAGGAATTAGGACTTCTGGTGGGCAATGGGAGCCACTGCAGATCTTTAAGTGGGGAGAGGGAGCATCATGACAAAGTCTGTGTTCTGGAAACACCATCCTTTCACCCATCTAGCCATACATAGGATAGGTTAATATGAAGAGATGCTAGCAGGATAGAAGCCAGGGCAAGAGAAAAGGACGAGGAGATCCCTGAATCCGAGTGAATATTTAACCGAAAAACAACGTTTTTTCCTCTCCATCAGCAGAAATGAGAGCTGACAAGCAGGTTGAATCCAATCATTAAAAAGAATTGCATTTCTGCCCCTTTGAGTTGTAAACAGCTACATATGTGCATGTGTGTGTGTGCGATGTTATAGAAGAAAATGATCATGTCAACTACCTCTGGGCAGGGAAGTTAAGGACGATTTTTATTTTTTTCTCTATGCTCTCCTCTATTTCCTCATGTTCTATATTCAAATGTATTTTTCCTCTAGCAAAAGGAAACCACTATTTTTAAAAGACCATTTTGTTTCTTGTCATCCTTAACTCTCTAATGTGTTGGAAGTTATCATTCGACTGTGTGGTGATTTGGGGAGGAGTGCAATAGTATCGGGGATCCTTTGAAACCCAGTCTATTCCTCCATCACCCCCAAAGTAAATGCATCTGAGTGGGAGAGAGGGAGAGAGAAATATGCACACAAGGAAATGTGTGACACTTTTCTCTGCACCCTGACAGTATCTATGTCATGAAAGAGAATGAGGCAGACAATAAGGAAGACGTGAATTGGAGAAAGGAGCCCTTCAGGTGATCAGGGCACTCAGATAAGATGGTGGGATCTCTACTAGTTGATCTTGGAGATAGAAGGATCGAAGCCTAGGAGGTTATATTTCTAGTTGGCAGGACAGTGGGAGTGACTAGGAATGCATGTAAGAGTTTGGTGGAGACCAGGCAACTTGGAACAAAGGACGCATGTGGGACGTAAGGTTAGAAAGGTGGATTTGAGGGGCGCCTGGGTGCCTCAGTGGGTTAAAGCCTCTGCCTTCGGCTCAGGTCATGATCTCAGGGTCCTGGGATCGAGCTCCGCATCGGGCTCTCTGCTCAGTGGGGAGCCTGCTTTCTCCTCACTCTCTGCCTGCCTCTTTGCATACTTGTGATCTCTCTCTCTCTGTCAAATAAATAAAATATTTATTAAGAAAGAAAGAAAGAAAGAAAGAAAGAAAGAAAGAAAGAAAGAAAGAAAGAAAGAAAGGTGGATTTCAGACCCAGAATCTGTTAGGTAGTGGGGAATCGATATTAGTTTTGAGCACAGCTCTGATGCAAGAAACGCAGGACTTCAGGAAGATCAGTTGGAGGGCGGTGGGCAGGAGACACTGCCAGGAAGGAAATGGGGTTGAGGTGTGGCTTCCTGATTGCCACACACACCTGAATGTCTGTTGCCAATGCTATACGTTTACTAGTTCCTTCTAAATGGGCTGTTTCCTTCTCTAAAGATAAAAACAGCTTTGTTGAGATATAATATGCATACCATACATTTTAGCCATTTAAAGTGTAGAATTGTCAGGGGTATGTTCACTTGGTCGTACAAATATGACCACAATTTAATTTTTAGAATGTATTTTAAAAGGGACCTCATACCCATTAGCAGTCACTCCCCATCCTCCCCAGCTCCCCAAATCCCCAGCCCTAAGCAACCACTGAGCCCACTTCCTGTCTGTATGGATTTGCCTATTCTGGACATTTCGTGTAAATGAAATCACACAATATGTGGCCTTTTATGTCTAGCTTTTCCTCCACTTCCCATGTCTTCAAGGTTCATCCACGTTCATGTAGCACATACCATTCCTTTTTATTGTCAAATAGTCTTCCTTTGCATGGAGATACCACATTCTGCTCCTCCATTCATTCATTGATGGGCATTTGGGTTATTTCCACTTTGAGGCTATTATAAACAATGTTCCTATCAATGTCCATGCACAAGTTTTTGCATAGACATAGGTTTTCATTTCCCATGGGTATCTCCCTAGAAGTGGAGCTTCTAGATTATATGGTAACTCTGAAGCGGGAGAATGAGGTTTTTGTCTCATGGAGTCCAAGAATGAATCTCGAGGACACAGAGTGAGTAAAGCAATGGAAGATAATCAAGATACAGAAAACGCTCTCGAGAGCAAGAGGAGTCCGGACAGCATTGCCACTGAGGGCCTTTAGGGTTTGGTCTTTTATAGAAAGCAAACCAGGGAACTTAAATCCTTTTACCATCTCCACATATATCACCAATGAGCAAGGACTAGTGATAACACCTTCAATGACTTACTTCCTTTTTAGGGTCTGTTATTCTGAGTTCGTCACAGGTGACTATCATAAAAAAAAAAAAAACACCCACCCAACATGCCTAGGGCAGGGTGGTCCGGTTTGTTCCCTTGTCTCTGGTTTCCTTACACTTCAGCATTTTGGGGATTTCTGTGAGCCTGATCACAGAACCCCCATCTATCTCTCCCTGCCTAGCCCCCGCCCCATCTCACTCAACTACACTAGGTTTCTTTTTTTTCCTCTCTTTTTTTTATGTCATGTTCGTCACCACACACTACTTCATTAGTTTTTGATACAGTGTTCCATGATTCATTATTTGCATATAACACCCAGTGCTCATTGCAATCCGTGCCCTCCTTAATACCCACCACCAGACTCACCTGTTACCCACGCCTCACCCCTCTGAAACCCTCAGGTTGTTTCCCAGAGTCCATGGTCTCTCATGGTTCGTCTCCATTCAGTTTTTCCTTCCCTCTCATAATGACCTCCATTGTGACCCTCCGTCAGAACAAGGTATTGACCAAACACGCTTGAACTTGTACCAGCAACAGGCCTCAGGGGAGAGGATGATATGTGTCCTTGAAGCTGAGCGGCTGGGAACGCCCAGCCCACCGGGTGGAACCCGCCTGCTTCTTTTTTCTATTATCTCCCCTTCCCCAGAGATGACCAGTAGTTAATTAGATGGTCCCTTTAAATGTGTTTACTCAACCACAAATCCTATAGTGCTTGATCGAGCATATCCTGCTTATTGATAATCTCCTTTGACTCCTTTGTTGATTGTTATCTTGTATCTAATAAATATGAGACTGAGGAGTTGTTGGGGGGGCAGTCTTCTCAACTGCTGACCCCTGCTTCCTTTCTCTTGAAGCTGACTTGCTTGTGCCTCATTCTTCTCCAGTGGGCCATCGGGAATCGGCATTCCATGCTATTCCTTATGTTCCACAAATAAGTGAAACCATATGATAATTGTCTTTCTCCACTTGACATATTTCACTCAGCATAATCTCCTCCAGTTCCATCCATGTTGATGCAAATGGTGGGTATTCATCCTTTCTGAAGGCTGAGTAATATTCCGTTGTTTTATGGACCACACCCTCTTTATTCATTCGTCTGTTGAAGAGCATCTCGGTTCCTTCCACAGTTTGGCTATTGTGGCCATTGCTGCTATGAACATTGGGGTGCATGTGCCCCTTTTCACTACATCTGTATCTTTGGGGTAAATAACCCAGTATTGCATACACTCGGTTTCAGACCTATGCATGCCCTCTGATAAATCTTACTGTTTGCCTGTTTGTTTGTGAAGCTAGCTTATGTCTCATGCAGTATAACTCTGAATTCCACTAGCGGAGTGCCCACCCTCACTTAACTCAGCCTCACTTGGAATTTTCAAAGCCAAGAAGGAAGTAGGTGGTGTGTCGGAGCCTTCTGCTGTGCTCAAGAAAGCAGATGTGATCACAGAGCAAGTCACTGCAGCTGCCCACGTGTGGGCTGCCCTTGTGTCTCCTACACTTTCATGGTAAAGGAAACCAAAGGTCAATCTCTCTCAGCCTCTCTCTCTCTCTCTGTCTAAAGCCTGGGTAAATCAGAAGCATCCTGTATGGAAGCAGAGATTTCAGCCAAGGACCTCCTGCTATAATTCTCTTCCTTGTTGCCTGAAACGAGGATTCCAGAAGGAGGGAATCTCAAGATCTCAAAACTGGTTAACAGCCAAAGCCAAAGTCAGAGCCCAGTGCTTTAGAAGTGTGTGTAAAATTAGAAATATCAAGGGGGTTTTAAGGTTATTTTTTTTTAAAGAGGATGCGTTCTTTTTTTTTTTTAAGATTTTATTTATTTGTCAGAGAGAGAGCACAGGCAGGCAGAGGTGCAGGCAGAGGCAGACAGAGAGAAGCAGGCTCCCCACTGAGTAAGGAGCCCGATGTGGGACTCGGCAGGACCTTGGGATCATGACCTGAGCCGAAGGCAGCTGCTTAACTGACTAAGCCACCCAAATGTCCCAGTTTTTAAGGTTTTAAGCAAGAACCCCTGAGAAATAAATGGTAATCCAAATGCAATGAAAAAGAGCCACACTTTGGAGCCCTGGGCAAGGTCATGGCAATGTCATTTGAAACAAAACAAACCAAAAAACAAGGGCACAGGTGAGATAAGAGTTTCAAATAAACACCTTGTATCTTCAGATTTCAGAACACCTCCTCTCCCAGGAGCCAGCGCAGGTAACCAAAGTCACAGACAATACTAAAAATTTCAGGTTGGATGAAACCAGCTAATTGACCTATGGGTCGATACAAAAAGTCATCAATGTGGGGTTAAGCAGTAGCAAATGATTGACCTGTACTGAAGGCTTGACAATGGAGGGAGCAAGATTTATACTTCAATATTGTTCTAACAATATTTCAACATCCCTGTCAGCCCTGTGGGATTATAAATAGATTCTGGTAAGAGTAATACCCTCACTCTCAGAATCCTGTATGTATAGGAAATAGGGTGCCAGGGGGACAGACGTGCTGAGACAGAGGTGTTATAAAACTCAAGTTAGGGAAGAGATTAATGTTTCAGTGCGATAGAACAAAACATCCCAGGCAACACAAGATGATGGCCTGTCTCCCTGTTATTGGGAGCTTGTAACCTACAAAGAAACATAAGAGGTAACAAGTAACTTGACATTGGAAACAGTGAACTACCCGCCTTCAGAAAGTACTGATTTCCCTCTCCCGGTACAAAAGTGTTGTACAAACTGGCTTGTTAATAATCAGGAAAGTGATCTGCTCAGCGGGAAGAGACGGATATCCTCCTTCTCTGGTTTCTGAACTCTAATTCTGATCAGCCAGCACCTCGTCCGGAGAAAGAATTCCTAACGGCTCTTTTGAGATATTCTCAAAAAAAGAGTCTTCCTGGGGAATTATGTAAGCTTGGGATTCCTGCCAGTCCCCTGCTTCCAGATATCATTTTGCTCAGCCTCCCACAGCCATGTGCCAGCTCTCACCTCTCCACTCTGAACCCTGGCATTCAGAGGGACACCCCCCAGTGGCTGCTTTCTTAGCTGGGCGCTTGCCCTGTCCCTACTCCCACGTTCTTCCCTTTACCTCCTGGCTGGCCGCCTGGAGACTGACTGAGGTTGTTACAGTGCACCTAAGAGTGCGTGGAAATTCAAGGATATGTATGTAGTACCTGGTGAGATCGGCCCCTGACCTTGTACATGTGGATCTCATTGCATAATTGCAGTTGACGGGTCCTCCTTCTTTCTTGGCCTGCCCAAGACCAGAAGTATTGAAAAGAGATGAAGGAAGGGATGGAGGGAGGAAAGGAGGAAGGCTGGGGTGGGGAGAGAGGATGAGCAGGAATCAACCTCTGGTGTTTTTAAAAATTCACAATAGCCCATCATACTCAACAAGAGACTTCAACTAGCAATACCTTTAAAAGTTTTTCTTTTTAGCTATTAACAACATAAGAAATCAGATGTTGGCGAGGCTACAGAAGAAGGGGAACCCTCTTGCACCGTCGGTGGGAATGCAAACTGGTGTAGCCACTCTGGAAAGCAGTATGGAGGTTCCTCAAAAAGTTAAAAATAGAACTAAACCTGTGACCTAGTGATTGCACTACTAGGTATTTACCCAAGGGATACAAAAATGCTGGTTCGAAGGGACACATGTACCCTGATGTTTATAGCAGTATTATCGACAATAGCCAAACCATGGAAAAAGTATAAATGTCCATCAATTGATGAATGGATAAAGAAGATGTGGTATATATATCCTATACAATATTACTCAGCCATCAAAAAGAATGAAGTCTTGTCATTTGCAACTATGTGGATGTTATGCCCAGATTTTGAGATCCCCAAAGACCACCAGGGAACCGAGTCCGATGCAAAAACAAAGAGCCTTTATTCAAGCTAGCTCAAGCTCAATCTCCCACACTCACCGACGCAGCGTCGTGATGCAGAGAAAGAGAGAGAGTTTCAAAAGCACAGCAGTTTTATAGGGGGCTTCATAACAGTTGGTGGGGTACTGCTTGTGGCTTGTGCCGATTGGCCAAGGGCCAGTTGCGTAGGTGGCAAGATGTCCTTCCGCATTCCTATTGGCTAATTCAAACTAACTCAAGGGTGGGCTGGGCCAGGGTTGTGCAGTTCAAAGGCGGGGTAAGCAATATTCTGACATTCTGTGGTATTTCCCAGAAGCAGATCACGTGGGAGTTATACACAAGATGGTGGGTGTAGCACAAAATGGAGTTAGCCTTGCTCTGCTCTTTCAGTGGATAGAGCTAAAGAATATTATGCTAAGCAAAATAAGTCAATCAGAGAAAAACAAATATCATATAATCTCATTCATATGTGGAATTAAAGAAACAAAACAGATGAACATAGGGGAAGGAAAAAAAAGAAAGAGAGAAAGGGAGACAAACCATAAAGGACTCTTAACTATAGAGAACAAACTGACGGTTGCTGGAAGGGAGGAGGGCAAGAGATGGGCTAGATGGGTGATGGACATTAAGGAAGACACTTGTGATGAGTGCTGGGTGTTGTATGTAAGTGGTGAATCACTAACTTCAACTCCTGAAATCAATATTACACTATATGCTAATGAACTAGGGTTTAAATAAAAACAAAACAAAACAAATACACCATATATTAACTAAATTGAATTTAAATAAAAGGAAAAAAATAAAAAATAATAAATTTAAAAAAGCAAAAAAATAAATAAATAAAAGTTTTTCTTTTACAGTTTTTTGTTTTTGTTTTTGTTTTTTTTTAAGATTTTATTTATTTGAGAGAGAGAGAGAGTGCGAGCACGAGCAGGGGTTGGGAGGTGGCAGGTGTGGGAAGGAGGGGAAGAGGAAAAAGGAGAAGCAGACTCCCCGCCAAGCAGGGAGCCTAACTGGGGGCTCCATCCCAGGACCCTGAGATCATGACCTGAGCTGAAGGCAGATGCTTAACCGACTGAGCCACCTGGGGGCCCCTTTAAGTTTTTCTTTTAATACTAAATTCTCAATAAGAAAAACCTGGCATTTATTTAACTGAGCTCCACTTATCGAAAAATTTCCTTTTCAGTGGCCATGGTTGAAGGTCCAGCAGACACTTTTCCAAGGTGAGAAGTAGCAAATTATGGTAACTGACATTTAAAGAAAATAAAAATCTTCTGTCTGGGAGAAAACAGTCCCCTTACTGATGATGAAAGCAATTTTTTTAAAGTCCTACCTAATTTCATATACCTTGCTCACATCCTGTTATCTTTGGAAAACAACAACAATCTATACATTATATGCATTACATTTCTCTCTTTTTATAATTAACTTTTTATACTACAAATATGGATTCATGTTTAAAAATTCAAACAATACAAAAGTGTATAGAGTAAAAAGGGTCAAAATCTCTACTCATCTTTCCCTCAGCCCCTTAGGAGTGGGACTCCCTCCGTCATATAGCATCCCTCAGGTAGGGATGTTCAGCGTGTGTTCTTCCAGAATTTTGTTTCGGTACATAGGTCTGTTTATACATACTGGTGTTGTGAATTTTCTACACATAGTGGAGTGTGCTACACATAGTGTTCTGAAAGTTGCTTAATAATGAGTCAAAAGCATCTCTCATGTCCGCGCATGTAACATGGGCTCACCCTCTTTAGCAAATGTAGTTACCACTGTACCGGAAGGTATTTCACTGTTTCCCAGTTTGGCTGTTTAATGCAAACAATGCTAGGCTGTAAATATCCGCCACCCACAGGGACACATACTGCTGAGTCAACCTCTAGGAGCATGACTGTTTCCTTAGGTGTTGTCAGATTGCTCTCCATAAAAGTTGACAATGACGAACACTCCCGCTGACTGAATGTGAGTATATTTTTATTTATTTTTGTGAATTGGGGGGGATGAACATGTTGTTGTTGTTTCTACTTGCATGTTCTAGATCATTTGTGAGGTTGAGTAACTTTTCATGTTTCTTGGCCATTTGTATTTCTTTATCTGTCAAATGACTTACATTTTCCCTTTTCTGAGCCGTGGGAGCCTTACTTTTTCTGGCCATTTCAAGAAGCTCTTTCTGTATTGTGGTTCTTGTATGGCTCTTGTATGGTTCTGTATGGTTCTGTGAAAACATTTCCTCTCTCTCTCTGCTGCTTGATATTTAGTTTTGTTTATGCATCACTCATTAAATAGAAGTTTAAAAAATATTTCCGAGTGGGGTGCCTGGGTGGTTCAGTTGGTTAAGCACTGCTTTCGGCTCAGGTCATGATCCTGGAGTCCTGCATTGGGCTCCCTGCTCAGCAGGGGGTCTCCTTCTTCCTCTGACTCTCCACTTCTCATGCTTTCTCTCTCTCTAATAAATAAATAAAATCTTTAAAATATATATATATTTCTGAGAACAGGTGCAGCAATCTCTCCTTTAGGGCTCTTAAGGCTTGACACCTAATTGGAAGGCCATCTTCACCTCCAGGATAACTTTTAAAACAAACAAAACACTATACTTTCTTCTAGTACTTTAATGAAGATTTTTTATATTTGGATTTTTAATTCATTTAGAATATGGAAACAAAAATCCAAAATAATATCATGGTGGTGGTAGAATTTATATCCTGTTCCCATCTTTAGTGAAAATCTGCTAATGTCTCATTATGATGATATTTGTAGTGGTGTATGACTTTATCAAAGTTTATTAGTAGTCTCTTTTAAAATAAAAATGCAGGATACCTGGGTGGCTCCGTTGGTTAAGCACCTGCCTTCAGCTCAGGTCACGACCTCAGGATTTTGGGGTCAAGCCCTATGGGCTCTCTGCTCAGCAGGGAGCCTGCTTCTCCCTCTCCCTCTGCTGCTCCCCCTGCTTATGCTCTGCTCTCTGTCAAATAAAAAAAAAATATTTTTTAATAAATAAATAAAATGAATGCATGTTGAATTTTGTCAGCTGTGTTTTCAGCATCTGATAAGATCGTTATTTGATTATTTGTCTTTAACTGAGTAATAATTAATTGTATTATTTGACCCCCTAATGTTGAAATTTCATTATTTTCCTGGGAGTTATATTTCTTTTTTTTTTTTTTAAGATTTTTATTTATTCATTTAACAGAGAGAGAACACGAGCAGGCAGAGAGCCAGGCAGAGGCAGAGAGAGAGGAGCAGGCTCCCTGCCAAGCAAGGAGCCCGATGCGGGACTCGATCCCAGGACGCTGGGATCATGACCTGAGCCGAAGGCAGCTGCTCAACCAACTGAGCCACCCAGGCGTCCCCCTGGGAGTTATATTTCTAAATTTTTCAATATGTCTCAAATTTCTGATACAAAAAGAAATGATATTTTTATCCCATTTTATTTTTAAAGATTTGAAAATGAAAATCTAATTATTCTGCTTTTTCAATGTCAAAAGCCCTGTTAGTTACACAAAAGAATATGTTTTTATTTTGTTTCTTTCTAAAAAAAAAAATAAATGCTCAAGTTGATATGGTAGCATGTGATAACATTCCATTTACTCTCCTGAGATTTTTTTTTTTTCTCAACACTTTCATTCACATTCAGTTGAAGGTCATCTTGTAATGCAGCAAGCATTTATTATGCAGCTTTCATGGGCCAGGTTCTGGGCTTGCTGTTATAAAGGATTCAAAATGCTTAAGAACCAGTCAGTCCTCAATGCACTGAAGCAACACCTAATTATCTTGGGTCTCACCTTTTATCTATAAACTCAGAGGGAAGCCGTATATATGCTACTTAATTCCCAAAAGACATAATATCAAATGTTGTGGGGTTTTTTAAGATTTTATTTACTTATTTGACAGAGAGAGAAAGAGACAGTGAGAGAGAGAACACACGCAGGGGGAGTGGGACGGGGAGAAGCAGGCTTCCAGATGCGGGGCTGGATCCCCCGACCCTGGGATCATGACCTGAGCTGAAAGTCACTTAAGTGACTGAGCCACCTAGGAGCCCCCACAATATCAAATGTTAACAGCAGCCATGATCTCTGTTCATGTATGTGGACCTCTCTAGGTATCATCCATGCATTCCATCATACTATCCATGCATAGTTAGGTCACTTAGAAACTATTTTTAACAAAGTTGATGATGATGAGAGTGTTAAAAAATAACGAGAACTGGCAGCCACAAAAAGCATTACAGAAATCAGTGTAGGACCATATACGTATATAAGGTCATTTAAGCCATCTTTGTATTCTCACCACTGACGTACGAATGGTTTCGAAATATCCTTAGTGACCTCTCAACCTGAACTTAGTTCTTGTTTTTACTTGTCAGAATCGGTCAAATATTCAAATAACATTAACTGACCTGTTTCGACCTGTCAATAATTGATGATGAAACTTCCTATACTTACTGAAATCAGAGCTTATTAATTTGTGTTAACACACAATTTACAAATCAAATGTAATTTTTTCAGGCCCAATTATTTGTGAAAACTTTTAATATAACTTTTCAATAAATATAAATCAAACAGGAGTGATCTTACATAAAGAACTTTTCTCTGAGCCAATAGGAAATTAAATGAATAATAACAAGAGAAAGATATTGAAGAAATAATAAGGAAATTAACATTTTGAAGTCATTTAATTTCCTAGGTACATCACTAACTTCCTAGTTTTTTTCAATAAGTATTTGTTAGAATGGTGAAAAGAGTAAAGTGCAAGAATTTTCATCTTTTAAAACCTGTATACACTACTTTTTCAAAAGCGGACAGTAAAAGTCACACACAGTAGGGGTGCCTGGCTGGTTCAGTTGGTCAGCAGAAGATTCTTGATCTCCAGGTCGTGAGTGCGAGCCCCATGTTGGGCCTAGAGCTTAGTTTTTTTAAAAAAAAGAAAAATAACGTATGATATGTGATGCTGAGCTATGCATTCTTTGAGAAGACAGAATTTATTGAACAGAACTGTAGAAAAAAATAATTGAGGAATCATTACTACTATACCGAGGAGATTTACAATCATTCTGAAGTTTTTGCTGAATATATACTTGCCAGAACTTTATAAACTAAGGATAATTTTTGTCTAGAAAAGTAAGAATACTTGCTTATAATGCAAAATCAGGTTTCAGCTGTAAAAGAAACCCTATTAAAAAGCATCAGCAAAAACAAAACAAAACAAAACAAAAAATCAGCAAACAACAAAAGCAAAAATTCTGAATACTTCTCCAGCAATTCTAATAAAAGGATATGTTTGTTTATCAAAAACATTTTTTTAATTTTTTTTCCAGTTTTTTTTTTTCTCTAAAAAGGATGACAATTAAAGAGACTCAGATATGAGTGAACTATTAGTGGGTTACAAAGAAATTATAATCGGAGACAACAGTAAGAGCAATAAAGATTTTTGCATTTCTCTTTTCAAGTTGTCTTTTCTCCACAATTATCTTTTCTTTTCTTTTCTTTTAAGATTTTATTTATTCATTTGACAGAGAGAAAGAGATCATAAGTAGGCAGAGAGGCAGGCAGAAGGGAAAGCAGGATCCCCGCTGAGCAGAGAGCCTGATTTGAGACTCCATCCTAGGACCCTGAGATCATGACCTGAGCTGAAGGCAGAGGCCTTAACCCGCTGAGCCACCCAGGCGCCCCCACAATTATCTTTTCTAATTAGTAAGTAAGTGATAGAGAGGAAATGGGTAAATTCAAATGTTAAATTCCTTTAGTTTCCAAAGGATCACCTGCTTTTAAAATCGGTCCTTTTTTTTCATTTTTTTAAAAGATTTTTTATTTATTTGACAGAGAGAGATATCACAAGCAGGCAGAGAGGCAGGCAGAGGGAAAGAGGGAAGCAGGCTCCCCGCTGAGCAGAGAGCCTGATTTGGGACTCAATCCCAGGACCCTGGGATCATGACCTGGGCTGAAGGCAGAGGCTTAACCCACTGAGCCACCCAGGCGCCCCTTCTTTGTTTGGTTTTTAAGTAGGCTCTGCACCCAAAGTGGGGCTCAAACTCACCACCCTGAGACCAGGAGTCACATGCTTTTACTGACTCAGCCAGCCAGGTGCCCTTCTGTTTGTTTTGAATTCGTTTGTTAAAAATTAGGAAAAGTACATGCTTGTCGAAAAAAATTTCTTTTAAGATTTACTTGTTTATTTTAGAGAGAGTGTGTGTGGAGTCTGGGAGGAGGAGGGAGAGGGAGACAGAGAATCTCAAGCAAACTCCCCGCTGAGCACGAGCCAGGTACAGAGCTCGATCTAAGGACACTGAAATCATGATCTGAGCTGAAATCAAAAGTTGGATGCTTAACTGACTGAGTCACCCAGGTGCCTCCTGGGGAAAAAAATTTTTTTTTTCTAAAGATTTTATTTATTTATTTATTTGTCAGAGAGAGAGAACAAGAGAGCCCACAAGCCGGGGGAGCGGCAGGCAGAGGGAGAGGCAGGCTCCCAGCTGAGCAGGGAGCCCGAAATGGGACTCTATCCCAGGACTCTGGGATCATGACCTGAGCTGAAGGCAGACAGCTTAATGGACTGAGCCTCCCAGGCATCCCTGAAAAAAAGTATTTTTAATATAAATGTACATGGGGTCAAGTGTGAACATCCTACTCTCCTGGCACATTTCCATTCTCACTTCTCAGGGCCTGCCCTGCTTAACGGTTTTTGAATTTATCATTCCAGATTCTTTTCTGAGCAGATTAAAAAGAACAGTTTTTCATATGAATATAAATATATGCTTCTTTTACATATTGTTCTACCATTCTTTTTTTTTGTTTTAATATGCCAAGTTTACACAGCTGGAAAGGCCAGGGATTGAGACACGACTGTTGGTCTGATTCCAGAACCAACTTTCGAGTACGCAGTTGCCAAGGACATGGTACCAATTTGGGAAGACTAGTCTAGCAGTATTGTAGAGTTATATGACATCAGTTGAATTCTTGATTCAGTCAAGACATTTTTTTTTTTAATAGCATTTTCTTTTATTTTTTAAGTTGGCTCCATGCCCAACATGGGGCTTGAACTCATAATCCTAAGATCAAGAGTTGCACGTGCTACTTGCAGCCAGGTGCCCCCAATCAAGACATTCTTATTTATTTATTTAAGGAGGTTCCACACCGGGCATGGTGTTTGAACTCACCACCCTGAGATCGAGACCTGAGCCGAGATCAAGAGTTGGAAGCTTAACCAACTGAGCCACCCAGGTGCCCTAAGACATTCTGGATTAGAGATTTGTAAATATCCAATTACCAGAAAATAAATTGTGGTACATCAACTAGAGCACACGTCAATTATGAAAATTATAAAAACTATGCTCCAACATGGAAAAGTGATTGTCATGAAATCTTAAAAGAAAAACAGTATCTTCTGGTGATAGTTCCCAAAACAGGAGAATTTTGCATCAAACCTAGGTTGATATCTTCACCTCCTATAACAAATCTGCCACCTAGATTTACTGGAAATTTCCCCCTTCACAAAAAACATAAAGTCCTGTCTCCCAGGGCAGATACAATAAAAGCTTTCTAGAAACTCTAAAGTCATTAAACACTGATTATTAATTATTATTTTCCTACGGATGATAGGAAATCGGTATGACTTGAACTGTGTCCTCTGAAAACAGATATTGACACTCTAATCTCTGACACCTACAAATGTGACCTAATTCAGAAACAGGGTCTTAACAGATGTAATCAAGTTAAGATGAGGTTATTAGGATGGGCCCTAACCCGCTATGACTGACCTCCTAAAAGAAAGAAATCTGGATGTGGCGCCTGGGTGGCTCAGTTGTTAGGCATCTGCCTTCGGCTCAGGTCATGATCCCAGGGTCCTGGGATCCAGCCCCACATGGGGCTCCCTGCTCAGTGGGAAGTCTGCCTCTTGCTCTGCCTCGCTCTCTCTCTCAAATAAATAAATAAAATTTAAAAAGAGAGAGAGAGAGAGAGAGAAATCTGGACACAGCCACACAGAGAACACGATGGGAAGACACGGGCACAGGTAGGGGCAGTTGGGGGGAAAGCTGTGATGAGACACAGTCATACCGCCATGAGCCAAGGAACATGTGAGGTGGACAGGAGTGGGAAGACCGGGGGGGTTCACCCAGGTGAACCGGACCTCCGTGTCTCCCTGGAAGGTGGGTGAATCAATAATCCCATCTGTTTGCTCGCAGACCTTCATACTGAATGGGAGAAGTAAACCATGGTATGTGCATTAGAGTGGGCGATTCTCCAGGAAATACCAACCACAGACAATATCCTAGTATCTAACTCCCTTTTTTCGTTTTAAAGACCGTGGCCCTGCCAACCCCTTGGTTTTGGACTTCTGGCCTCCAGAACCGTAAGAGTAAGCTTCTGTTGTTTTAAGCCACCAAATTTGCCGGTGCTTTGTCACAGCAAACCTCAGAAACTGATAGAGAAATCATCAAAGATTTTTAAGAGAGGGTGGGGAAGACTAATATTTATTGAGAACCTATGATGTTGCCCCAGGCTCTGTGCTGGAGGTTTTACCTGTTTCTTTCATTCTAACAACTCAAGAAGGCGTTTTACAGATAAGGAAATTGAAGCCAGAAGCTAATTTGCTGAAGTCCCCTCTACTGGAAAGGGCAGAGGCTAAGCCCTTCCCTAAAGCCCTGCAGT
>CM052800.1:104393943-104409804 GCA_028533885.1 Nasua narica
ATTAAGAATCCACTTTGTGGGGCACCTGGGTGGCTCAATCTGGTTAAGCATCCGCCTTCAGCTCAGGTCATGATCCCAGCGTCCTGGGATTGAGCCTCATATCAGGCTCCCTGCTCAGTGAAGAGCCTGCTTCTCCCTCCCCCACCCACCCTGCTTTGTGTTCCCTCTCCCTTGCTATCTCTCTCTCTGCAATAAGTCAATAAAATCTTCAAAAAAAAAAAAAAAGAATCCACTTTGTTTGACACGCCCATTTTTTATATCCCCAGTGTAACTAACTATATTATTCTTACACATACAGTAGGTAGCCTTCCTCTAGTTTCCTTTAACAAGGCACCTTCTGTATATCTCTAGCAATGCATTTATCACTTTATATTGCAATTACATGATAGTATGTTTGTCCTCCAAGTTGACAGCAGATGGGGGGTAGCTGGTCGGGGACAGTGACACATTCTGTTGTCCTTTGAACGCCTGGCACCTGGACCAGGTAAGAAGTAATGAATGACAACATGTGTTCAAAAAAATAATGAGACCTCACACGGTGGCAAAATAAGCCCTATTCTCCTAAGGCCTACTCTGAGAGTCAATAGGGAAGACAGGACACTGCTGAGGAATTATGAAGTTAAAAGAATAAGCTCTTTCTCTAAAAGTGAAATGTCAAAGGGTTTTTTAAAAGCTGCTATTAGATTTTTTTTTTTTAAGCCCCAGAAGGACTTGTAGAGATCATCGGTCTACTCCACTCCTTTTACTCTGCCCTCCTCTATTCGTAGAAAAATGGAGGTTATAAAATCTGCTAAAACTCATACAACTTGTTGGCGAATGAAGCATCTGTAGCGTGCGGGCTATTGGATTGCGCCCTCCACCCCCTACCCTTTCCACCGGCCTTGAAAGTCAAAGCTGACCAAGTCATGATCTCAGGGTCCTGGGAGGGCTGGAGCCCCGCACCGGGCTCCCTCCGCTTCTACCCCCACTGGGGATCTCTATCAAATAATTAAATAAAATCTTTAAAAATAGTGAAATAAATAAAATCCAGATCAGAGAAGAAACAGCCCGTAAGTCTGCTGCCCCTCTGGCCGTTGGTGATTTATCTGACCTCTCAGGTCTGTGGCAGGATCTCCATAGCCCTCCCCATATACGCATCACAAGGGTAGGGAGACCCCTCCTTACTATGCTCTCATCCCCCAGGCCAATCAGATTCCCCTTCACACACCAGCAGGGCACCTTGTATTGCCCATTCATGGGACTTGTCTCAGTGTGAGGTTACATATTTGTGCAATTGTTTAATTAACATCTGTGAGACGGCTCCTCCAGATTAGATTCAGAGGTCATAAATTACGACTCCGGACAAGAGGCATTCTTTTTTTTTTTTTTTTTTTAATTTTTGGGACAAGAGGCATTCTAAAAGCATTTCCTAACCCACTTTTTCTTCAACATACCAACGGAGGAGTAGAAATGGGATCAGTATGATAGTATCAAAAGGATTTCTTTGAATCTACCTCACTTGCGGGTATGGAACCTTCAGACTCAGTTCGAAGACACCTCCCCCACCCCGGCCACCCCACTCCAGGGCCCCAGGGGTCCGGGGGCGGTCTCCAGTGTGCTCACTCTGAAGGCTCCTCAGCTCTCCTTAGACATCTCACACTATTCCTGTTGGGTGCTGGCTCTCTGCCGAATGTGCCCTGAGACCCCCACATTCCTCAGACCTACCTTTGCGTTGTTACGCATGACACGTGGGTCCCAATCATAGAGATTTTAGTCAAACCGTTCTCTCCGTGTCTGCTCCCAGCCCTTGCTCCCCAGGGCTCAAGGCTGGAGCCCTTCAGGGTTGGCCCAAAAGACCATCTTTTCCCTCGAACCTGGAAGCAAAGGCTCGGATCACACTGCGTGCCTTGACTCTAGCCTTGGGACAAATTCTTTGCCAGAAACCTCCTTGGTGGTTCCTATAAACAGTCCCCTGTACAACCTACCAGATGGGCCCATTGACCCCAGGCCTGTGTGCATTTTAAGGGGAACAAAACTAAGTCTCAAGTTTGTACCCCTGCTCAATTCAGAGGAAGCAATAGGATGTCAGTGCCTGGGGTAGAGGAAGAGCCGGCAGAGACTTTGTCCTGGCTGGGAGGGGAAGGGCACCTCCCCCTGCAGTCAAGCACTCAGCAGCTGTCCCAGGGAGCAAGGCTTCCCAGGAATAACCCAGGCACAGGCACTGCGAATTCCAGCCAGTGACACTTCCTGACTTGGAAATCTTGGCAGACTCGTGAGGAATATGGCCATGTGACCCCTGGAGCAGAGGCAGGGAAGCCATCAGCTGAGGACTCAGACACAACTGGTTTAATCTCGGCTCCAACCCTTGTCACCCTTGCCGCATATGTGAGCTTAGGCAAGTTCCTCAGCCTCCGTGAACCAGTCTCCTCACCCATTTACCAGGGCAATCTCTATCGCTCGGGAATGGTCTGAAAATTAAACAAAACCAGGTTGGGAAATCATCCAGCATAGGGCTCGGGATAAAACAGATGCTCAGTAAATCTTCATTCCTTTTCCTGTGACTTTTTTTTATCTGTTTTGATTGTTATGAACATTCCCCTTCACTGGCTTTGGTCTACATTTTTCCATAAAAATGTTAAAAATACATATTTCATTAAGTACCAGCTAAAAATTCTACTGTGCTCCTAGAGTTTATTATCACATCATTAAGGGCAAAAAAAAAGTACACTTTTTATTAATTAGTTCTTGGATTCACTCCTTCTGATGGGGGGATAATACGTTCACCGACTCTGAAAATGGCTCCCAATTCAACAAGCTTATCTTTAGTGAAAGAATGGGAAATTAATATGTATTTATTACCTATTATATGCCAAGGTGACAGTAAAGCTTGGCAGCTAATGCTGAGGCTTTGGAACCACAATGCCTGGGTTTAAATCCAGACTCTACCACTTACCTAGCTCTGTAATCTTGGGCAGGTGACATAAATTCTCAGCGCCTGAGTTTTTAATCCACAAAATGGTGTGATTGTACCTACCTCTCAGGATGTTTGTGACAATTACGTGCAATAATTAGAATAATGTATGGCACATAATAAATGCTCAAAGAGTATTAGCTACTATTGCTTTTCTGTTTTATATGTATCTTGATTCTCACAGCAGCCCTTCAAAGGCTATGTTTTTCTCTCTAATCTTTCCTGAATGAGAAACTCTGACTGGGACACCCGCCCCAGGGTCCACAGCTAGCACACAGCCCCCTAGCACTCCTGCCCAACATTTTATGGGTCCAAAGCCCTGACCTTCCTCTACAGCCTGCCACTTTCCAGGTGGTTGCAGCTGGTTCTCTTGAAGCATTAAGACAACAACCAAAACATCACTTATGAGACGGATAGTGCGTACGTACTGAAGCATGGTTCATATAAAACACATCCCCCTATTTGGGGAGAGTTTGGGATTATGACCACAGTCATGGTGAATGAACCGTGCAGCCCGCTGCTGCCGCCAGACAGCATGTCAAGCCGAAAGCTACATTAACTGAATAACCAAAAGGGGAAAAGGAATTCCTAGCTGTTGAGCACCACTATGTTGTGCTAAGCGTTTCTTGTGTGTTCTTTAATTCTCTCGACAAGGTAGGTACTTTTTCCCCCATTTTCTAGATGGGGCAATTAAAGCTCAGACGGGTTATGTGACTTCTCCCTAGGTCAGAGAGCCAGGAAGTGTCAGAGGCAGCTGAACCACACAGGTCTACCTGGCTCGAGTGCTTTGGGACTAAGTCATCTCCTGGGTGGCTCTGTCGGTTGAGCATTTGCCTTTGGCTCAGGTCATGATCCTAGGGTCCTGGGCTTGAGCCCCATGTCTGGCTCCCTGCTTAGCAGGGAATCTGCTTCTCCCTCTCCCTCTGCTGCTCCCACTGCTTATTCTCTCTCCCCTGTTCTCTCTCTCTCTCTGAAAGAAATAAGTAAAATCTCTTTTAAAAATTAAATAAATAAGTAAATAATAATCTCCGTAAGGACTGGTCATTTCTTTATGACCTCCTCGCAAACCCCTTGCTTAAATACGATACTGTCTAAAGTTTATCAAGTGTTTGCTGCGGGCCAGGCTCTGTTCTAACCACTTACATGCAATATTTCATCTAATTTTCACCACAGTCCTAGGAGGTTGGTACTATTGTCATCGCAGCTTACAGAAGAGGAAACAGGCCTTGGGGTGTTAATAGCTTGTTTCAGATCCCATATCCTGGAGGCGGAGCGGGGTGATTTCAGAGTGTGTGATCTTAACCACTAGCCTAGGCTTTCTCCCGTATACAGAGGTTCTGAGCATGGAAGATAAATGGAGGATCCTTTCCATACCAACATGTTAAACGGGAAAAAGCGCTGGTCTACAGACAATTGATCTGAGCTCTGACTTTCCTTCTCTGTAAACTAGAGAGGTCACACCTGTGTTTGCTCTGGTGCTAGAATCTATGATTTGCAGCACATCAGCATAAACACCAAAGCAAATCGGTAGAGAAAATTTCAGTTGGCCATAGATACTCTTCCTCAAAAAAGAGACTACTTAAGACTTTATGGCAGTTTGGTAACTTTTACCAGAGCTAGACACTTACTTTAAAACTTTTATTTTGCGGCACCTGGGTGGCTCAGTCATTAAGCGTCTGCCTTCAGCTCAGGTCATGATCCCAGGGTCCTGGGATCAAGCCTGGCATCAGGCTCCCTGCTCAGCGGGAAGCCTGATTCTCCCTCTCCCACTCCCCCTGCTTGTGTTCCCTCTCCCGCTGTCTCTCTCTCTCTGTCAAATAAATAAGTAAAATATTTTTTTTTTAAATAAATGATAAAACTTATTTTGCCACCTTAGAGACTGCACTAAATACATTAATTTAGAACTAATATGCCACCCATGGGAAAGCGAAAACAGGGGCGCCTGGGTGGTTCAGTAGATTGGGTGTCTGCCTTCGGCTCGGGTCATGATCTCGGGGTCCTGGGATAGGGCCCCATGTCAGGTTCCCTGCTCTGCAGTGAGTCTGCTTCTCCCTCTGCTGCTCTCATGCTCTCCCTCACCCTCTTACCCTCTCAAACAAATAAATAAAATCTTTAAAAATTAAAAATAAAATAAAACAAACAATATTTATACATATTCTTTCATTTAAAAAATTCATCTACTGATAGAAAAAGAAAAAAGAAGGCAAGGACTACAAAGAAACAATCCATGAGTGAACTGAAAAGCTGTATTTCTTAGGGATATCCATCTAAATTCAAATGTATCCTCCAGTGGGGGCAGAGACAAGGGAAATGACGAAGAAAAGTTGCAAAGGGCTGCAAATCCTCTCAGAGTTGTTTACTGATTTCTTCCCCACTGCCTTCCTCTCAAGCTTTAGGGAACATAAGAGAGACTCTAAACTCGAATTTTTTTCCACATGGATTCTCCCATGGGAATTCATGTGGTAATCCACTAATGTCCCTGTTGCCAATTTTAACCACAGAAATCACAGAAATCTGCTAAGGAAATGTTTGTGCTGCTTCCCCTACAAGCTGACGAATAGCACTCCTCTCTGACATATTTGGAGGAGTCCTCAGAAACACTTTCTGGTGAACTGACACAGTGCCTGGAGCAGGAAGATGATAAGAACAAGGCCTCCCTAATAGGTCAAGACAAATGCCAAGAAAAGAGAGCCAGAAAACACAACAAGCTGATTTTGTCTTTTTTTTTTTAATTAAGCTTTTTTTTTTTTTTGAGCTAATTGTAAATGTACATGAAGTTGTAGGAAATAATACAGGGAGATCTTGTGTGGCCTTTACCCAGTTTTCCCAGTGGTAACATCTTACAAAACTATTCTGCCACATCACAACCAGGAGAGTGACAATGATGTGGTCAACATACAGCCCCACTCGCCATCCCAAGCGTCCTGCCTGGTGGCCCGTTCCCATCACATCCACCCGCCTCCCACCCTAACCCCTAGCAACAATTAATCTGTTATTTTCTAGAAGGTGAACAGATTATGACATAAGTGGAATCAGACAGTATATAATCTTTGGGTAAAAATTTAACGCTCTAGAGACTCATCCAGGTTGTCCTGTGAATCGATAGTTCTCTGTGTTGCTAAGCAACATTCCATGGTGTGGGTGTATCCCTGTGTGCTTAACCATTTACCTCTTGGAGAACATCTGTGTTGTTTCCAGGTTTGGGCCATTACTAATAAAGCTGCTATAAACAGTCATGGGCCGATTTTGGTACATAAGTCTTAAGTTCTCCAGAATAAATGCCCAGGAGTATTATGGCTGGTTTGTATCTCTGCTGCATGTTTAGTTTTACAAGAAACTGCCAAACTATTTTCTAGAGTGGCTACCATAGTTGATATTCCCACCAATAATGTATGGGAGATCCAATTTTTCCCCATTGGATCTCCTTGCCACCATTTGGTGTTGCCACTACTTTTTGTTTTAGCCATTCTGATAGGTGTGTAATAACATTTCATTGTGACCTTAATTTGCATGTGCCTGATAGCCAGTGCTGTTGAGCATATTTTCATGTGCTAATTTGCCATCTGGAGGAATGTTTCTTCATATTTTCTGTCCATGTTCTAACTGGAGTGTTTGCTTGTTTTGTTGAGAGCTCTTTGTATATTCTAGATACTAGTCCTATGTAGGATTTATGGTTTGCAAGTATTTTCTCCCACTCTAAGCTATCTTTCCATCCTCTTAACAGAGACTTTCTTTTTAAGATTTTATTTATTTATTTGACAGAGAGAGAGAGAGAGAGAGAGCGAGAGAGGGAACACAAGCAGGGGGAGTGGGAAAGGGAGAAGAAGCAGGCTTCCCACTGAGCAAGGAGCCTGATGCAGGGCTCAATCCCAGAACCCTGGGATCATGACCTGAGCCAAAGGCAGATGCTCAATGATTGAGCCACCCAGGTGCCCAACAGAATTTTTCATGGTGGTACCTGGATGGCTCAGTCAGTTAAGCGTCTGTCTTGGGCTCCGGTCATGACCTCAGGGTTCTGGGATCGAGCCCCTCCTCAGGCTCCCTGCTCATCAGAAAGCCTGCTTCTCCCTCTCCCACTTCCCCTGTTTGTGTTCCCTCTCTTGCTGTCACTGTCTCTCTCTTTCTCTCTCTCTCTCTGTCAAATAAATAAATAAAATCTTAAGAGAGAGAGAAAAAAAGACTACCTTTCCTCTACTGATTTGCTTTGGCATCATTCTCAAAAATCAATTGGCATATTTATGTGGGTTTTATCCTGGGTTCCTCATTTTGTTCCATTAATCAATTGCCTATCTTTCTACCACTACTGCACAGTCTTTATTATTATAGCTACATAATAAGTAGACTGAAATTGGATAGACTGATTCCTCCCATTTTATTCTTTTTTTTTTTAAAGATTTTATTTATTCATTTAACAGAGACAGAACACAAGCAGGCAGAGAGGCAGGCAGAGGCAGAGAGAGGAGCAGGCTCCCCGCGGAGCAAGGAGCCCCATGCGGGACTCGATCCCAAGACGCCGGGATCATGACCTGATCCAAAGGCAGTTGCTCAACCAACTGAGCCACCCAGGCGTCCCCCCATTTTATTCTTTTTCAAAAATGTTTCAGTTATTCACATTTCTTTGCCTTTTCTCATAAATTATAATCTTACCTATATCTAAAAAAGTAAATCTCATTGAGATTTTGATAGGAATTGAATTAAACTTTTCTGTTGGTTTGGGGAGAATTGTGATCTTGGCTATGCTGAGGTCTCCAATTCATGAACAAATACCTCTGCATCTATTTTGGTTTGCTTTTATTTCTTTCAACAGCTTTATGTAGTTTTCAGCATACAAACCCTGTACATGTTTTGTTAGATTTACACGTGAGTATTACTTTTTTTTAAGCAACTCTAAGCGGTATTATATTTTTAAATTCAATGTCTGCATGCTCATTGCTAGCATACAGAAATACAATTGATTTTTGATGTTTATACTGTATCGTGTGAATGTGGGGCACTCATTTATTAGTTCTAGAAGGGTTTTTTTTGTAAATTTCTTAGGATTTTCTACCAAGAAAATCATGATAACTGCAAATAGGGACAATTTTATTTCTTCCTTTGCATCTGTATGCCTTTTAATTCTTTTTCCTGTTGTATTGTTGTGGCTAAAACTTCTAGCACTATAATTGAATAAGAATGCTGAGTAAGGTTTCTTTGCCTTATCCCCAAAACTGGGGAGTATTATGGGCTGAAATTGTGCCCCCCACAATTCATACGCTAAAGTCTTAATCCAAAGAACTTCAGAATGTGACTTTATTTGGAGATAGGGTCTTTAAATTTGTAGATAAATTAAATGGAGTCTTTAGGATGGGCCTTAATACAATATGACTAACATCCTTATGAGAAAAGATTAGGACACAAACTCATAAAGGGAAAACCCCATGAAGACACCACAGAAGATGGACATCTGCAAGTCAAGGAGACAGGCCTTATAAGAAACCACCCCTGTTCAAACTTGGCTACACCTAGAATTGTGAGAAAATAAGTTTCTATTGTTTAAGCCACTGAGTCTGGTATTTTGCTATGGCAGTTCTAGCAAATTAATACAGGGCTAAAGCATTTTTTTTTTAATTTTTTTTTAAAGATTTTATTTATTTATTTAACAGAGAGAGAACACAAGCAGGCAGAGAGGCAGGCAGAGGCAGAGAGAGGAGCAGGCTCCCTGCGGAGCAAGGAGCCCGATGCGGGACTTGATCCCAAGACTCCGGGATCATGACCTGAGCCAAAGGCAGCTGCTTAACCAACTGAGCCACCCAGGCATCCCAGGGCTAAAGCATGCATGCACTTTTTCACCATTATGTATAATGTTAGCCATAGGTTTTTTGGTAGATGCTCCTTACCAACTTGAGGAAGTTCCCATCTATTCCTATTTTTCAGAGAATTTTTATCATGAATGAGTATTAGATTTTGTGATGTGCTCTTTCAGCATCAATAATATAAATCATGTGATTTTTTTCTTTGGCCTGTCAACATGGTGGATTACATTTGATTCATTTTCAAATATTGAACCAGCCTTGCATCTCTAGAATAAACCCAATCTCCTCAACATATATAAGTCTTTTATATATAATGAAATCTATTTGCTAATATTTCATTTAAAAGTTTTGCATCTGCAGCGCCTGGATAGCTCAGTTGTTGAGCGTCTGCCTTAGGCTCAGGTCATGATCCCAGGGTCCTAGGTTTGAGCCCCACTATGGGCTCCCTGCTAGCCAGGGGCCTGCTTCTTTCTCCCACTCCCCCTCATCCTGCTTGTGTTCTCTCTCTCGCTGTCTCTCTCTGTCAAATAAATAAATAAAATCTAAAAAAAAAAAAAGTCATGCATCTATATTCATGAATGATATGGATCTGTACTTTTTTGTACTGTCTTTTTTTAAAAAAGATTTTATTTATTTACATAAATAAATAAAAGAGAAAGATCACAAGTAGGCAGAGAGGCAGGCGCGGGGTGGGGGAGGGGAAGCAGGCTCCCCACTGAGCAGAGAGCCCACCGTGGGGCTCAATCCCAGGACCCCAAGATCATGACCTGAGCCGAAGGCAGAGGCTTTAACCCACTAGCCACCCAGGTGCCCCATGTACTTGTCTTTATCTGGTTTTGGTATAAGGTAATGCTAGCTTCATAAAATGAATTGTGAAGTGTCATGAATAAACTGGACAGGAAGTCAAGGGCACATTAGAGCAACATGAATAAATTATATCCTCATCCTAAAGACTGTTTATAGTGTTGCAAATCTACTTCAGAGAAGGAAGTTATTTTATATTTAACTTCATTTATATATCAAACTTCTAGGATGACTAGGCATTCCCTTTATGCTTCTTTTCTGGGTCCAAAGACTTAGAGGTCCTCTTCCCACAACTGGCTGATTTGGGGGGGGGGTTAATTTCATCTGGTGTTTTGCTCACATTTCATTATCACTGTCATTTTCATTATCATGGACTGATATTGCCCCAGTTCCTGTGACACAGGTCCTGTGGCCAGATCATTGAGTCATCTTCCATGCAACTGGCACTTTCCATTAGTCCAGAGAACCATACTCAAAGTTTAGAAAAGTTTGGAAAAGGAGTTGAGAAAAGACCTCTTCCAGCCCTTAGGGCCCTGAAGCTCAAGTCTTCCTGCCACCTGTCTGCTCTCTTTACACGTATACAGGGCTTTTCCATAATGGTGGGATCCAGGGAGAAAAAACTCCTGTGGTTATGAAGAGGGGAATTGAAAGTGGAGAGCTTCCTGCTTCTGCTGTTCGCATAGAATGCTCTGTCCTCAGCTCAGAAGTCACCAGGGAGAGAGCAGAATCTGCTTCCATTGTTACTATGCCCCCTTTCAACCCCTTCTCCACCACACAGTCAAATGTTTTCTGTTTTATATGCTACATTATTAAGTGCGTTTTCTATTTAAGAACATAAATCAGATATTGTTTCTTTGTGGCTTAGACTCCAATGGCTTTCCTGTGCTCTTAGAATAATATCCAGATTCTTTATATGTCAGTTGTGATCCAGCTTCTATCACATTGGCTCCGTCTGTCCCTCCAAGTCATTAAACGGATTTTCCCACCCCAAGGCCATTATTACCCTGGCAGTTCCTACCCCAGGTCATCCCACATGGGGGCTCATTCTCATCCTCTAGCCTCAATTCAAATGTTATTTTCTATCACATTACCGTTAGTTTCTTCATAGTATTGACCACACTGTATAATTGCTGGCTTATTATCTGTGTCTTTTCCCTGAACTAGAATGTGAACTCCATAAGGCACCGTTGTCTGTCTTAATTACTGTTTTACCCACCGCACCCAGCACTGCCTGGAGAAAGGTAGGTGCTCCGTATAAGTGTTTGTGGATCAACAAATGAACGAGTGCTTAAAGAGCCCTATACTCCCTGCCCCAAATCCTAGTGGCCACGAAACTGAGCTCCTCAATGCACATCACATCATGGGACAACAAGCATCCTGCAATCCAAGAACTGATAGTTCGAAGTTTGTTCTTAAAGAAAAAGGCAAATATTCAATGTGCTAAGAATTATTGTTAAGAAGATGTCTCTGTCCCACCTCCAAAATAGATAAAACTGGGGAAAATTTACCATTTGAAAAGAGAACCCATAATGGCTAGTACATCTTTTAGGTGTTGCTGAAAAGATGAGTGCTTGCTAAATCTCCATCTAGGGTGTATCCTCAGGAAGACATGACTGGAATACAGACATGTTAAGAACCTTAAACTTCTATCAAGTTATACACAGAGGGGCGCCTGGGTGGCTCAGTGGGTTAAAGCCTCTGCCTTCGGCTCAGGTCATGATCTTGGGGTCCTGGGATCAAGCCCCGCATCAAGCTCTCTGCTTGGCAGGGAGTCTGCTTCCCCCTCTCTCTCTGCCTGCCTATCTGCCTACTTGTGATCTCTCTCTCTCTCGCTCTGTCAAATAAATAAATAAATAAAAATCTTAAAAAAAAAAAAAAGTTATACACAGAGTGCCGTGGTTCAAATGGAGTCTAAAAAAATGAGCACCAGAAGGAGGAATCTGCCTATGTTTCTCAAACACTGTGTATTCTAGGGAAAAGCATATTTGTTTCTAAATAGCCAGTCCTTCTTTAAACATAATTATCCTGCCCAAGTGAAAAGCAGTCCTTTCGAAGCTAGCAAGCCAAGGGAGCAATGGAGAAAGAGACTGAGCTGCTCCAGTGCTGTTCCCCTCAGGTACCTTCTCTCCCTTCTGCTCTACCGGCCCAGGCACTTCCAGGTGAACTGAGTAACAGTTACCTGGCAGAAAAGGAGGAGTCAGCAGTGAGGCTGTTCTTCCGTTGTTTGAATGATTAAATATCTTAAAGTGAGCCCGTCTTCATGTATTATTAGTCATAAAAAGAGAAAATAATCTTACTTAAAAACAAACCGCTAGGGGCACCTGAGTGGCTCAGTCAGTTAAGCGTCTGCGTTCGGCTCAGGTCATGATCCCAGAGTCCTGGGATCGAGCCCCATATTGGGCTCCCTGCTCATTGGGGAAGTTTGTTTCTCCCTCTCTCACTCCCCCTGCTTGTGTTCCCTCTCTCACTGTCTTTCTCTGTCAAATAAATAAAACCTTAAAAAAAAAAAAAGAAAAGAAAGGAATCAGGACTAAACCTGAAGCCATCAAGGAAATATAAAAGAGATTTTTAGGTAAATAGAAAGGCAAGGAAACCATTTCGGAGGTAATGAAATATGCTACATCTAAGCTGATAAGTGCCTGAACTAGTGAAATGCAGTGAAGTAAGGGCAGTGGTGTGCTGGTAAATATTTCACAAACAGCTGGGGTGGGTAGGGGGAAGCCCCGATTTTGTAGCATCTGCCCTTTTCCCTGGTGCAAATATTACCACCATGGGGGGCACCTGGGTGGCTCAGAGGGTTGGGCCTCTGCCTTGGGCTCGGGTCATGATCTCGGGGTCCTGGGAGCAAGCCCCACATCGGGCTCTCTGCTCAGCAGGGAGCCTGCTTACCCCTCTCTCTGCCTGCCTCTCTGCCTGCTTGTGATCTCTCCCTCTGTCCAATAAATAAATAAAATCTTTAAAAAAAATAAATATTACCACCATGGCCATTTTCAAGTTACCAATGTGATGTTACTAAACAGGGTCTTAAGAGAGATGCTCACGAGTGGCTCTCATGAGCCAGTGCAAACCGTCCCAGCATGCAACAGGGTAGAGGCCATTGTTAGATTTGAGAAAACCAATTAAAATATGGGCGTTAACTAGGGTAAGGCAAACTGTACTAACAGATTTTTAAATTTAGTCATTCAAAACCAAACTTCTTTCCTTTTCAAATAACATTCAGGGGCCAAGATCCCAAGTTTGTGAGGACTCTGGGTCACACAGTCATTCGGGGTCCCAGGCTGACTGAGTTTCTGCCATCTTTTTTTCTTTTTCTTTTTTTAAAGATTTTATTTATTTATTTGTCAGAGAGAGAGCACACAAGCAGAGGGAGCGGCAGGCAGAGGGAGAAGCAGGCTCCCCGCCAGGCAAGGAACCTAATGCGGGCCTCAATCACAGGACTCCTGGATCATGACCTGAGCCGAAGGCAGACACCCCACCAGCTAATATCGTCTGGAGTTTCCGCCATCTCTAATATGTCACTCTGGTCGTCATTGGAACGACCAAGTCACTTGGTCATTGGAGTGACCAAGTCACTCTGGTCGTCATTGGACTTCCCAAGTCACTCTGGTCGTCATTGGAACGACCAATTCAGCTCCTGAGAGGAGGAGAGAAAGAATAAAAAGGAAAGCACATGGCAGGCTTAGAAGTAGCACATAGCTTGCCCTGCTTACATTCCTTTGGAAAACTTCATCATCTGGCTCTATCTAACTTCAAGGGAGACTGAAAAATGTTGTAAAGCTAGGAAGCCAAATGGAAGAGAGAGAGAGAGCATTCTGAAGTTCAGATAGCAGCCTGTGCTATTTTGGGAGACTGAGAAGTTAGAGTTGTCTGATAAAATCAGAGGATGGCCAATTAGATTTGAATTTCAGACCAAAACCAATGAATAATTTTGTGGTACTGGTATTCCCAAATATTACACAGGACATACTTATACTAAAAAATTATTATTAGTTTATCTGAAATTCAGATTTAACTGAGCATTTGCATTTTATTTACTAAATCCTACAAGGGTAAATATCAGGTTTCAGAATTGGATGAAATGCTAATTGGTAATGCTATCATCTGGAGGAAAGATGACAAGTTCAGGATAATCAAACACATGAGAGAGCCACTATAAATCACACTGTCAGCCCATTAATTTAAAAATGGGACATGTGTTTGTTAATATAGACTAGTACTTGCCATTGGTACAGGTCATTCTGGGTACTTTTAGGACAATCCAATCAAGAAACAATAATCAGATTACAAAGATCAGGAAAGGAAAGATCCAGGTGCCCCTCAAATATTAATCTTTAAAAAGTAATAATACCACTTCCCACTGAAAAGAAGCAAGCCTCCTTAAAGAAATGAGTGCTTCTGGGGTTGAGGCAGGGAAAGTGCACCATGAGCCTGCAACATGTTATTGTCCCAGAACATGAAGCTAAGTCCCCCAAATGGTAGGAACATATGAAGGGCACGTGAGCTAGCTTGAAGGGGTTACCACTGGCAAAATACGCTACAATTTAATTATGAAAATAAATAAATAAATAAATAAATAAATAAATAAATAAATAAATAAATAAATAAAATGAAATCATGACTTTTACCGTATTGGATTAAATTCAGTATCCATGAGCTCATACTCGCACATACAAACATGTATATTCACTTACATTCATACATTCACTTGTGAGGGAGAAGGGAAAGTTCTTTTTTAAATTAGAATGCAAATTAGTAAATGTCGACGGAATGATGGAGCCAAATTTCTTATTTTGTAAAAATCACAGTAGTAATTGATTAAGGACAAAATCATCAACAGATGCTGCTTTGCAGAAGCTATTGAGTTCCAGATCTTGGGTGGACTAGATAATTTATCTCCTTTGATTAATACTATATATGTAATATACTAATATTATATACGTTATATATGTGTATATGTACATATATATAGGGGGAGTTATCTGTTAGGATTAGGTTCAACTGAATATAAAATAACTTTCTCCTTCTTGTTGTATTTTTTTAATTTGTTGTTGTGGTGGCTTTTTGTTTTGTTTTGTTTTTTTGAGAAAGAGAAGCATGAGCAGTGGGGTGAAGGGACAAATGGAGAAAGAGGATCTTAAACAGGTTCCACACTCAGGGTGGAGCCTGATGCAGGGCTCCATCTCACGATCCCGAGATCATGACCTGAGCCCCTAAGTCGAAATCAAGGGTTGGATGCCTAGCCAATTGAAAGACCCAGGTGACGCATATTTTTTTAACAGCTCGTTATCTCTCATGTATAAGATGCCCTTAGGTAAGCAGTTCTGAAGTAGTATGCCAGCTCCATAAAGTGGTCCTTTCAGTTCCATTTCACCATCTGTGAAGTGTTACCCTTGTCCTCATGGTTCAAAAGGACTTCCAGAGTTCCAGTCGTCACACCCACATTCCAGGAAACACCATGGAGAATTCTCAGAAGTACCATGTAACCCATCCTTCCACACCTTGTTAACCCATCTTTAGTCATGTGGCCCCACCTCATGCAAAGCAGCCTGAAAAATGTAGTCTTTGAGCCTGGGATATGGCACCCTACTAAAACTCGGGGTGCTATTACTCAAGAGGAAGGGGAAAATGAATAGCCATTCTAAGACGGGCATCACTGGAACCATTTTATAGTTGAGGAAACTGAAGCTCAGACTGGTTAAATAACTTGCCCACATTCACATAGCTTGTAGGAGTTACCGCTGGAATAATTGCACCTCACATCCCTCTCGTTCCAAAGCCGGCAGCCTCCCCAACACCCACTCCTAGCCCGGCTCATCCTCAGCACAAGAGTTTGGAGCTGGGCACCATGCCAGCTCCTCTGAAGGTAATGAAGCAGAGTCCGAAGACAGGCAGGCAGGCAGGGACAAACCACCCCCTTTCCCCCCTCCCACCTAAGAGGAAACCACCCTTAAAAGGATTTTACACCAGCCTGGAAGGAGCCCGTCGCCCTTTCCCACGTGACAAGTAGATGACAAAAACCTGATTGGGTGACAGGTGCAGGGAGAGTTAATCAAATTAAAACAGCCCACCAACAAGCCCATAACCGCACCCAACACCCCACGCCCGCCCCCCCCAACTTAGAAACTCCCGTGACAACCCTCCTGGATCCCCTCCCTCTTCTGGAACTTTATACTATCACTCAGTAAACCTTGCCCACCACTCCGTCCGGTTTGCCTCTTCCTCCTTCAAAGCGGTGTGACCAACAAACACAGGCAGTGAAGGAAAAGAAATCCTGTAACAAAGCCACACGAGGCAAAATATCACACTCACGTGATA
>CM052800.1:104410304-104580659 GCA_028533885.1 Nasua narica
TTTTTTTTTTTTCCCCCAAATACATTTATTTTATTTTTTCAGTGTTACAAGATTAATTGTTCATGCACCACACCCAATGCTCCAAGCAAATCAGTCTTAATGGGTAATTTTCCCAGAAATGCAATAAGGTAATCTGCCCCAAGGGTATTCTCCTCCCCTCCCCCCCACCCTTGCCCCCTCCCCTCCAAGATAAGATCTGCACAATAAAGACCTTTGCCCTCCCTACTATGGGAAGGTAGGTGATCTGGCCCGACACAAACCTTTTCTTTTGCTAATAGCTTTCTTACCCCACCCCCCTTCTAGTAAAACCTTCAATTTTGTACAACTCAGGAACTGTCCTCTACTTGATAGATGATGGATGCTGCCCAATTCATTAATCATTTGATAATGCCAATTAGCTCTTCAGATTAACTTGATTCAGTTTTGTTTTTCAACACGGCCAATTGATTTTTTTTTAACTTAGACTTTTTTTTTAACTTAGATTTTTAATAGAAATGCTCTGATGCTTTTAAAAGTTGGAAAATGGGGCGCCTGGGTGGCTCGGTGGGTGAAGTGACTGCCTTCGGCTCGGGTCATGATCCCGGAGTCCCGGGATCGAGTCCCACATCGGGCTCCCAGCTCCACGGGGAGTCTGCTTCTCCCTCTGACCTTCTCCCCTCTCATGCTCTCTCTCGCTCTCTCTCTCAAATAAATAAATAAAATCTTTAAAAAAAAAAAGTTGGAAAATGACCGGAGATCCTACTTGGATAGCGTCCCTATGTAACAGTATTGTTATTGCTACCAAATATAATTTCCCAATCATTTCACACAGCTTTAATATCTGCTGATTTGCAAGGAAGGGCCTCGATTCTGATAAATAATTCTATGTGACCCTGAAGGCATACAGTCTTAACTCATGATTCCACTCACAGCCTACCAGTTCCTTTGATGCTACGTTTCCAGACAAAGTTTCTTGCAGATATATCTTTCATGGGTGGAACTTTTAATTGAAGAGCTTCAAGTGACCGATGAGATCCTATTATGATGTCTGGTTAAAGGTATGGTTCAATTTTAAATAAAGCTTTGGTAGAATACTACTAATTTTGGTGTTTGCTCCCTACAATTATTATACAAGCTAATGAAAAGTTTAAGAGTACAATTTGGAGGACTATCAGATTGGTTCCAGACATCTGATGGAGAGGTATGCAAATGAGTAGAAGATTGAGCTATACATAAAAAAAATATTCCTTTTTTAAGGCACAGATATGCAAGGGCTTATCAAAGTACACCAAAGTTTGATTATAATGAGATAAATGGATTATAATTTATATGGACAAGTAGCTCAGAGACTTTTTTTTTTTTTAAGATTTTTTTTTTATTTATTTATTAGAGAGCGAGAGACTGAGAATGAGAGGGGAGAAGGTCAGAGGGAGAAGCAGACTTCCCGCAGAGCCGGGAGTCCGATATGGGACTCGATCCCGGGACTCCGAGATCATGACCTGAGCCGAAGGCAGTCGCTCAACCAACTGAGCCACCCAGGCGCCCGAGACTTTTTTTTTTTTTAAGATTTTATTTATTTATTTGACAGAGGACAAAGATCACAAGGAGGCAGACAGGCAGGCAGAGAGAGACGGGGAAGCAGGCTCCCCACTGAGCAGAGAGCACGATGTGGGGCTCGATCCCAGGACCCTGAGATCATGACCCAAGCCAAAGGCAGAGGCTTTAACCCACTGAGCCAACAAGGCACCCCAGCTCAGAGACTTCCTAATGTTAACAAAAATCAGCTTGGTCAGTTTGCCTTAGGCCTAACAGTTTTTCAAGGTGGTTGGGTGGGGAAAACAGAGAGGAGGGAACGTCTGAAATATTAGCCATGGGAAATTGCACTTTCTGATATCTTGGGCTCTTAAAAATAGATGCTATTTAAGACAAACAAAAAAGTAAGATTGGGGCCATTGCATTTGCTACACTGGAAGACAGAATATTTAGACACTGGGGTAAAAATGTCTAAAATGTACTGAAAGTCATAGAAGTTCTGTCCTTTGGGATCTGAGATTCCAGGTTCTAGGTTGACCCTGTCACTAACACAGTTTAGGTGCACTCAACCAGGATTTAGCACAAGGCAGGAAAACTATAAACTTCTAAGTTAGGTGAACAAAACCAGACCTCAAGAAAGATCTAGGAAAGGTTGGCCATAATTATACCTCTGATTAATGTAAATGTTGAACTTCATTGAACTTAAGAAATCATCTCAAAGTCTGAGGTGTTAAAAGTTGAAGGAAAAAAAATCAAACCCATATCTTAGAATTGATGACACATAGCGTGGGAGACAAGGACTGGACTGAGGCACACATTTCCTTAACTGGGAAAGAAGCCAAAGAGAAAGGTATGTAAAAACATAATGACGATTGTTTTAGGGTAGCAGAAATGTTGTTGGGACAAGACTCAGAACTGGGTATGTGCTCAGAACAAACTGTAGGCCAGATTAATTAGGATCTTTGATGGGAAGACTATTATTATACTAGAATCCATTACGAGGTTCTGTGACAGTATGTAGGTCCTGTGAAGTCACTAGTTTGTACTGAAATAGTCACACATACCTCTAAGCCCACTGTATTAGTCTTAGAGAGAGATTACAGAGAAACTTTTAGACTGGTTTCTTATTCTCAAAAAAACACCTCCAAGGAAGTATGGACCCCACATGGTCATTAAAGCAATTGATATGCTATAAGGTTGTTTTTCTGTTCTTGTTTTTTATTGTTACAGGTTTCACTGATGGACACTGGGGATTTAAATAAATTTTGGTTGCCATGGTAGGCCTGGGATTCTGTCAGTTGGATATTGATAACTCTAATCAAATTCTATCCTATCATGTTTATATTCATAATTAAGTGTACTATTTTCTCTGCTAATTTATATTTGCATTATATTTATTTACTATATTTTGGATGACTAGTTTGGACTATTGGTTTTAACATTCTAAATTTCCAGTCTCATCAGTTGTCTGTGTAACTGAGACCATCTATATTTTGCTACTTTGCTATCAATAAAGAGGAGTTCTGTGTAATAATAGAGCCATGCAACCTGAAGCCTAGAAGATAGAATGCTCTTAATTGTCTAGCATTGCCTGCATTGTCCAAACCTAGTTTGTTGGGCACATATCATGGAGATGGAGGAACAGATATCTGTGGCAGAAAGCCCAAGATGGCATCCCAACTCTCTTTGCTTTCCTACACAACATAGAATCTCTGGTCTAAGCTCTCGAGAGAGAAAACTACCCTGACTAGAATACTGACTAGGTAGTGTGAGACCCAGGAAAGTTAGAGAAGTCTGGACTCTATAAAGCACCAGAGCAAAACTGCAGACTATTCAACAAAATATAATATAGTTGGAAACACTATTGTAGAAAATTGGTCTGGCTATCACTGTGCAGAAAATAGACAAGAGTAGACAGGGAACTTACAGTTTAAAAACAGGTCACACTAGGGCACCTGGGTGGCTCAGTGGGTTAAAGCCTCTGCCTTCAGCTCAGGTCATGATCTCAGGGTCCTGGGATTGAGCCCCGCATCAGGCTCTCTGCTCAGTAGGGAACCTGCTTCCTCCTCTCTCTCTCTCTCTCTTTCTGCCTGCCTCTCTGCCTACTTGTGATCTCTCTCTCTGTCAAATAAATAAATAAAATCTTAAAAAAATAAATAAAATCTTAAAAAAATAAATAAATAAAATAAAAAATAAAAATAAAAACAGGTCACACAAAAGCAAAACAATGACATCAATCAATCAGAAAGTACACCATGAGGGGTGCCTGGCTGGCTTAGTTGATAGAGCAGGGGACCCTTAATCTCAGGGTCATGGGTTCAAGCTCCATTTTGGGCAAGGAGACTACTTGAAAAAAAGAAGAAAGGAAGGAAGGACGGGAGGAAAGGAGGAAGGAAGGGAGGAAGGAAGAAAGAAAGAAAGGGAAAGAATAACACCATGAGATGATGTAATGCTGAGGAATTTCCCAAAGAGATTAATATTGTTAAATATCTACTATGTGCTAGACTCTATTGCTAAGGGTATTTTTCTTGTTTCACCTAACCCTAACATTAATTGTAAAATAGGTATGGCCACTCTCATTATTCAGATGAATAATGTAGTTCCATGAAATTATGTAACTTTCCCAATGTCATTCAGTTTCTGCATGGTAAGATTGGGATTCAAATCCAGGCTGACTGATTTCAAAGCTATTGCTCTTTCCGCAAAACCAGATAGTCCTTGTACTCTAAAAACGGCAAAATATTGCTGAGAGAAATTAAAGGCTACCTAAATAAATGGAAAGAGGTCCATGTTCATGGATCAGAAGATTTAATATTGTTAAAACAGCAATACTACCCAAATTGATCTACAGATTTACACATTCCCTATCAAAATCCTAGCTGGCTTTTTTTTTGCAGAAATTGTTAAGTTGATCCTAAAATTCATATAGAAATCCAAGGGACCAACAATAGCCAATACAATATTGAAAAACAACACAGCTTAAGGACTCGCTTTCCAATTTCAAAACTTACCACAAAGCTACAGTAATCAAGACAGTCTGGAGGTACCTGGTTAGCTCAGTTGATTGAATATCAGAGCTCAGGTCATGCTTTCAGAGTTAGTAGACTGAGCCCAGTATTGGGCTCCACTGAGGACAGAGCCGACTTAAGATTCTCTCTTTCCCTCTCTCTCTACCCCACCACACCCCCCAAAAAAGTCTGGTACTGGCAAAAGGATAGACACATATAAATCAATGGAATAGAATTGAAAATCCAGAGGGCGCCTGGGTGGCTCAGTTGGTTGAGCAACTGCCTTCGGCTCAGGTCATGATCCCGGAGTCCCGGGATCGAGTCCCATATCGGACTCCTGGCTCTGCGGGAGGTCTGCTTCTCCCTCTGACCTTCTCCCCTCTCATTCTCAGTCTCTCGCTCTCTAATAAATACATAAAAATCTTAAAAAAAAAAAGATTTAAAAAAAAAAAAGAATTGAAAATCCAGAAATAAATCCTTATGTTCATGGTCAAATGATTTTCGAGAAGAGTGCCAAAACAAATCAAAGTCAGACCGCTACGTAACACCGTGTACAAAAATGAACTAAAAATGGATCATAGAGGTGCACCTGGCTGGCTCAGTTGTAAAAGCATGTGATTCTTTTTTTTTTTTTTAAGCTTTTATTTATTTATTTAACAGAGAGAGAACACAAGCAGGCAGAGAGGCAGGCAGAGGCAGAGAGAGGAGCACGCTACCCACCAAGCAAGTAGCCGGATGCGGGACTCAATCTCAGGACGCCGGGATCATGACCTGAGCGGAAGGCAGCTGCTCAACCAACTGAGCCACCCAGGCGTCCCAGAGCATGTGATTCTTGATTTCAGGGTTGTGAGTGTTAGAGCCTTACGTTGAGTGTAGACATTACTTTGAAAAAAAAGAGGGGGGGGCACCGGGGTGGCTCAGTGGGTGAAAGCCTCTGCCTTCGGCTCAGGTCATGATCTCAGGGTCCTGGAATCAAGCCCTGCATCTGGCTCTCTGCTCCGCGGGGAGCCTGCTTCCCCTTCTCTCTCTGTCTGCCTCTCTGCCTGTTTGTGATCTCTCAATCTCTGCCAAATAAATAAATAAAATCTTCAAAAAAATAAAAATAAATAAAAATTTAAAAAAGGATCATAGATCCAAATGTAAAAACGAAAACTAAAATCTCTTAGAAAAAAGTATAGGGGTAAGTCTATGTGACTTTGGGTTAGGTAATAATAGTTTTTTAGATATTAAATCACTAGCACAAGTGATAAAACCAATACTTTCAAATCCATCAAAATTTAAGTTTTGTGCTTTAAATAATACTGTCAAGAAACCGAAAAGACAATCCTAGAATAGTAAAAAAAAAATATGTGAAAATTATATATCTGATAAAGGCCTTCTATCTAGAATACAAGAATAATTCTTATGACTCAATAATAAAAAGACAGGGGCGCCTGGGTGGCTCAGTGGGTTAAAGCCTCTGCCTTCGGCTCAGGCCATGACCTCAGGGTCCTGGGATCGAGCCCCGCATCGGGCTCTCTGCTCGGTGGGAAGCCTGCTTCCTCCTCTCTCTCTGCCTACTTGTGATCTCTCTCTGTCAAATAAATAAATAAAATCTTTAAAATAATAAAAAGACAAATCATCCAATTTTTTAAAATTCAAAAATATGAAAAAACACACCCCTGAAGATCACTAATCAAAAACAATAAATTATCAATCACACCCACTAGCCAACCTGGCTATAAACAAGCAGAAAGTAACAAGTCCTGCTAAGGACAGGGAAAACGGGAACTTTCTTATTGCTGGTGGAATGTAAAATGGTACAGCTGCCTTGGAAAACAGTTTGACAGTCCCTCAAAAGGCTAAATATAGAGTTACCATATGGCTCAGTCATTCCATTCTTACGTATAAATACAAGAGAAAGGAAAACATACGTGCACACAAAAACTTGTGCACACATGTTCACAACGGCATTATTCATAATAGCCAAAAAGTGGAAACAACTCAAATATAGCAACTGATGAATGGTAAACGACATGCAGTGCATCTTTACGACAGAATATTTTTTGGCCATGACAAGGAATGAAATACTTGAAGCTTGAAAACATTATGCTAAGTGAAAGAAGCAGCCCCCACAGACCACATATTGCATGGCTCTGCTTATATGAAATGTCTACAACAGGGTAAACTATAGAGACTGAAAGTAGATTCATGGTTGCCTGGGGATGGGAGGCTTGTGGAGAAATGAAGAGTTACTGCTGTATCTATGGGATTTCTTTTTGGGGTTATCAAAGTGTTTTAAAACTGATTGCCGTGATGGTTGCACAGTTCTGTGAGTGTATTAAAAAACACTGTATTGGGGCACCTGGGTGGCTCAGCGGGTTAAGCCTCTGCCCTCCACGCAGGTCGTGATCTCAGGAACCTGGGATGGAGCCCCACATCGGGCTCTCTGCTCAGCAGGGAGCCTGCTCCCCCCCCCCCCCGCCTGCCTCTCTGCCTACTTGTGATCTCTCTCTCTGTCAAATAAATAAAATCTTGAAAAAAAAACAACAATCACTGTATTGTATACTTTAAATAGATGAACTGCATGGTATTTATCTCAACAAAGCTGTTAAAAAGAAAACCCTAAATCATCTCTTTGTTTACATTTTCAAGCAGAGGTCCAAATATTGAGTTGATGACTAATCATTCCTGAATTCTGATTCTAATCATCAGTATTCTCAGATTATCTTCATTTTTCTTTCCTTTTTTAAATTACAGTCAGGACTGGAGAATTGAATCATGAGGCTCTGGTTAGATTGCAGAGGTTGGCTTGATTTTTTTTTTTTTAAGATTTATTTATTTTAGAGAGAGAAAGCATGAGATTGGAGGATAGGGGCAGAGGCAGAGGGACAGAGAGAGAATCAGCAAACAGACTCCCCACTGAGTATGGAGCCCAACAAGGGGCTCGATCCCCGCACCCCCCACCCCCTGCCAGATCACAACCTGAGCTGAAATCAAGTTTGCCACTCAACTGATTGAGCTACCCAGGCACCCCAAGATTGGCTTGATTTTTTAAGGAAGTCCGTAAACCTAACTTCCAATCCCTGTTTAGCTATTATCAGCCTAATATGGGTCTCAGTTTTCTCATTTGTAAATAAAGTAGATTGTGCAGATGATCTCTTAAAGTTCTTCCTGTGACACACTAAAAGAGCCTGGACTCTTGTCAGTGGAAGTGCTGGTTTTCTTTTTCTTCCCAGAACCAGCCAGGGGCGCCTGGGTGGCTCAGTCCATTAAGCTACATCCCAGGACCCCCGAGATTATGACCTGAGCTGAACACTCAACGCGTGTGGTTCTTGTCACACCACTTCAAGGAATAAAAGGGTACACCAGACAGAGTGGTGGGCAGCAAAGCAAGGTTTATTGAGTGATAATACAAAGCTCCTGAAGAGGGAGGGGACCTGAGATGGCAGCCACTGAGAGGTTCCAAGTCTAGCAGTTTTTATGGGCTTGTTAGTGGGTTGTTTTAATCTGATTAAACCTCCACGTGCCTATCATACAATCAGGTTTTTGTCATTCTACCTGTCACATGGGAAAAGGTGGAGGGCCCCTTCCAGGCTGGTGTAAAATCCTTTTAGGGGTGGTTTCCTCTTAGGGCGGGGCCTCTTGTCCCTGCCTGCCTTTCTTTCAACTAACCATCAGAATCAGAAGCTCTGGTGATGTGGAGAGGTAAAAGGAGATTTCAAAATGAGCAAGCAAGCCTAGCTACGAGTTTCTTCTAAATGGGGTCAGGAGGCCACAAGGGAGGAATTTATGCACTTCCTCATTAGAGAAACTATGAACTTTTTGCCAACGGCAGGCCTTTTGCCTGGACTTAACTCCGTCCTCACCAGGACATCTGAATCCTTATTTCACATTTTTCACTTCTAAAGGAGCCAACACAAATCTGGGGACCAGTTTCCATCTCTCTTCTGCATACTAACCCAACCAATCCCAGTTAACCCAGTTTCAACCCGTTTTGCATACAGATCCTAAATGAGAGCTGCATTCATGGTTTTTCATTTTTGTAACTCTGCTCCTTCCTAAAAAAAAAAAGTATATGTAGAGGCACCTGGGTGGTTCAGTCGGTGAGCATCTGCCTTTGGCTCAGGTTATGATCCCAGGGTCCTGGGATCCAGTACCACATCGGGCTCCCTCTACCTGCCATCCTGCCTACTTGTGCTCTCTTTATCTCTTTGTCGAGTAAATAAATCTTTAAAAAATCTTTAAAAATAAAATTAAAAGTTAAAAATTAAAAAAAAAAAATGAGAGGAGTGCCTGGGTGGCTCAGTTGGTTAAGTGTCTGCCTTCGGCTCAGGTCCTGATCCCGAAGTCCTGGGATCCAGCCCCAGGGCAGGCTCCCTGCTCAACAAGGAGTCTGCTTCTCCTTCTGCCCCTCCCCCTGCTCCATTTCTCTCTCATATTCTCTCTCTCTCTCTCAAGTAAATACATAAAATCTTTTTAAAAATAGGGATGCCTGGGTGGCTCAGTTGGTTAAGCAGCTGCCTTCAGTTCAGGTCATGATCTCAAGGTCTTGGGATCGAGTCCCGCATTGGGCTCCTTGCTCAGCAGGAGCCTGCTTCTCCCTCTGCCTCTGCCTGCCTCTCTGCCTGCTTGTGCGCGCTCTCTCTCTCTCTTTGACAAATAAAATCTTTAAAAAAATTTTTTTAAATAAGTAAAAATAAGGAGAAATTGACCTCAACTCCAGCTGCACCAGTGTCTCTCTATTACCTGCTTGGGACCTCGTTCCTCTCCTTGGGTCAAAATGGACTCCCAACTGCTCCTGCTACATCCGGGCTCCTGCGCATGCAAAGAGGGCAAATGTGCCCCCTGCAAGCAGAGCTGTTGCTCCTGCTGCCTCGTGGGCTGTGCCAAGTGTGCCCCGGGCTGCATCTGGCAAGAAGGAACTGGCAAGTGCAGCTGTTGTGCCCAAGGTGGGCGAGAGCCCATTCCAGATGTAAATAGAGCAACATGTAGGAACCTGCACTTTTGAAACATTTTTTCACATTACCCTGTTAGCTACATTCCTGTTTCTATGAAATATGTGAATCATAATAATAAAAGTTGGTGACCAAAAAAAATAATAAAATCCTTTGCTTTACGTTCTTATCTTTTTTTTTCAAGATTTTATTTATTTATTTGACAGAGAGAGAGAGATCACAAGTAGGCAGAGAGGCAGGCAGAGATAGAGGGGGAAGCAGGCTCCCTGTGGAGCAGAGAGCCCGATGCGGGGCTTGATCCCAGGACCCTGAGATCATGACCTGAGCCGAAGACAGAGGCTCAACCCACTGAGCCACCCAGGTGCCCCTCGTTCTTATCTTTTAAAGAATAAGATACAGGCTTCTTATTCCGAGCTAACTGCCATGTTTTAATTTTAACCATAAGAAAGAATATTGGGGGGTGCCTGGGTGGCTCAGTGGGTTAAAGCCTCTGCCTTCGGCTCGGGTCATGATCTCAGGGTCCTGGGATCGAGCCCCGCATCGGGCTCTCTGCTCAGCGGGGAGCTTGCTTCCCCCTCTCTCTCTGCCTGCCTGTCTGCCTGCTTGTGATCTCTCTCTCTGTTAAATAAATAAATAAATAAATAAAATCTTTAAAAAAAAAAAAAAGAAAGAATATTGGGTCCATAAATAGGAAGCAGGGAATACTAGTAATTTCATATGGCATCAGTGGACCTTACCTTCCACGAGTAAGACAATGAAATACCTCTGGATGTTAGAGCACAGGAATAAAGAGGAAATCTGATGGTTCGTGAGGCCAACCAAGCAGGGTAAGAGATTAAAATCTAATTTCTGGTCATGAACTACTGCAGGAGTTTGAGTAATAGGACATGAAGGAGTAATGGACATTACAGAGTCAAAGAAAACAGGGAAAGGTTTTTGAAATTTGCTTTTATATTCATCGCTGTGCAAGTCTGTCCAAGAAGTAGACGCCAAGAATAATTAACTGTGAAACCTAAACCGGCCACCCCCACAGTGTGCAGTAACTCTGATTTACTGTTCCGTGTCTTCATTAGCATCACTTTACTATTGAGGGAAACTCTTGCCCAGGCAAAAGACTTTCCTGTTCATTCCAGAACTTGTTTGAAAGATCATCAACTCTTCGTAGAAAGCATCGACATTTTTCCTACCAACACTCTTGACTCCCGGCCTCTTACTCCTTCCCTTGCCATTTCCACCAATCCTAAATCACAGTCCTATCACAATTTGTACCTAATCGCCCTGCTTTTGAACCAAACTTCAAAATCTCCCTTAAAACAGGCCTCGCCCTTCCCCCTTTGAGACACAACAAAGTCTCTTAAGGTGGTAATTCTTCTGCGCAACACTAAACAATAATAAACCCAGTTTTATTTTGTTGGTGATATTTGGGGACGGGCGTTTAATACATGCAAAAGTTCTGTGAGGGCGAAGTCTGTGAAGGAAACGGGAAGGACCTGGAGGAAGCTGAGAGGGCTGTCGTCCCGCAGAAGGTCTGAGGCAGAATACAGGGAACATGGGAAGGGAGGAAAGGAAGAAGGAACGGTAGGTGGCAATGCAGTTCTCAGAGAATTTGCGAAGGCCAGCGGTGGGGTTACCGAGCCAAATTCAATTACTCCTCAAAGTAGTCCTGCATTTTGCAGGAACCCAACTGCCTTGGTGCCCCTGGAGAGCTCAGCGCCCATCATCTGCCCTGTGGGAAGCAAGACCCCAGCACCACAGCAGTGATGGGGGTCAGAACAATCACACCTCTGCAGTCACAGTAGATGTAAGAAGACACATTCTCTTGACTCAGGATGCCTGATGATTCCAGCCTCTGAAAAGACAACTTACAAAAAGTGTGACCTTCTGAGAAAAAGCACATAATGAATGAAAAAACTCCAAAGGAGTCTAACATATATATATATATATATATAGTATTTATTTATTTGACAGAGAGAGACACTGCATGAAAACACAAGCAGAGGGAGTGGGAGAGGGAGAAGCAGGCTTCCCACTGAGCAGGGAGCCCGATGCGGGACTCCATCCTAGGACCCTGGGATCATGACCTGAGCCGAAGGCAGATGCTTAAGGACTGAGCCACCCAGGCGCCCCTAATGGAGATTTTCAAGTGAATATATTAACTATAAAAAAAATCTAGTCAAAGCAACTGGGATTTTCCTGCATTTTAAAATATGCTCAAGATAATATCAGTTATTGGGCACCTGGGTGGCTCAGTTGGTTAAGCAACTGCCTTCGGCTCAGGTTATGATCCCAGAGTCCCCAGATTGAGTCCCACATTGGGCTCCCAGCTCCACGGGGAGTCCGCTTCTCACTCTGACCTTCTCCCTTCTCATGTTCTCTCTCTCTCTCTCTTTCTCTAATAAATAAATAAATAAATAAAATCTTTAAAAAAAGGTAATATCAGTTATTAAATTCAGTTTATTGGGGCGTCTAGGTGGGCAGTCAGTTAAGTGTCTGACTCTCAGTCTGGGCTCAGATCTTGATCTCAGGGTTGTGAGTTCAAGCCCTGCATTGAGCTCCATGTTGGGTGTGGAGCCTACTTAAAAATAAATTTAGTTTACTAATTCAGTTATTAAAAACTTAAGAATAACTTATAGTGATAGAATTTGAGAGTCCTTATTACTTTGTTTCATTTTGTTTGACTACTCATCGACGGATTTATTTGCAGTCTCTGACAGTGCTATGGACTGAATTGTGTCCCCCAAAATTCATAGGCTGAAGCCCTAACCCCCAACACGAGTTTATTTGGAGATAAAGGTAAGGTAATTAAGGTTAAACTGATGAAGGATAGTTGGAAGGTGGGAAGGCAGGGACAATGGGCCCCCACCCTAAGAGAAAAGCACCCATAAAAGGATTTTACACCACCCTGGAAGGAGTTCTCCATCCTTTCCCATACGATAGGTGACAAAAATCTGATTGAATGACAGGTGCATGGAAGGTTAATCAGATTAAAACAGTCAACAAGCCCATAAAAACCCCTAGACTTAGAAACTCTGGTGGCAAACCCCTCTCTCCTTGGGAACTTTGTACTAGCACTTTGCTATCACTCAATAAACCTTGCTTTGCTCCCCACCACTGTCTGGTCTACCTCTTCATTCTTTGAGCGTTGTGACCAAGAACTGCAGGCACTGACAGAGAAAAAAAATCCTGTAACAAAATGAGGCCAGAAAGATTGTGTCGTAATCCAAAAAGACGGGTGGCCTTAAGAGAAGAGGACGCTTGGCTGATTCAGTTGATAGAGCATGTGACTCTTGATCTTGGGGTTGTGAGTTCGAGGCCCATGTTGGGCATACAGATTACTTAAAAAAAGAGGAAGATTTCCCTTGCCCTCCAGTCTGCAAGTGTGCTCTTTTCATGTGGCTTTGCTTCAGATAGCTGAGGTTAATGGGGATAATAACAGAACCGCTGGGCAAATAGTGCTAAGCAGAGAGTCTGTGGTTTTCAACTACAGTGTCTTCTATGTTTATTGGGCACCTTCTCCTCAACTTATATTTTGAGGCTGCTCCAATTTTAAGAGAAAAAGAAAACTGACAAGTGGTGCTGTATCCCATTGTTTTTCATAGGTCTCCTCCCTTCTAGTCCCATCAATCAGCAATCTGATTTCCTCCACCATGACCACGCCTACCTGTCAAATTCAAAGGATTCAGTCCCCATCTTGATCTCTTGGGAGCATTCATCTCTGCTACACCCTTCTAGAAACTTTCTGTCCCCTTACTTCTATGACATCAATCTCTTGTTCCCTGACCAGGTTTCAAGTCTTTCTCCCTTCTACCAATCTTTAATGGCACATGTTTCATAGTGTCTTTTCTTTTCTTTCTTTTCTTTTCTTTTCCTTTCTTTCTTTCAAAAGATAAAAAGATTATATATAAAGATTTATTTATTTGTCAGAGAGAGAGCACAAGCAGGGGTACCTACAGGCTGAGGGAGAAGCAAGCTCCCCGCTGAGCAAGGAGCCCAATGTGAGACTTGATCCCAGAACGCTGGGATCATTACCTGAGCCAAAGGCAGCCGCTTTATAGACTGAGCCACCCAGGCATCCTGCTTCACAGGGATTTCATCCTTAGTGTTTTTCTTATCTCACTCAAAAGTATTTTTGTGAGTGGGGCCTCGCTATCCGTGGCTTCAACTCTGGAGCTCTTAAAAGTGTTTGGCCCTGACCCTGTTGTGAGCTCTAAGTCCATGGTTTTTATTTGTCTACAAAATGACTCCACCTAGGTGTTCCATGAGCACATCACAATTATATGTTCTGACCTTAACTCAGTGTTAAGAGCAGCGTTTCTACCTGTTTTCCTTATTTGGTACTGTTATCCACCAGTCACCCAAGTCATACCTAGACTCTGTCTTCTCCTCCCTCGGCCTTTAATCTGTCACTCAACCCTGTGGTTTCTGCCTCCTTCATAGTTCTTAAACCCTTCTCTTTTCCACCATCACCGGCCCCAATTTATTTGCTGAGAGAAGAGAGATATGCATCAGGATCACCTGTGTGGTTTAAAAAAATAAATAAATAAGCAAGCTTGCCCTGTCCTTCCTCCTGAGATTCCACACGAGCGTATGCTCTTCCTTACCTGCACTGTTCTGATTCTTCCCTGTCTCCAGTCCACCTTCCACACTGCCGACAGGATGATCTTTCAAAAACGCAACCTTAATAGTGCAAACTATCTGCTTATTTTTTTTCAGAGGTTCTTCAGAACCTTCAGGATAAAGTCCAAACTCCTCTGAAAACCCTTCACACTTTGGTTCTTGCCCACAGCCTTCCACCTCATCTCCTGCCACTCCCTTACCGGCACCCTGCCCTCAAACCTTATCAAAGTGTAGTACTTTCTGTTCCTGGAGCATCCCTCCTTCCTCTGCCTTGCTCTTCTCAGTGGATATCATCCCTCATCCCTTCCTGCTTAGAAGTCACCTTGTTCCAAATGCCTCCCCTATCTTCTCCAGGCAATTAGGCATTTTCTGTGTTTCCACAGTATTTCTTGTTCATATCATGATTCTATATTTATTATAGGATAATTATATTTGTTTTTACACAATGTCTCAGACTGTTCAGTTCATTATTGTATGCCCTAACATAGAGCTTGGCACATAATAGGTACTCAACAAATGTTTACGGAATGAATTTTTGAAATAAGTTTTATGTTTTTCTGATTGCTTAAAGTATACAGTGTTGAATATGTCATAAAATATGTCATAAAAATAATACCCACTTTCAGGATAGAATTGTCCTTTGAAATCCTTTTAATGATGACAGTTTATATTCGAACAGTACTGTTAACTTTTCAAAGTACTTTTCCCCCAACACTTTATTATGAGTATTTCCAAACATAGGGGGAAATAAAAGTGAACACCCACATACCCATCACCTAAATTCTAATTCAGCATTTTGTTGTATTTGCAAAACACTTTTATGAGCTAATTTTATTATCACCCTTTATTTCACGTAATGACTAAAGTATGATTCTATGTTTTACAGATAAGGAAACTGAGACCAAGAGGGCTTAATGACTTGATAAGGAGACTATCTCCTGGAGTTGTGATCAACTTGTGCCAGCTGACTCCTTCACACTCTCTGGGTATTGAATACATAATCAGGGTCTGAAAAATATTAATATTCTTACTAATGAAAAGCTTCCAATTCCACAAGAGAATCAGCAAAATCATGGGAAAACCAACAAGAAAACATTTCTAACTCACAAGTCATCCAAAGAGGAATCCAGTATTGGGTTGCCCTCCCCCTCACTCTACTTCCATTCCTGGTTAGTCATTTCCTACCCGATGGGAGATGTTTCTTCCATCCATTCTTTTCCAGTACCAGATACAGATCTAGAATATCTTTCATCTCAGCTGGTCTACTGTCTCCTGCCTTTTTATGTGCCAGAGACACATGACCTCCAATTAAAACACGACCCTAATCATATCTTTGTGTAGCTCACAAAACTTCAATAAGTCACATTTCCTACCAAGTTAAGTCTGGTATAATCTCTACCATCCGTACTATAACCTATTTAAGCATCTGTCTTCTTACTCTTTAGCTTCCATCCTAGTAACCAAGAGTTGTTGTTTCTCCAAACACACCGAGAGGGCTTTCTTATGTCCTTTCTTTGTGTATAAATCACCACCACGCCCCTCCCAGATTCCAGGTGTGTTAAATTCTAGACCTCCTAGTAATGGTCCAACTCGAATGCCAATTCTAATAAACTTTTGAGAATCCTCAAGGCTGTTTTTTTTTTTCTCTAAAAAACATTTTTTAAAACATTTTTTTTTAATTTCAAATTTTATCTTTTTTTTTTCCTCAAGCCTGTTATGACTTCTAATGCCAAACTTGTGGCTCTTGTGGCACTGATTTTAATCTACCTTATAGAGCTTCATGGTCTGATTTCTCTTGCTTCCTTCTGCCCCTTTTGCTTGAGTATAACACCACTGAAGAAAGGGACATTGTCATTCATCATGGCCCTCGCACACGGTGCTTTATATGCTTAATTTATTTAATCTCATTTAACGCAACCTATGTTTCCGAAGGGATGGGGGCGGACGCCCTTTTCGGTATTCACACTTAGACACACACGCACACACGGATGCGATCTTCCACCTGGACACACACGTGTCCCCAGGGCCACAGCCCCGAACTGCATCTGGACTCTCAGTCTGTGGGCGCTTCCATTCCAGCCAGCGGACGGGGAGGCTCTATTTCTTTAAAACACTCTAACAGACGCTTGTTACTTTAGAACTCCTACAACCTCCACCCTACAAAGAATTTAAGATCTTCTTCCTGTCGAAATAATATTACCCTGAGTCCGGGAACCCCAGCTTGGTCGCGCCAGGGTCCGGTCCCACGGATCCCCCCTCCTGGTCTCGCTTGGTCGCGCCCGCTTTGTCAGCGCGCTGCGCTCGCCGGTTACCTTCCAGCTCTCGCCAGCCCGCGGCAGACGGCGCCGCTGCTGCCTCGGCTGCTGTAGCTCGTCCTTGTCGGGCTCGCCTGCCCAAGACTGCCCCTCGGCCTGGGCCGAGCGACAAGGACCGGGAAGGCATCCGCTCGGACGGCTCCCGAGAGTCTGTTGGGTTCGCCGGCCTCGACCTCGGCCAGGCTCCGCTCCTCCGGCGCGTGAGGGGCCTCGGCGGTTGCGGCGGCGGCGCCCGGCATGTTTCAGAGCCCGCGGCGGCTCTGCTCCGCCCTGCTGCAGAGAGACGCGTCCGGCCTGCGCCGCCTGCCCACCCCCGGGCTGCGCCGCCAGTCGCCTCCGCCGGCGGCCGCCCCCCGGCCCGCGTCCCCCCGGCTCCTGGCGGCGGCCTCAGAGGCCTCGGGCGCCGCGAGGTCGTGTTCCCGAACAGGTGAGTGCACGGTACCGGGCGGAGAATGTCGCGGCGGCCACAGCGCGGCCGCCACCTGGAGACGGCGCGGAATGAATGGGAAGTCCCGGGCTGCTGGGGTGTGGGTCAGGCGGGGAAGCGGGCCCTCCTCTCCTCGTTTTTCCGCTTTCCCCTTGCCCTACCCTATGCTGGGGCTTGCATCACTGCCAGTAAGAACTGGAACACTGTTCAGGGTCCCGTTTGATCCTTGGATGCTGTGCCTTCGGCATTTCGCGTTCCTGACTCTCACGCTATACCTGCCCCTTCCAAGGCCACAAATTAACTTGTGTCTGTTTTACTTATTGCGCTAATTGTGGAAATTTTGTGTAAAAAAGTCACCTAAAGTGATATTTTTTGATCATGTAGCTTGTATGATTTAGATGTTATGAATTTTTTTTTAAAGTCACGTTAATCGTATAGTAACACACATTGACTTGTTTTACATTTATTTGGATTTTTTCAGAGCCTTCCACTCTTACTACTAAGTCAATCTGTGTCCTGTATACCTGGGTTAAGATCTTGTAAAGGTGATGCATTCTGCTTGTCAAGAGCCGATTTTATACATCACCTACCCTGGACTTTCCCTTTTTTGCTACCTGCGTTTCTGCCTGAGGACACCTTACCGTGTCCACAAATTAATGATACTTTAAAAATGAGAAATGAAGTTCTCTTCCAAAACTGGCAATTCATCACACTAAAAAGTGCGTTTTGGCTGTGCTCAAGTTAGATTATTGCTGTTCAAGACATTGCTCAAACCATCTTACATTATAAATAACTACATTTTGCTCAAAGTTTTGGGTTAACTTAATTAGAACAAATTGAGCAGTAGAAAGAATCTGTTTAATGTGGCTTTCATTTATTATGAAAGTGATAATCTAAAATCTAAAAGTGATTGAGTTGAAACTAAGACTTTAATCTCTTCGCAGATTACCATTAGTGGGTGGTTAGGCTGAGACATACTTTTAAAATTAGGAAGGTTCACCTAGTTCCTGTAGACTAAACTCCATATTCTTTTTTTTTTTTTAAAGATTTTATTTATTTGACAGAGATCACAGGTAGGCAGAGAGGCAGACAGAGAGAGGAGGAAGCAGGCTCCCCGCTGAGCAGAGAGCCCGATGCGGGGCTCGATCCCAGGACCCGAGCCAAAAGCAGAGGCTTAACCCACTGAGCCACCCAGGCACCCCCAACTCCATATTCTTTTTTTTTTTTTTTTAAGATTTTTATTTATTTATTAGAGAAAGAGACTGAGAATGAGAGGGGAGAAGGTCAGAGGGAGAAGCAGACTTCCCGCAGAGCCGGGAGTCCGATGTGGGACTCGATCCCGGGACTCCGGGATTATGACCTGGGCCGAAGGCAGTCGCTCAACCAACTGAGCCACCCAGGCGCCCAACTTCATATTCTTTAGAAAGGGTAGACTTGATAGTCCTATTCAGGTTTTTTTGCTTTTTGGTTTTTATAGTCCAATGAATACATTCATTACATGAAATTACCCTATTCCTGTTCCCAGGGTTTCTTTTTTTCCCCCTCAACCCCCCCAGCTTTATAAGAATTTGGCACATTATGAAATAGCTGTTAGAATGGGTGCCACCTAATAACTGGTAGTGTTCTTTCTTGCTGGAAACTTTCCACAGGTGGTTGTTAGGTTCGAGGTCGGAGAAGTAAAAAAGAAAACCAGTTTGTGTCTCTTCCTGTACGAGCTCATATCTCAGAATCCCTCGGGCCAAGTTAGTCAGTAGTGGTGCATGAGAATACAGATAGCTTGTATAACACAGATATGGCTACTGTGCTGATGAAAAAAGGTCAGGTTAGAGAGAGCATTTGGAATGTTAGGCTTTTGACCCAGAAAGGTATTTAATGAACTTCTTTAAAGTCTCTGAAAACCCTAGTTTTACAAATAAAGAACTTGAAAGACCTTTTATGGTACTTTAACTTAGACAGTTACTACAAAATCTGGCAATTTTCCTTTTTCCTGCAGGTTTTTTTTTTTTAAGATTTTATTTATTTATTTATTTGACAGAGAGAGAAATCACAAGTAGGCAGAGAGGCAGGCAGAGAGAGCGGGGGAAGCAGGCTCCCCGCCAGGCAGGGAGCCCGATGCGGGGCTCGATCCCAGGACCCCGAGATCATGACCTGAGCCGAAGGCAGAGGTCTCAACCCACTGAGCCACTCAGGCGCCCCTTTTTCCTGCAGTTTTATCTTTAGCTCCTTGTTAGAAGAAACATGTGAATACATTCATTCGCTTATTGCTTGATAACGCATTCATTCAAGAATCTTTGCAGAATGCCTCACACACACTGTAAGTGCTTTATTATTATAAGAGGTAACAGAGTTGTGAGCCTTAGTCTGCCTTTAGAGTTTACTCCCTGACTAGAGAAGAGCTTGCACAAAATAACTGTTTAACGAAATGAGATACCTTTTCTTAAGTTAATGTTGGCACATGGCACAAGGGTGCTGGAGATTGGGAGTCCCTTTCAGCAAAGGGGATCATTTTAGCCTTCTCAAAAGGATTGATATTTGAGCTCAGACTTGAAACATGGTTAGGATTGAAAGAAATTAAAAACATTTTATTTGGGAAAAGGCAAGAGTAAAAAGGGAAAGGCGTGAAGCATGGGTGCAGCAGGGTAAGAAGAGACTATAAAATGTTTTCCAAAGAGCCTCAGAACCAGCATTAGGTGCTTTTATAAATGCAGATTAATGGATCCTGCTGTAGACCTATTAATAGACCTGTTATTGGTGGGCCTCAGATTCCAGATTATTTTTGTATGTCCCAAAGTTTAGACATCTGGCAAGAGAAGTCTTCAGGTAGCTGAAAGCTACTCTTCCCTCCAAGAGTGTTGTTGAGGTGCTGCGGGTAGGTAATGAGTCCCAATCCTTAGCTCCATTTGATAATCATTTCTTTCCTAACTTATGCCCCTTGGCAGTCAGAGGTCACTGGGAAGGTGAGTACAGTCATCAAATCATAGATGTTATTAGAATTTAAAGGAGAACTTGGAGACAATCTCAGTGTTTTGCTGTCTTTTCTCACACAAGGACAGCACCCCCACAAAGCAGCAGCAATTGCCAGTTACTGTACTAGATGAAATGCAGTCAGGAGTCATCTGTGGGTTTTTAAATGCCGTCTTCCAGATCCCTCCTCCTCAGATAATTAAGAGTTGGCTGAATTAACTGTTCACCACCACTGGAACATGTTGCTTTTTTCTTGGTACAATTTTAAAAGCAAATACCAGCTCATTTCAGGAGGTGGCTCTATTCAGTATGTCCCTTAGCTCTGTGAGTAAGCTGTTTATGAGGGAGAAGAAATGGGAAAGCTTGTAATTATCAAGTTTCTACAGAATAAATTGCTCTCCTTGTGGGAGAACTAAGGTATCATTTTCCTGTAGCATTCAGTGCTAAGAGTTTAAATAGTGAGCTATTGGAGGCATTTGAGTTAATAGCCATGGCTTCAGAATCACGTTCAACACACATATGAACATTTGCAAGTCATTTCATCTTGCTTGCTGTCTCAACACTGGACTTTACCTAGAAAAAATTCATAATCCACAAGTTTTATTGAATACGGTACACTTAAAAGGGCCAGTATAATATCACATGACATGCAGCAGGAATTGAGGAGAAAGAAATCAGCATGGCTCGTGGATTCACTGGGAAAAAACTACTCTGAATAGGGAAAAGGAGGGTGCATCTGTGGAAGGGAGCAAGGTGGATGACGGGAGAGAAGAGGGCATGAGAAGGTGGCAGGTATGCGAGCAGTGCTGAACACCATCAGAAAAAGGTACTTCCAGAATCTGGGACGCTCAAAATACAGATTTCTTGTCTTTCACCTGTGTACTTCAGTCAGTTACTTCCTGGAGAAGCCTGGTTAAGTTGTAGATTTAACAAGTCCCCAGGTGATTCTTTCTGGAAAACTTGGGGAGTATTTTATAAGCTCCACTCTTTCCAAGGGTATGTATTTCTGGAAAGTTTGAGAAACCTGGGAGAGGATTCTGGAAGAATGTTAAACTCTTTGAGCTTGGGCCCCCAGGCAATTTAGGAAGCCTCTGAGCAAGAACATTTACCTGAACAAAAGCAGGCTTTATGAAAGGGAAGGAGTTGGTGTATTTATGAAAGTTCAGTGAGGAAAACTTGAGCCTGACGTTGTACTGGAAGTGGATTAGTGTAGTTGTAGGTGGGTACTTGTAGGAATGGGTAGGTGGGTCAGTATAAAACCATGTAGGTTTCAATGATGTCTACCGATGGAGAAGCGAGGCAATTTCTGATTTCTTGGAAGGAGGAGGAGGAAGTGAGGAAGCATCTATATTTGCTTAATTCTAATTAGGTTTTATATACTTGAATAAATACTAGAAATTTAAAGACGATGTGCACAGATGTTTGGCTTTATCCTAAACTCACTTGTACTTTCATGAAAAGCAACCAAAATATTTTGGATTTATTAGAATAGGCAAAAACCGGGGCACCTGGGTGGCTCAGTCTCTTAAACGTCTGACTCTTGGCTTCAGCTCAGGTCATGATCTCAGGGAAGCGTGATGGAACCCCGCACTGGACTCCTCACTCAGCATGGAGTCTGCTTGAGATTCTCTGTCTCTCCCTCTGCCCTTCCCTCCCACTTGCTCACTTGTGTGCACTCTTTTCTCTCTCTCTCTAAAATAAATAAATCTTAAAAAAAAAATAAGCAAAACCAGTCTTCGCACAGGAGGGAGTAAGACCTCAAGTGGATAATTTTGGTTGTCCTCTTGTCTCCATGTGGTGTCAAAGCAACGCTTAACATACTGGTTACCATGAGTTCTGTGTCAGTGATGTGGGCAGGAGTGCTCAGGGGAAAGAAAGATAAAGAACATTATTACTGTCATACTTGAATATCCCTCCCCCCCCAAAAAATACTTTTTTCTCCTTCGAGTATCAACAGATGCCTGGGCCCACTCAAGTCTTCTGAATTTTAACATGGGGCCTGAGCATCTGGTGATTTCTGTTGTGTGGCCCAGACCGACAGCCACTTACTGACCACACACACAGGTGGACAGCCAGCCAGTGAGATCTGTTACTAAATGCACAGAAGCCTGTTAGAAGTTTCTTACCAATGCATTGATTCCCATGCCTCCAAAAGTTAGATTCTGCTATTGGATTATGAAGGATTGTGCAGAAAGGAAAATTTTATATATAAATTATATGTAGATATATATATATAAGATATATGTGTATATATGTATCTATAATATGTGTGTGTATGTATTATACATATGTACATATACATATTATATATTCGCACATATATACATTTTGGGGGGGCCCTGGGGGAAGGGAGGGCAGAGGGAGAGAGAGAATCTCAAGCAGGCTCCACACCCAGCTCAGAGCCCAGGGCTCAATCTCAGGACTCTGAGATCACGACCTGAGCCAAAATCAAGAGTCATGCTTAACCAACGGAGCCACCCAGACACCTCAAGAGGAAAATTTTTTTTTTTTAAAGATTTCATTTATTTATTTGACAGATCACAAGTAAGCAGAGAGAGGGAGAAGCAGGCTCCCTGCCGAGCAGAGAGCCCAACGCGGGGCCCGATCCCAGGACCTGAGATCACGACCTGAGCCAAAGGCAGAGGCCTTAACCCACTGAGCCACCCAGGCGCCCCTCAAGAGGAAAATTTTAAAGCCAGTTTTATTCCATTTTCAGAATTGGAGTAGTATGAGAAGTCCATGAAAGTAAAAGTTAACGATGCAGACAAAATTACAGTCAAGAGTTGTTGCAGTAGAATGTCCAGGAATTTCCCTAATCTTGTCCTGCCTGCTTCCACTGACTTCCTTTCCCCAGCTCTTTGAGCTTCTGAAAGTCCTTGAGCCAGGTCCAGCGCCTGTCTCCAGATACACTTGTGCCAGGGTACAAAGTAAATTAGTTTGCAGATTCTAAAGATACCTTGAATATAATAGTTTTATGTTTCCTTTTTATGTTTTGCTGTCATGAATGTCAACCATTATTGAGGGACTACGGAAAGAAGTTTGTCTTTCAAATCTCATAGGTCAAAGGTTTGCTAAGATGTATTTTGGAATAAGTTTCTCTTTCACATGGGTCATCCTGAATTTTATTTGGAAAAAAGTCATAATGATTTTTTAAGTTAGGTTTTTAGAAAATTAACAGGAGTAACACATGCCCATTAATAAAAATCTTTTTTCCTCAAAACTTTAAATGACTTTATGAGTATTGATTATTTCTAGAAGCTTCCGAGATTTTTTTTTTAAGATTTTATTTATTTATTTGACACAGAGAGAGAGATCACAAGTAGGCAGAGAGGCAGGGGAAGCGGGGGAAGCAGGCTCCCGCTAAGTAGAGAGCCCAAAGCGGGGCTCGATTCCAGGACCCTGAGATCATGACCTGAGCTGGAAGCAGAGGCTTTAACCCTCTGAGCCACCCAGGTGCCCCTACAGGATTTTTCTTATCCTTTGTGTTCCAAAATTCTGTCAGGAAAAATGTCTCAGCATTGGGCAATCCCATTTAAAGACATCTTTCTTTCTTTTTAAGATTTTATTTATTTATTTACAGAGAGAGAGCACAGCAGGGGGAGCAGCAGGCTTGCTGTGCAGGGAGCCTGATGGAGGGCTAGACCCCAGGACCCTGGGATCACGACCTGAGTGGAAGGCAGAGGCTTTAACCCACTGAGCCACCCAGGCGCCCCCACTTTAAATATTCTTGAGGTCAGTTAAAACCTGATTTGGTCTGCTTGCTTGTTTGCTTGCTTGCTTGCTTAATTTTTATAAGTAATCTCTACACCCACCGTAGGGCTCAAACTCACTGCCCGAGATCAAGAGTCACATGCTCTTGTGACTCAGCCCACCAGGTTCCGACAATCTGCTTTTCCTTTAGATCTGTCACCCTTGGTGGCCCTTCGACGGCATATATCCCACTTTTCTTTGAAGCATTCTCTGTTTCTGTCCCATAGGCAGAAGCCACCCTTGCTGGCTTCTGTCTGAGAGAAGTAGGGCAACTAGCACAGCTATTTCAGAAGTCATAGTTGAATGATGTACCCTAACAGTTGCCCCTCAGCTTCTCCTGCTTTGTCTTTGTTGCCTCAGCTTTAAGTTTGTTCAGAGCTCCCTTGGGAAGAACCACATTTAATGGACCTGTGGTAACTTGTATTTTCCTCCACTCTGGTTTTCTCTGCTAATGCAAACCTGTCTGTTTCTACCTTCCTGGAATTCTTCCAAATTTTTGGCCCATTGATGGCATCCTTTCTTGTCTTCCCATACTATTGTTTCATTCTTTTTAAAAATTTGAATATACATACTTTATTCCTGGAAGCTCTTGGGAAGGAAAGAGTGAATGTATGTTCTACTTAATACCTGGTGACCTATTGAGTGTAACATTTCAATTCCCATTTTATTTTTTTTTTAATTTGTTTCACTCTCCATTTTAAAAATGAGCAGTAGGAATAGAGATTTTAAAGCTGTTAACATTTTCACCTAAGATTGTGAAAGATCATTCTTTTCCTGCGTGTCCCTTAATTATTCAAGGCAGGCCATGGAAATTTATATGTGAAAATTGTTTTCCCTTATTTCAAGTGACTGAAAATCTTGCATTGGAGGGGTCTGCAAACTTACGCTGTAAAGTAGGAAATATTTTAGACTCTGGGCCATAATAATGTCTGTCACAGCTACTCAGCTCTGCTGTTGTAGTGTAGAAGCAGCCCTAGACAGGATATAAGCTTCTGGACACTGAAATTTAAATTTCATATAGTTTTCCCATGTCATGAAATAATTATTATGGTTTGTTTTTTTTCAAACATTAAAAAATGTGCAAGATCACCGGCAACACAAAACAGGGTGCCAACTAGATGCAGCTCATGGGCAGTATTTGCTGGACTCCTGATCACAGATGAAAAGGTCTGTATTATCAGTAAGATTTTTCCTTTAGCTTTCGTGTTTCCATTCATAACTAAAAATGGACCATTTTCTTGGGCATCATGTAGCAACACAGACTTAATGTCTTAGTGGAGAGCAGTTTGTCCCACCAGATTCTGCCAGTTTCTACCTTTTCACATTTCACTTCAGAGCATTATGCTAGAAAAACCCAGTTTGTGGAAATGGTTCGTCAACCAACAGTTAAGCACCAAATTAAAACATTTAACCTAAGCTTTGATTGTGGAGGGATTTCTTTTTCCTTAGTGATATTTTCTAGATGAATCTGGCATGACTGAAATGTATAGCTTAGCCTGGAAGACGTTTTGGCATTCTCGTTTAGTCTGTGACTGCTGCGCAGTGAAGAAAGGTCGGTTGGCTGGTCACACTGTGTCTAGGTGTTTGTATTTTTAGACACGTTAGGTTGAGAGTCATGACCTTCACTTGGTGTCTCTAGTAATGCCACGCAGGTTGTTAACACGGTGCTCTGTACACTCTGTGCCGTGATGGCAGTGACGTGGGCAGATGGAGAGGGTGGAATTTGACCTCTGTTTATTCCTGTGCATGCCCTGGCGGGCACCGCTGCAGTTGTCCTGCCAGTCCTGTCGGAGATGCTGATGAGCGACAGTCCAAGGTGCGGGTAACATCCTCCAAGGCCAGACCCCTCAGGAGTTGTGCAATCTTGAAAGACTGTACTGATGTCTCAACCTCAGTATCTGTTTCTATCAAATGGTGAGTGCAGGACCTACTTTGGTGGATTGTTGGAAAGAGAAATAAAAATACCTGGAAGTAGTATGGCTCTCAGTATTAACAGACAGCCTTCTCTTTAAATCCAGAAGGTTGGGCGCCTGGGTGGCTCAGTTGTTAAGCCTCTGCCTTCCGCTCAGGTCATGATCCCAGGGTCCTGGGATCGAGTCCTGCATCGGGCTCCCTGCTCCATGGGAAGCCTGCTTCTCCCTCTCCCACTCTCCCTGCTTGTGTTCCCTCTCTCGCTGTCTCTGTCAACTAAATGGATAAAATCTTTTAAAATAAATAAATAAATCCAGAAGGTGAACTTTGCTAAATATAATAGGATAGCTAACATTTAACTGACCACTTAGGGTTACTAGGTATATCTAGTTTAACTCAATCCTCACAGTAACCCAGTGAAGTAAATTAAAGTGAACCCTAGATGAAGAAACTGAGGCAGAAAAAAGGTGACTGACTTGTTCAGGATCTCATTAGTAAAAGGAGGAGCTAGGATTTGATGCAGGCCAGCCTAACTTGAGTCCCTATGTTTAAGACTGTTTTTGCTTCTGCTGAACTGTAGCCTGATGGTACTGAGAAAAGTTGAGGCTTTGGCCATAGGACTTTCACGTACTAACATACTTCATTGCTAAGTGCTCTGTGCATGCCTGTCACATTTAATGATGACTAACAGATTTGAAGACTGGACACTGACTAAAATATTTAATCTTCACCACCAAATAGTATCTTCCTAAATTGGCACTTAGAACCCAGTCCCTAGCATCCAGGAATTAATGTCCTTCACGCCCACACTTGTACACAAAATTTGAAGGTGCTTATGTGCAGTTATCAGGTGGACCTGCAGTCTCACACAGAGAGAAGACCCCAACTACAGTCTCACCAAACTCTAGTTACATTTCACAGTGACTCAGGGCAAGTCACTTCAACTTCTGAACTTCAGTGTCCTTAGCCATGAAAGAGGCAGGGAGTTCTTGAGAGAGTAACCACTATCACAAGTAAAAGTGCTCAGCACACCATAAAGTGCTCTACTAGTGTAAGGCGGTTCCTCTTGTCTGTGTTTGATAGGATTCCTTGGTGCTTTGCTGTCTCTTGGCTTTACTGATTGATTGTTTTAGTTTAGCTAGCGTACAGTGTTATAGTAGTTTCAGCATCTTCTATCAACATTTTTTAAAGCCCTGGGCTAGGTATTTGAGGAAGTGGTAAAAGTGTCCCTGCCCTTTTGAGATTTACAGTCTAGTAAGTAAAGGACAGGGTTTGTAGTTCAAATATCAAGGACAGCTTCAGAGTAGCAGGCTGGGTGGAAGAGGGAAGCATTAGGGCTTTTGATTCATAAAGCTGTGCAGGTAGGAAAGCTAGAAATCTTTATTGATTTTTTTTTCAATAAATATTAAATAACTATACCTCATATCCAACATCCAAGCTGGTTATGTTGCTTATCTTTGGGTATTACCACTAATTTGTCTTGAAGGTGGCTACATTTATTCAGGAACTCTAAGAACCCTAATGAAAATTTGCTTGCTAGTGAACCAATGATGTGAACATTCTGAGGTAGTTCAACACATGGCCAGTAGATGGCAGCAAAGGATTGCTGTATCCATGATGCCTTCCTGTGACGTTGGTTGGTAGTTTGCAGTTTTTGTGTATTCTGCTCTTTGAGGTTTCCTTGGGCTGAGGTTGGTCAGCTCCAGCAGCTTCCCAGGTGTGTATGCAGATTATCCTGGTTTTTGTTTAGTTTTTGGTGTTTAATCAATGTTTTTTGCCAAGCCACAGTTTCAGGAGACTAAGCTCAAACTAATTGTGAGAGAATTTTTTGGGCAAACTCCAGTGTATGCAACTGTTGGGTAACTAGAAACACTTTATGTGAAGAGATGTCTTTCTGGTGTGATTTCTAAGTGCTGTTAGGACTGCTTGGAATGGTAGGCCCCGTCAGTTTGGGTCGCAACCGTTAGTATTCTCGTCCAGCATTCTGATTATTGGTGTGAAAGTGTTTCATTAATCTCTGATCATTTCCCTCTGATGGCTGGCACTCTTAGGTACTGATATTGTAGTCTGCCTATCGCTTCAGAAGTATGTATAATTGGTGATATAAAGAGTGAACATATATTCTATATTTTAGTGATTAGCCCACCTTTCCTTTGTTTTCTAGGAAAGAGGACTAAACGGGGATCCTTACCTACTACTACTGTATATCAGGAATCTAAATCTCAATTCTCTGGCAAATCTTTAAAGGCTGTTATGAGGGAGGGGAGAGTTATTTGTTCCTATAAAGTAAAATAGCTGTGAGGTATTAATATAAGGAATGAAGGCATCCAGTTCTAAAAGGAACGGAAATATGGTTATAGAAAGAAGAAAAGGCAGGGGATTGGAATGGTATTTTAAATCATAGCTAGGATAAGAAATAAAGCTATTTTGATCTAACTATTGCCTGTACAAATGATATAATGTGTATCACACTGAGGATGACAGCTTATACTTTTCCTAGCAAAATGCCTGGGGAAAGAAATGAACTTTGGGTGAAAAAATACAATATGGGGTCAAATAAAAAATACCCATCCCCAAACACATATAAAATCACCCTAGAAGCCAGTATGACTGCCAAATAAAGTTTAACAGAGGTTTTGTCGAGATTTTGTGTTTTCAGTATCTTAATTACCACAGGGATGAATTATTTGTACTGTCTCACCTGAGAAAATTGGCTTTGGATATTGAGCTATTCCGAACCTTGAACAGTTTTTTTCAAAGCTCCATGTAGCAGCTCCTTTTATGGCATAAAGTTTAAGTAGGATGGCTTAAAATCTGGGAATCGGACATGGTTTGTTTGTTTTTTTGTTTGTTTTTTTCGGACATGGTTTTGTGTGTGGGAAGAATTTTTTAAAAATCGGTTCATACTCTAAAAAAAATGAATGTTATTAAAAAAAAACAGGTGAGAAACAATGAGAATTGTTACCAAGTTATTTCCTCATTGTAAGAAGTTCATAATAAGAATGGCTGCCTCCTAGGATTTGTAATGAGGTTTAATTGAAAATGCAGTCAAAGCAGGCAGAATTTGTAAATGGTGCATGTTAGGGATTCAGTAATCCTTAGCTGCCACTGGCATCATTTTTAGGATAGGTGGGAGAGGGAAGAAAGTGTCCCATAATCTTCGCTTTCTTTTCAAATTTACATTGCCTTACTACACTGCAGTCCTTATGTGGGTCTGAGCCTTGGTTGGCTTCACAAAAATATATGTGAAGTCTTTAGTGTTCAGTTTTACTTATTAATTTCTAGCTTGGCATTTTGTACTTGCTTTGACATGATGTCTATATGTTGCCAGAAAGTTTTGGAAAATACAGCCATGAGAAATAACTAAGTAAGCTCATATGTTTTGGGGACTAGAAGCAAAAAAGAAAAACTGAACACATGGGAAGAAAATGCCATTGGGACTTCCCCAAATCCTTTCTGATTTTTCTCTTGTTTCATGACTTTATGAAAAGAATATTTTTGAAGTACAGAAAAATCTAGGTTGGATGTCAGAAATAAAAGACGGAGGTAAGGGAAGAGTATCCATGATTCGGGGATAGTTGTCTCTGGAGCAGCAGGGACACCGCTTTATAGCAGTGACCTCCCAGCTCTGGGATTGTATGCTCTGCCAGTTTAAAACAAATTTAGATCCGAGCTCTGTGTTCTATAAATTCTATACATGTCTGCTTTCAATCTGTTTTTTTTTTTTTTAAGATTCTATTTATTTATTTGACACAGAGAGAGAGATGACAAGTAGGCAGGGGTGGGGGGAGGAAGCAGGCTCCCCGCTGAGCAGAGAGCCCGATGTGGGGCTCCATCCCAGGACCCTGAGATCATGACCTGAACCAAAGGCAGAGACTACAACCCACTGAGCCCCCCAGGTGCCCCTCTTTTTTTTTTTTTAAAGATAAAATAGTTCTCATTTTCTTCCCAAGGGATTGCCTCATTTCATGTCCCCCCCCCCCCCAAACAGGATGTCCACACTTAAAAGGTGGTTGATCTAGAAGAGAAATTCTCACTTTAAGATTTTTATTTGACAAGAGAGAGACAGCAAGAGAGGGAACACAAGAATGGGGAATGGGAGAAAGAGAAGCTGGCTTCCTGCCGAGCAGGGTGCCCGATGCAGGGCTCGATCCCAGGACCCCGGGATCATGACCTGAGCTGAAGGCAGAGGCTTAACAACTGAGCCACCCAGGCACCCCAGGTCCTTTTATGTTCTTAAAAAATTTTGAGTGTCTGCAGAACTTTTGTTTATGTGGGTTATATATTCATATGCATATCAATAAATATGTTAGAAAGTAGAACATGAGAAAATGTAAACATGTTTATCAAGTCATTTAGTATAATAAAATCAATATTAACATAAATAACATTTTTAAAGTAGCTATATTTTCAAAAACAAAAAGTAATTAGTTAAAAAGAGTGGCATTGTTTTACATTTTTGGAAATCTCTTGAAGTCTGACTTAATAGGGGACTGCTAGGATTATCATATCTGCTTATACATTTAGTATGTTGTAATATGTTGTTTTGGTTAAAATCTTTGAAGAAATTCCAGTCTCTCACAGATGCGTAGTTGGAAAAAATTACTTTAGCAGCATTTTTAGATCATTGCAGATATACTTTGTGGTAGATTCTATGTTAGTAGTTATTTGCAGCACAAAATCAGGTGCCCTATCAGTGAGCTTTTTGTGTCTGTGACATTAAAATCAACTGATTTATCTGGTATTTTGAACAGATTTTTTACCCATGAGTGATTTTGTATTGGTCATTTGGAAAATGTTGGTTAACTGGGCTATGTAGATCTTTCAAATATTATACAATACCAAAAAATAGCATTAGTTAATATACTACGCATCTTGTCAGTAGTCTTTAAATATTGGGAACCTGTTCAGCTCCTGATGGCAGATGAAAGTTTTCCAAAGTTTTCCCTTAAAAATTTTTATCATTGGGCACCTGGGTGGCTTAGTTGGTTGAGCAACTGCCTTCGGCTCAGGTCATGGTCCCGGAGTCCCGGGATCGAGTCCCATGTCGGACTCCTGGCTCTGCGGGAAGTCTGCTTCTCCCTCTGACCTTCTCCCCTCTCATTCTCAGTCTCTCGCTCTCTAATTAAAAAAAAAAAAAAATTTTATCATTGACACAAATAGGGTCTTTTGTTTTCCTTAAAGTGACAGGCTCACTTAACACATATTAGTGAAAACACCTAATATCCTTACCTGATTAACTATAATTTGTCAGGTTTACCTTTGGGCAAAAATGGTGTTCCATGAAAAAAAGGGGCTACTTCATTTTTGCAACCCAAGTTCCTTTCTATAAGCTGTTGTATTTCGCTATGGAGCAAAAGTGCTTTATGTGTATTTTCCATTGTCACATATTAAAAATTTTAGACAGGTCATTAAGGTTCCAGATTTAACAAAAATACTACTGCTTCATTAAGGACATTTTTAAGTATAACTGACTTTTTTTTTAATATTTTATATATTTATTTGACAGAGAGAGATCACAAGTAGACAGAGAGGCAGGCAGAGAGATAGGGGGAAGCAGGCTCGCCGCTGAGCTGAGAGCCCGATGCGGGGCTTGATCCCGGGACCCTGAGATGATGACCTGAGGAGAAGGCAGAGGCTTTAACCCACTGAGCCACCCAGGCGCCCCTAAAACTGACTTCTTTAAAACTTCTTTAAAAGAATACTATGGCTACTTGGTGGAGTCTGATGCCAGTGCTTCATTTGTGCTAAGGTAGCTGCAGTTTTAACACGTTTGTGGGTAAAACAGATACAAACACGGTAAAAAAGGAAAATGGTGTCTTAGTATTATTATGAAAGTAGTTTTGGCCATGTATACTTCTGAAAGGGCCTCAGACATCCCCAAGGGTCTATAGACTACTCTCAGGGAGCTGCTACTAGAATAGTTTCATTAGTGGGTTATAAACTCAATTTCATTGGGTCAAGACCAGCATTTTTAAAAAATAAAAGGGAATACACTAGGAAATAGCACTTACTTACTGTAGAAAAAAATAATCATTTCGTGAAACTCATTACATCCGCCACAGGTGTGTACGGAGTTGGGAATGTAGGCTTTATTTGTCATGTCAATTTTTACATTGACCAGCTTAAAATATGTATCCTGAAAGTTACACATATAAGTGTATAAATACCCATGTTCACACAGTAACATGTGAAATGAATTTTTCTAATGACATTTTTAACTTAAAATGTTCATCACCACAGAAATGCAGTGTCTGCTGAGGAGTGAATAAACAAGGTATCAGGACCACTTTGGGCCAAAAATAAATACATAAACCCAAGCAAAATTCCTTAGGTGTAATGGTTTTATGAGAAATGTTTTAGGGGCGCCTGAGTGGCTCAGTTGGTTCAGTGTCTGCCTTCGGCTCAGGTTGTGATTCAGGGTTCTGGAATCGAGTCCCACATCAGGCTCCATGCTCAGCGGGGAGTCTGCTTATCCCTCTCCCTGCTGTTCCCCCTGCTTGTGCTCACATTCTGTCTTTCGCTCTCTGGCAAGTAAATGAATAAAATACTTAAAAAGATGTTTTAGACTCATGTCTGTTTTTATCCTCACAATAATCCTGGACATACAGAGCTGTAAAGTATGTGTTTGTGGCACGGGAAAAAAGCAGATAGATGGCAGGGAGGGCTAACTGGTCAGTTAATGGCAGACAGCAAGTGGGAAACCAGAGTCCTACAATACACATATCTAAAATTATTTCTGTAGTTATCTATAAATAAGTGAAACATTATATAAAGTAAGTGAAACATCAATTCATCTTGATATCGCTGACTCTAGCTTAGTACCTCATGGTTCATCCTAGCCTTTTTTCCTTGCCTAGCTGTAAGTTCATTCTCTGTCATTGAGAAATATGGCTCCCATCAGCCACTGTGCATTTACTTGTTCAACCCCTGTATGTATGTGAAGCAGTTTTGGAATTGCTAACTCCTACTACCCCTGTGAGAAACTTTACTAACTACAGTTTTAGTCTTGAGCTAAATAGTTTCCCATTAAAATGCTTTTTTCCCAAAATTACTCAGATCACAGGTCCTTTTTTACCTAACCCCTTTTGTAAGATTGCCATACATTTGTAATACAGTTAGATTCGTTTGTCAAAATCTGTGCTCCATTTTGAGATCATTCCATCTTCTGATTGATACTTTAAATTTGTACACCTTAAAGTTTATTCTTTCTGATGGATAGTTCTATGGCTTTGACAAATGCATAGGGTTGTGTATCTACCATCCCAGTATTGTACAGAGCGGTTCCATACTCAAAATTCCCCAGGTCAGCTCCCCCCGCCCCTTTTTCCCCCCTCACACTTCTGTGCATTGGCAGCTACCAATCTGTATAGTTTTGCCTTTTCCGGAGTGTCATATCTGAACAAAACCATAGAATATGTAAGTTTTAAGGTCTGGCTTCTTTCACTTAGAAAATGCATTTGAGGGATGCCTGGGTGGCTTAGTTGGTTAAGCAGCTGCCTTCGGCTCTGGTCATGATTCCAGGGACCTGGGATTGAGCCCTGCCTCGGGTTCCCTGCTCAGCAGAGAGCCAGCTTCTCTCTCCCTCTGCCTGCCGCTCTGCTTACTTGTCCTCTCTCTCTGTCAAATAAATAAAATCTTTAAAAAAATGCATTTGAGATTCATCCCTATTGCATGGGTGTATCTTGCAAATCAACAGCTTGTTCCTTTTCATTTTTGGATACTTTTTCATTACAAGGATGTACTATAGTTGTTTATGCCCAAGGTGAAGGGCATCTTGATTGCTTCCAGTTTGGGGCGATTATTAATACAACTGCTTCTTAACATTTGTGTACATATGTTTTACATGAACCTAAGTTCACGTAGGTAAATGAACATGTAGGTAAATTTTCAGTTCACTGTAGGTAAAATACCTAGGGGTGTAAGTTCTGAGCCATATGGTAAGTCTATGTTTAATTCATAAAAACCTGCCATACTGTCTTCCAGAGGGGTTGTACATGGGAAGCAATAAGTGGCAGTTTGTGAAGGAGTGGTATTTCTTATTTAAATACTTGATTGACACACCAGTGAAGCCATCAGAGCCCGGGCTTGATAATTGAAGATCTTTGCTGGACTAGTTGAACCACTCCCACAGAGCTTGAGGGGCTGGCCGGTTCAGGAATGACACAGATTTTAGCTGAAGTTCAGTAGCCTTCCTGAATAAAAGCTTCTCTTTGCTGTGTGCTCTGGTATATAACCAGAGCATTGAAAGGGTTGGTTTTGACAGTTCTGTTCAGGTTTTTAGTGCTTTTTGGGGAGGATTTGTGGGTGTCCTCATGGCCAAAGTCTCCTTCTGTGGTTTTTTCCCTCTGTTGTGTCACCCCCCCATTAGCAGACAATCATGTATAATAACTTCCAAAATTTCTTTTGCCTCCCTCTTTAGCCATGACTCCATTCTCTCCTCTTTCAGGGCAAAATTTCCTCAAATTACTTCTCTGCTCTGTCCTATTTTCTCTTTTCCCCACAACTCCACCAAAAATTGGAAATCACTATTGTTAAAGCCACTGAAGCTTTCCATGTTGCTAAATTCAGATGGTTTGTCTGTATCTTCCTTGAACTATCAGTAGCATTTGACACAGGAGATAACTACTTCCTGGATGAAACTCTTTACTTTGTTACCAGGAAGATCTCGATCTCTTTCTTCTTCTGCAGCTTCACCACATCTTCCCCAATTTGCTCCACAGCTCAGTCATTTGACCTCTTTTCTTTCTCAAGGCACTTTAGTCTCAAGTGTCCACTGACTTCTCCCAAACATTTATTTCCAGTTTGCTCCTCTCTCCTAAGCCTCAGTCATATCTCATTACCAAACTCCATCAAACTTTTCTGCCAACCCCATCAAATCTTCCTAGCTGGTACTGGCGACTTCATATTTCTAACTGCTCCGCTGGCTAGAATACTATCTGGTGTCCAGTGTGCGTATGTGTGTTTGGGAGAGTGAGGGAAGAAATTACGGTGGCTGCCTGTCTCTGATGGGCCAAGTCAGTGGTGCAGACAGGAATTAAAGCTCCGTATTTTAAGTCTTACTACTTTTTTTTTATAGTCTTTTTCTGATTATTGTTAACTTATCCTGAATGTTTTAACCCTTATTGTACCCTAGCCCATTCCACATAGTAAGTACTCGGGTTTTCTCTCATTAGTTCATGTGTACTAATCTTTTTTTCCCCAATACTTGGTAACTTCTCAAGATGAAGTGCCCTTTTCAAAACTCTGAGAATAGGGAAATAAGAATGTAAAATCAGCATACTGTGGTAAATTATCCCTGAGGACTGAGAAATTGGATTAGATTATGAAAAATAGGGTTTTATCCCAGACCACACCCAAGAGAGTGGAAGTCTTGTAGAGGTGATTCAATTGCAGAGTATGTTTGTTTGCGAGGACAGAAGCTGACACATGGGGGGGCCCTGGGGTGTGCAGGGGAAGAAGGGACTGGTAGAGACATCTTTCGGAATCATCTGGCTCTCTCCTAAGTCAGACTCAGTATACCACAGGTTGATTTGTTTTTGTTTTTTTTAAAATATTTTATTTATTTACTTGAGAGACAGAAAGTGAGAGAGAGCGTGAGACGAGAGAAAGAGGAAGAAGCAGACTCCCCGTGGAGCTGGGGGCCCGATGTAGGACTCGATCCCGGAACCCAAGGATCATGACCTGAGCCAAAGGCAGTTGCTCAACCAACTGAGCCGCCCAGGCGCCCCACAGGTTGATTTGTTAATCAGATTCCTAGGTACTTTAGTATTGGAAGGCATGTGCTGTGTCACTTAGTTACTACATTACTTGATACTCTCATTAGTCCACGTTAGGGACCGTCCTTGAGTTACTGTAAGGAGCAAAGACAGGACTATAATAAATACTCCCTAACAGTAACCCTCTACTTAGTCTCTAGTCTCTTATTTGAAATTGAGTCTAATGACATCTTGCTCAGGTAAATGAATCTATAGTGAAATAAGAACAAAAGGTCTGTGCTAGTAAAACTTTTTTTAAAAGCTATTTTCCGTGCATTCCATACCCAAGTATAGTTGACTCTTGAACAACATAGGGAGGATGGGGGAACCAAACCCCTACACAATCAAATTTTTATGTAACTTTTGACTCCCGCAAAACTTTACTAGTAGCCTACTGTTGACTGGAAGCCTTACTGATAACATACAGTTAATTAGCACTTATTTTGTATGTTACTTATATTATATACTATATTCATATAATAAAGCAAGCTAGAGGAAAGAAGGTGCTATTAAGAAAATTACAAGGAAGAGAAAACACACTTACGAGTACTGTACTGTGAAAAATCCACACATAATTGGATCACATGTTTAAGCCTGTGTTCAGAGTCAGCTGTACTGCTAACATGAAATCGTTCATTCTGCATGGTACGTATATGCGAGTTGTTTTTGTTTGTTTGTCAGCGCATATGAGAGCAAAAGCATGAGGGGGAGGCAGAGTGGATGTTTTTCTCTTCCTTATTCTCTTTTATTTGAAGGTTTTTTAGCTTTTTAGAAGGAAGTGCAGTTCAAGATGGTTTTTCTGACTTCACGTAACTTCCCAAATACACAAACTCCTGTTGGACACTATTACTCTCTTTTTCATACTCGTTTTTACGTACTTGGTTTTATCACAATAACCACCCAAAACTCAGCTTGACAAAGATACACCAAAAGGATGTGGAGCAGTCCTGTTGAAACTGAAGGGCATCCGGCTAGTGGTGTGCTTAGAGGCTGACGTAGAGGCTTAGAGGTCAAAGATTGCCGGATATTCCACCTGTGAAATGCTCCGTGCTGCCCCGTGAGTTTGCGGTGCCACCTGTGTGACGTTTGGGCTCGCAGCTGGGCTGGTGCTCCTTTTCTGGAGGGTCTACACTTGAGAAGTCAACCAGTAAGACCTTTAATTTCTTTTTTCTTAAAAACTAGAAGTACAGAAGAAAGATTTTCAAAGTTATACTATCAGCCAAGAAGAAAATTTCTTCCATTGGACCCATGTTCTCAGATAGGCAAGCAGATTGATTGAAAAGAATTTAAAATATTCAGATCAAACACTTTGGAAACAGGTGTGTGCATGCATTTGCGCATGGACGTGTGTGGGAGAACAAACAGGCTTGCTTCAAGATGCACGTACGCTGAACTGTATGATGTGTTTGCCTTAATCTAGTCTTACTGGGGGGGAAAAACACAACTACGTTGAGCTGATGAAAAGGAACAATAGAGCACATGCTTGCGTGCTTATTGACCTTGATGTTTAAGGTCGTTTGTTGATAAATACTTGGACTTGGCTTTTCTGACCTGCCACAGTGAATATATGCTTGCCTGCTGGTTTCAGATGCAATCCGTGAGCCTGCCAGACAATGTGTTTTACAAGAAAACAGTGCGTCTTTATCAAAAGAAGTTAAGGATATGGATGTGGTAGGGAAACCCGGATTCCTCCATAAAATGATTCATCGTACACAGAATCTTGGAGGTTGTTCCGAGTAAAACTTGACCCTAATTTATACTGTACTGAACAGTAAAAAAGAAGAATCACCTGCTTACAGGTAGAACTTCCGTCAGGCTAGTTAGTGGGAGATTGTGCTCTCCTCTCCTAGGTGCATTACAGTCTAGCAGGATAAAAAGTGAAGCACCAGAAAATGCACTGAGCAGGCGTGCTGCCTGCTGCTCTCCATGGCGTTTCTCCTCTCGTCTCGGGATCCCAGCATAGGAGGGCAAACTTCTCCCACCCCTTCTACCTCCAACCCTTTGCCTGGATTCTTAAAAAATCTGACAACTGATATGATAGATTGTATTGTTCAGTGATGCTCAGAGTCCTCCAGAAAGCCAGAGCCCTGACAGATAGTTGACAGCTAAGAAATGGATATGGATTTAACCTAGCTGTTACTTTCCATCACCGAGGTGTATAGACGAGGTGGCCAGAGCAGCAGCCTGGGATCACCTGACCTTGTCTCCACAATTATCATGGGCTCTCTGACATTTGGCTCTTTACAGACTGGCCTTCAAGTTTTCATTAAAATATCTAGAACAAGGAACGTGGATTTTGTCTAGCCACGCTTTCATAATAAGACTGGGTTTATAAATTATTAAGACAAATCCTAAGTTGGAAGAGACCATAAAGATCAAGGTATTTCTCCCTTAAAAGAATATCTTAATTAGAGGCCAGTTTTAATATTAGTATTTCAATTAATCTGTCCTAGTGGAAAGTTAGAACGTGGAAACTCCTTTAAACCACCTCTGCGGAAATGCCTTCGTACATGAGCCTGGCAACATCACCCTCAGTCAAGTTCTTGGCTTCTGTGGACAGTAGAGGTTTTATCTTCTAGTTAAGCTGAGTGAAAATGGAAGAAAGGCCGAAAAAGGAGCTCAGTGTGTACTTGTGCTTTCCTCTTCTGTAGCGTGTTCCATGGGAAACGGTACGAGCAGACTCTACAGCGCTCTCGCCAAGACCCTCAACAGCAGCGCTGCCTCCCAGCACCCAGAATATTTGGTGTCCCCTGACCCAGAACATCTGGAACCCATTGATCCTAAAGAACTCCTTGAGGAATGCAGGGCTGTCCTGCACACTCGACCTCCCCGGTTCCAGAGGGATTTTGTGGATCTGCGGACAGATTGCCCCAGCAGCCACCCACCTATTCGGGTCATGCAGTGGAACATCCTCGCCCAAGGTAGGCCTGATGCTTTTGTACCTAAGCAGTTAAGAGTTTGCTGTGACTGCCTCTCCGTTTGCGCGCACACCTAGAGCCCCGTGTGCAGGCAAGAGGTGTGGGCAGGCAGAGGTTTAGGACGATGGGGTGACGAGGGCAGCACCAGGAGCTCCCGGCACGGGAAGGTAAGAAAGGCCATCCAGTTGTCACGAATCAGTCCAGCACTCGAGATTTATACCTCACCTTCCATGTTTAAAGGACCCTGTCTTTTATCAGCTCAAACTTTCTGTTGCCTCCAACTCTCAGTTCACAGCGCTAAGATAACATTTGTAAGGGAGAAACAGAATCTGTCGAACGGGTAACAGGTAGAACTTTCTGCAGGGAATGGGGGCGCACTGTGGGCAGTGGTGAGTCTGGATATTCTTGAGGCCAGATTCTCACCCATGTGCATCTGTATAATTTTTTTTTCCTAAAGATTTTATTTATTTATTTTAACAGAGAGAGAACACAAGCAGGCAGAGAGGCAGGCAGAGGCAGAGAGAGGAGCAGGCCCCCCCCCCAAGCAAGGAGCCCGATGTGGGACTCGATCCCAGGACACCGGGATCGTGACCTGAGCCGAAGGCAGCTGCTTAACCAACTGAGCCACCCAGGCGTCCCTGCATCTGTATAATTTAGTTCTCTGTTAAGATACTACTTTGTTAGGGTAGAAAGGACACCTTTCCTAGGGCTGCTGAATTCAAGATACGTATCAGTGAACTCTCTGCAGTATTATTGCCTTTCCTGTAGCATTTACAATTTTTTTTTAAAGATTTTTTTATTTTGTCAGAGAGCACGCAAGCAAGCAAGCAGGGGGAGGCGGCAGGCAGAGCAGGCAGAGGGAGAAGCAGGCTCCCCGCTGAGCATGGAGCCCTATGCAGGATTCAATCCCAGAACTCCAGGACCATGACCTGAGCTGAAGGCAGTGACCTAACTGACTGAGCCACCCAGGCGTCCCAGCAGTTGAAAATTTTAAGAAAAAGAAACAAAGGCAGCTTTTTAAAGGAGGGCATATACCCTGACTTTTCAATCTTAGATTTTTTTTTTTCCCCCTAAGCATTCGTCCGTAAGTAGGAAAAGCTGTCTATTTAAGATAGGTTCCATATCACCTATGATATGGCTCATATAGTTAAGTGTGAAAATGAGTGTATAGATGGGGTGCCTGGCTGGCTTAGTCAGTAGAGCATGCGACTCTTAATCTTGGGGTTGTGAGTTCAGGCTCCACTTTTGGTGTAGAGATTACTTAAAAATAAAATTTTTTATTTTATAAATAAAAAGATTATATGACAGAGAGAGACAGTGAGAAAGGGAACACAGGCAGGTGGAGTGGGAAAGGGAGAAGCAGGCTCCCCTAACCCTCTCCCTCTGCTCTTCCCCCTGCTTGTGCGCACACTCTCTCTCTCTGTCAGATAAATAAAATCTTTATATACTAACGTTTTTTTTAGAGTTAAAGATATTATTTTATCTGACATAGTTTCAATCCCTAGGATTGTAAAGAACACTGTTGAAGGCTCAAACTTAAGATTTTTTTGTCTTGGAATATAGTCATATGAAACAGTTTTAATATGAAAGAAAATAAATTGCTTGCCTTATCTGGACATTAAAAGGAGATTTAGTTTGTAGGGTTCATTCGTTTTGGGGTTTTTTGGAGAGAGAGTGCGGGCGCATGTACATGCACACACATGAGCAGGGGAGGGGTGGAGGGAGAGGGAATCTGAAGCAGGCTCGACACTCAGAGCAGAGCCCCCTGTGGGGCTCCATCTCATGGCCGTGAGATCATGATCTCTGCCGAAATCAAGAGTCTGGCCTCATAACTGACTGAGCCACCTAGGCGCCCCCGTTTGGTTGGTTAATATAGTTTAGACAGAGAAGAGTCACCCAAAGTATCTGAAGCAGAGAAGGCATTCTGAGGGTCTTGACTAGCGTCAGACTGAAGGAGACTTCCAGATACTTAGCTCCTATAGCACCATGAATTCTAAGTACCTGTGACAACTGACTAGCTTTTTTTTTATTTCAGCTCTTGGAGAAGGAAAAGACAACTTTGTACAATGCCCCGTGGAAGCACTCAAGTGGGAAGAAAGGAAATGTCTCATCCTAGAAGAAATCCTAGCCTACCAGCCTGATATATTGTGCCTCCAAGAGGTGGACCACTATTTTGACACCTTCCAACCACTCCTCAGTAGATTGGGCTATCAGGGCACGTTTTTCCCGAAGCCCTGGTCACCTTGTCTAGATGTAGAACATAACAATGGACCAGATGGCTGTGCCTTGTTTTTCCTCCAGAACCGATTCAAGCTAGTCAGCAGTGCCAATATTAGGCTGACGGCCATGACGTTGAAAACCAACCAGGTGGCCATCGCACAAACTCTAGAGTGCAAGGAGTCCAGCCGACAGTTCTGTATCGCTGTCACCCACTTAAAAGCCCGTACTGGCTGGGAACGATTTCGCTCAGCTCAAGGCTGTGACCTCCTCCAGAACCTGCAGAACATCACTCAAGGAGCCAAGATTCCACTTATTGTTTGTGGGGACTTCAATGCAGAGCCAACAGAGGAGGTCTACAAACACTTTGCTTCCTCCAGCCTCAACCTGAACAGTGCCTACAAGCTGCTGAGCGCCGATGGGCAGTCAGAACCTCCGTATACTACCTGGAAGATCCGGACCTCGGGGGAATGCCGGCATACGCTGGATTATATCTGGTATTCTAAACACGCCCTCAGTGTGAGGTCAGCTCTGGATTTGCTCACTGAAGAACAGATTGGACCCAACCGGCTGCCATCTTTTAATTATCCTTCAGACCACCTGTCTCTAGTGTGTGACTTCAGCTTTAATGAGGAACCTGATGGACTTTTATAAATGCTTATCTTTTTCATCACAAGAGTCTTAACCAGAGATGTTTCAGGAAACTGAAATAGGCTAAGAAGTTGCCTGAGGAAGGATTCCCAGTTTCTCTTACATCATTTTCCATGTTTCCAGCATGCCCTTGGGAAGGAATCCCGTTAGACCACAAACATTTTCCATTAAAACCTAAAGCAAAAAAGGTGTTTGCACTCCAACTTTGGCTTGTATTATTTTCTTTCCCTTAGCATTACATTTTGGTCATTTATAGGCATTAAAAATTAGGCTTTTTTGGTAGCTTTTTCAGTTTAAGGATGCTATATAAAAATAGACTTGCTTTAGTCCTCCATAATTAACAATAAGTATACAGGAGCAGTTTCTCTAGATAGCATTTCACGTTATTTATTTGTGGGTTTTTAAAATGTCAGCAAGATATGCTTGGCAGTATTTATTTTTTTTATATTTTCATGTAAGATTAAGAGCATCGTGAATGTTTTAAAACCATGCAAAACATAAGTTATAGAGTAATTTATAGGATTTTCTTGAATCTCTAAGACCTTTTTATTTGGGGTCTAACAACAGTAGTGTACAAAAGGACTATTTAGCCTGACGGGGTTTTTTGTTTATTTAAGTGGAAATATCAGGTCTCCGTGATACTTTCTTCATAAGTAATCCTCGCTATGCCTCCATGTTCCCATTATTGTGTTTCTTAATAGAGATCCCATGGCCAATCAGTCTTCATTATTGAATCACTGTTAGGCATTTATAGCTTTCCATTGGAATGCTACGGTATTCATTTGAGGTCACTCAATGTCTATTTGTATTGAACTGTGCTTTTTACACTAGGTTATTTAGGAACTGTTGTGTGGCAGTAGCTAAGAAGGTGAGTGGGACCTTCTTTTCAAAGCCTGTTAACGAGGCTATCCTTGAAATCTATGATAGCCAAGTGCCTAGTTCAAAATGTCTAGAAAGGAAGAATGTAAAAAGTTAGAATGATAACCTAGAATTCTCTTCCGTAAGAAATAAAAGTGGTGCGAGATAACAGGTAAAGTCCCTTCCAAGCAAAATCCCAACAAATAACCTACTGGTAATTGATAAATATTTTAACCCATGAGTTGTAAATACTTAAGAATAATAAATGATCTTTTAAAGCTAGTGATTTTAATATCTTGTCTTTCTAGTCCAAAAAGAATCTGGGAGGAGATCTGATCTTCTAATGCTCTTAACATGGTGACCCACAGTATCCATTTACACACAGACCTTCATTTTTTTTTTTTTTTTTTAATTTATTTATTAGAGAGAGAGAGATTGAGAATGAGAGCGGAGAAGGTCAGAGGGAGAAGCAGACTTCCCGCAGAGCCGGGAGTCCGATATGGGACTCGATCCCAGGACTCCGGGATCATGACCTGAGCCGAAAGCAGTCGCTTAACCAACTGAGCCACCCAGGCGCCCCAGACCTTCATTTTTTAAGTGGATCTATAGCTGCACATTGAAGGCACCTATACCGTGCTTACGTAATATCTCTAGGCATCACTGTTGGAGTTCCCCAAAATGGTTCACCCAAGTATTCTGCATCAGAACTACTTCTGAAACCAGCGAGGGTTTCAGTACATCGTATACACAAAATCTTGGCGCTTCCTGGAAGGCGTGGCAAGCAGGAAGAACATCTGTACCAACTGTGATTTGGTTCAAATCTCAGCATGATAATGGTAATCACAGGCTAGTGAGAAACCAAATACTGATTCATAAATGCATTAAATGCCGTTTGCATGTCCCAAAGTACACCGACCTGAAGAGAAACTATCACAGCAGCATTAAGAGAGCAAATCTGGATGAGAATGAAAGCCAAAATAATGTTGGCATTTCAAAATTCATATATTGTCCACCAATATATGAATTAACAGGCTTGAGGCTTAGACTAGGGTTGAGGGTGAGGTTGAGGGTCGAGGGGTGGTTGGGAATGCTAATGAGCAAAACTGGAAATTCCGTGCGATTGTAATGTGCCTATAAATTAAGGAAATGGGGGGAAATTATAATGGAACTCCTTATGAGTTATCCTTTAGAGTTATAGAGTTGGTTTGGTTTGCTTCTGTTTGTTGGTTTTGTATTTGTCTTTATTTAAAATGGAATTATGTGAGCATTTTATGTAAACAATTTTTAGTATATTAAATCTTGGATTGTACTTCATATTTTATTTTTCCTTTTAAGTCTTTGTAGACACCTTTGGCCTATGGACTGTCAGAGTAACCAGAAGCAGAATGGTAAGTAACAAATCTGTATTCTCAGTTTTTAGGCATGTTCCATTTAATGAATTTCTCTTATTCTATCTCCCTTGTACCTTTTGTTTCAGCTTTTCCTTTTGTATCACCTAATATTTTAATTGTGGTCATAATAAGTCTTAAAAGAGAAGGTAAATTGTGCATATTTAGAGGGAGAATGAAAGTGGCAATGGATTTTTTTTTCTTCCTCCATGCCATATTTCAGTAGATTCCCTTCTACAAGGTGAAAGGAATGGGAATGACCACTTCTTTCTTTTGAGCAAAGGATAATAGTCTATACATAAGAAGAAACTAATATTTGAGTTCCTTACCTTTGGCTCTAAGAGCTTTCTTTTTTTTTTTCCTTTTTTGCACAAGTTAATGCTTTTTAAAAAATTTTTATTTTTACTTTTTAAAAGATTTTATTTATTTATTTGTCGGAGAGAGAGCGAGAGCACAAGCAGCGGGAGCGGCAGGCAGAGCAGGCAGAGGGAGAAACAGGTTCCCCGCTGAGCAAGGAGCCTGATACGGGACTCGATCTCAGGATCCTGGGATCATGACCTGAGAAAGGCAGTGGCTTAACCAACTGAGCCACCCAGGCATCCCTCCAAGAGCTTTCAATACGATCTTTTCAACTACTCTGAATTAATTTTTCTGTAACTACTCTTAAGTTAAAATGGGGTGTAAAACATCAAGTCATTTGACCAGAGCGACAGCTAGTAGTAGGAGAGCCAGTATTCAGACCTACGTCTGTCTTGAGTCCAGAATGCTTGCTGCTTTCCCCACCAACTTGCTCCCCTGGCCTTGAGTGATTACAGCTGGAGACAAAAATGATATGTGCGGGAGGAAGAGATCTGTTCAATGAAAAATGGCCAAACACGCAGGGCAAATACTTTGTACCACTTACGCGATACAGAACAGAAGCAAGATACAGAGGCCAAATTTTGGCTGAAAGAGCAGATCTCAGTTACTCTGAAACCGTAAAGTAGTTGAAAAGTAGAATATCTTACTGTTTGCATACTTCTTTTTAGAAGGAAGCAGTAAGAACAGTTACTCTAGTAGTATTTCAAACTAGAGAAAGAAATTGATGCAAATATTCTGTATTGGAGCCATTTTTTAAAACAGCCAAGATTTTATAATAGTGAAGGGAATGTTGCGTATAATTAGATAATGTGTTTTAGGCTTGAGGAAGTTTATATCCAAGATACAAATTCTAAAAAGAGATAAAAACACATGCTCATAATCCTAATTGATTTCAATTTTAGAAAAGGAAAGGCATCCAAAAAATGAATGTACTTGCCGAAAGCTTTTTTTAATGACATGTATAAAAATACGGCACAGGCAAGCTTTCCTCTAGAGAGGCTAGATACCAGAGTGGGAGAGGACTGGAGTTTGGGCTTCTAAAACAAGGGAGGGTAAAACGAGTAACATCAAATAGAGGGGCCCGGGCTCTAAGTGAAGACAGCTCTGACCAGCATGGCCCTAAACAAGTTGCTCCGTCTTAGGGCCTCACTTCTCTCATCCACAGAGGGTTGCTTTGCACTTGCCCTGTGAACCCCATAGATTTGTGACATGTTTGTAAAATAATATCGTAAACTGTGACATAAAATACACACAAGTCACTGAACCTTGCTTCAAAATTTCCAAGCAAGCAAGGGAAGGGCATTGTACTTGGTATCTTAAAATAGTCACAGACGTTTCAACAACCAACTCTTACTATTCCAAGAATAATCATCTTTCAATTTGAAAATGCAAAACAAATTGGGTTAATAGAAACTTAAGCCCCAATTGGTGAGGGGCTGATAGAATGGCAAGGTTTTTTTCCCCTAATTGTTCTTCCAAGCGTATATGAGATTGTAGGTGATCTGGTTCTTAATTTCATGAGAGGATGTCAAACCCTATTTTGATTGGTAAAATAAAAAATACTGTCTTTGTGTGACAAAACAGAATACTCATAATTCCAGGCCCTTGTTCTCTAGATTTCTGTGGAAAGCTCACGTCTAAGAAATCATTCACCTGAGATTAGACATGCGGACACAGCCATTCCCTTTGACAGAATGCTAGGAAAAGCTTTGTTGCTTCTAAGCAGCTGGTAAACTGGAGTATATGAATCTCATTACTGATCAACCTATCTTTTTTCCTTTGTCTTTCAAGACATTCAAGACTGGACCTTATAGCTGAATTTTAATTACTGGGTGACATTTACAATGTTGTAACATTATGTGCTCTGTATGCTTTCATCTTTTGCCATCCTCTCTTTTCTTTGCCTAATTTTCTTTGAAATTCTTCTGGTAATAAAGCAGAGTATAAATTATCTTGCTACATTGAACAGATTCAGGCTCCTAGGTGGAGACATTTTGTGTACAAGAATGTCAAAATAGGATTACAGATCTATTATCTGTAATGTTATCTGTAATATGGAGAAACAGCAATCAAGAAAAATGATGGAAGCCTGGGCACAGGGAATATATGTCCAATATCTCATTATGGTTTCCATAGATTGGTGAACCTGAAGAAAACATACAGCAAAATTCTGCAACATTCTAAGATTTAGTTTACAAGAAAGTAAGGATCATTACATGATAGGATAGACTTACTCCTAAACTAACATCCACCCCTACCCACCTTTTTTGCGCGCGGGGGGGGGGGGGGGGAGCCTGGGAGGGGATGTAGGTTGAGGCTAAAACTAAATTGGGAGGCAGAGGAGGAGCTCTGTTTTTAGGTCTGCCACTGACTGGCTGGCTGAACGGAGACTTAGGAGTCCATCTTTTCCTGAATCTTAGTTTCTTTATTTGTAATACAGGCAATAGATCAGAAAATCTCTTAAGTTTTCTTAAAAACATTAAACTGAGGGACTTAAACAGAATTTGAGTTTCTGTTGCCACAGCTCAAATATTTTTGCAGGTTTTTGGAAACTGCTTCCCTATCCAATTTTATGAAGTTCTCAAAACCAGTGTGAATTTAATAGCCACATCTCATTTTGAACCAAATATGGCAGTACCTAGCTTGATTCACATCAATTTATTAACCTCAAGTGACTTGGCTATTTCTAAAACCAAAATCTTCCTCAGCAGAAAACTCTCCTCAATTATTATGTTTTAAATTTTAGGCATTGCTCCAGGAAGCAATTCAGAAGTATTTTGAACAATGGTAGCATTGTTGGCATTCGTATATAGTTTCCCAAAATAATTTCTTAAAGGGACAAGGCACATGAGCATGCTGTACTGTTTTCTGAAACTCTTTCATCCTAGTTAAAGAGATGTTAAATATGGGGAAGAGACTTTAGAATTGATGAATAATCTATTGTATGAAGGCTTTTCAGAAGCCCATTTTAATCTGTATGAAGGCTTTTCAGAAGCCCATTTTAATACTTAACAGATACATCTCAAACTACCTTTTTCCACTGAACATTTTAGAAAAAGACTATGACAACTTCTTGGACATAAAGCTTTCCTTGATTGTATCTATATGGCAGTCTAGTTCCCAAACTTAATGGCACCAATGAAATCTCCTAGAGAGATTTAAAAAAATACCAATGCCTGGCTCCCACTCTCATTGTTATGTGATTCTGATGGGCAGGAAAATTACCGATGTGTTACAGTGAATGTCCTACAATTCAGATAATTTGCAGATTATGTAAAATGTATTTCACCTGTTAATGACAGTGATTGGTATCACTTCATCAAAGAAAGTCTTCTAAAATAGACATTTTCTCAGTTAAACATATTGCTACAACGGGATGGGAAGAAGCAGTATCTTGGGAGAAGACAATTGTTGGTTTATAGCCTATTTACAGTTCATCTTTATTTTGTTTTTGAGATGGAGTATTTTTTTTTTTTTTTTTTGAGATTTATTTGAGGGGGCACAAGCAGGAGGGTCAAGAAGAGAGGGAGAGAGAATCGCAACCAGACTCGGCGCCAAGCATGGAGCTGGCCACCCGGCTCCATCCCACAACCCGAGATCATGACCTGAGCCCAAACCGAGTCGGATGGTTAACCCACTGAGCCACCCAGGAGCGCCTGGAGTATTTTGCATTAAACAGTCACGTTCTGTTTGTAAGTTCTCAACTTTAGAAGTTGTGATATATTGTGTTTAAGTCCTGAACTCAGCCTTACTGCTGAGTTGCAGTGTTCAAAAATAGTTATGGCTGCTTAAAAAGTGAAATAGATGAAAATCAAAGCCGTCTTCCTGCTGCACTTAGGTTTTCAAAGCCCTGGAGGGGTGGTGCAGAAGAGCAAATCAGCACACTTGCAAAGGGTGAATAGGAACCTCATTCTCATTAGGACAGCCATCACTACTGACTTCCTACAAAATATTGGTTTTAATGATGGAGGACATGACTGTAACAGAGAGGCTGAAACACAGATAAACCAAACTACATGGGGCTCGTATTGTGGAAGGGAAAAAGCTAATACAGGGAGAAGTTGCAGTGATGGCTATGGAACTAAATAGGGTTATTACTCTTGCCTCCCCAAAACGATGTGCTGTGTAGTGCCCTCGGAGTAGGCCAGGTGATTTCAAATAATAGGAGCAAAGAATACTTTGAAAATAACCCCAAAGCCAAAGTGTTCTTTGTGTAGAAGTTTAGCTGGTGACTTCTTACTACACATGATTTACTTGTATACAGTAAACAGAGATGTAATAATGCACCAAGTGTCCCATCCCTTCCATTCTGCCTTCAAGGCCACCCCTCTGCTAGAATTGTCCTTTTATTTTCACTCTATCAACAAACTCTGACCTTTTCTTTAGCCTGATTTGCTTAGCCCTTCCTGCTACGCTGGATAGCACTGCCCAACGTATCTAGAAATGTTACCTCATTTGTCCTGCTAATTCTCTGTGAGCAGTCCCTCATTTCCACTGCTGATTCTTTTCCTGTCCCATAATTCTTGTCTTCACATTCTTTTTACTTTTCAGTCTTTAGACTCAGAATTCAAAGTGGACCACTCCCCAACCTGTGTGGTTTTCAAGCCTATTTTAGAAATTATTTTTGTCACTTCTAACTCAGCAAAGTGAACTCGTATCTAGGTGAAAGCAGAGTGGCCTAGAGAGTAGCTATCTGTTGGGGATAGCCCGGTGAGGTATGGGTGCCTGGAATGTCTGTAGCCCAGAGATAACTAAAAGAGTAGCCAGAGAAGGCGGCTTAGGAAGGTGGGCGGAGTCCAGATCAATGGACTTAAATGTTATACTCTGAGCTTTTATGTTTTTAGCAAGAGACGCCATTGAAGAATTTACTTTTAAAAGGTTTTGAGAGAGCACAAGCAGGGGGAGAAGCAGACCCTGTGCTGACCAGGGAGCCTGATGCGGGACTCAATCCCAGCCCCTGGGGATCACGACCTAGCTGAAGGCAGGTGCTTAACCGCCTGAGCCACCCAGGCGCCCTACTATTGAAGAATTTAAAGCAATTGCCAGGGAGTGATGAAATCTGCATTTTACAATGCTCTCAACTTGTAGCACGGGAAGTAGAGTAGAAGGAGACTTGGGGTGACAAGTAGTAAAGGATGGAGGATGGGAAAGGAAGCTACTTAAAAGGTAACCTCAATAGGATTTGGTGAATGCCCGGAGGTAAGAAATAAGGTGTCTAGAATGGTTCTTCTGGCATGAGTAATGGACTGCTGGTAATGTCATTTACTGAGCTAAGAAGAACAGATTTTAGAACAGAGTTCAACCGGACATTAAGGAGAAAATTGGGAATTTATAAGCAATTAGGTAAACCCACCTGAGTATTAAAACTCCAGGCACTTGGTAGTAAAAAGGCAGGCATGGATGAAATTATGTAACCATTAAGTTGAAGTGAAATCCTGAGAGTAAACAATAGAGTGTTTGCTCTATATGCCAGGCCCTGGTCCTAAATCCTTAACATATTACTTCGTCAGAGACCCACAGAATTTTGCTAAGTATTAACATTAAATGGGAACCTGAAGGAGAGCAAAGCAGATTGGTCAGGCAGGAAGTAAACTAGGAGAAGGATGTCATGGGAAACCAAACAATTTTTAAGAAGTAGGCTGAGGCACAAGATCACATGAAAAAATGATGTGTCAGTTTGACTTTACTACTGGATTGTTGGACCTCAATGAGAACTGTTTCTCTTAAGCCAGAATTCAGCTACTGAAGAGAGACAGAGCAATAGGCTATAAAACTTGTTGGAACAAGGAGACCAAGAAGGTACGAAAGGAAGGCGGAGTACAGGAGGAAGACACACCTGCCTCCTTCCTGAAACAGATGGGTAAGGATAGATGCCAGAGGAAGTAGATTCTCTTAAAGCAAAGGGTCCAGAAATGGAGGGAGTTCACAGCTCTGGACCTCCATGTTCTCTATAAAGAGGTATCCTGGTCATTTGGTGAAGCAGGGTAGTAAGCCTGAAATGCTGCTGGAAGAAGAGCTAAGGAATAAATGGACAGACTGCTAATTGTTCAAAAGCCCTAGTGAGGCTGGACTACACAGTGGCATCAAGCCATTGTTAGAAGGTTCTTCTCCAATATACCGAACACAAAAAAGCAAATGTTTTAAGGTACAGTGGTTTACAGTTCTGAAGGTTGAGATTAAAAAACCATACCACTGATCATTTTAATCAGCAAAAACACTGGTCAGTGTTTTATGATACTCTGTACTGTTTGATGAAACTATACTGATGTTTCCAAATCCAGGCCTTAGGTGTAGTTATTCTGAAAGAGACAAAAATGTCTAGGTAGAGTCGTGGAGATAAGCTAGGTAGGTCTGACCTAATTCAGTTAGATCCAACTAATAATATAGTGTGGGGGGGATTACTCACTCAAAATTGAAGTCGCTTTAGCTGTCTTCCATAGGACATGACTTAGATTCTTAGCAAATATGTTACCAAAACCAACACATGTCTGAGTGTCCACTAAGTTCAGCATTTGGGGAAAGGTTTAGGTCTGCTATAAGCTATATATTCTTTGCCCTCCAAAAATATCATGGAGTATGACTAAAGAAAGGAAACTATAGTGCCAAAAAAAAGACAATACAATTCAGTGCCAAATAAAACTGAAATATTTAGGAAATGTAAAAGTAGGTAAAATTTAAACTTAATTCCCAAATGGGATAAGAATCAAGTTAAGTTTTGCTTTGAGCTTTTATTAAAAAGTACCGTAAGGTTATGTTTATGTTAAAGATAAACGATTACAAAGGGTGCTGTTATAAAAATCTGTCGACCTAAGTAATATCTGATCAAATGCACAACTGAAGGCCACAAAACATTAAGTATCAGTTTATTTAAATTTCTAAAAGATGTAAAAATAGACAACTTTTCTCTGTAGTTGAAAGAGCATTAAAATGTGGGGTCACAGGACCTAATTTGGTGTGAAACTAGGAAATTCATGTAATCCCTCTGGTACCTCCATTTCCTAATTTGTAAAAGGGCTAGAGTATTACTTGATCTTCTTAACCCTCAAAAGGTCTGTTTGAGAAATAATTGGTCTGATTTGAAATACAGATTCAAGTGTGGCCAAAATTAAAATAGTAAACTCATGGTAAGTAGAACATTATAGTTCATGAGAATAATTAGAAAATAAGTGGCAACATGCAGATATTTGCCAAATATTAATGTAATGGAACAAACAGAAGGAAAAGTTCTTCACACAGTATTTGGGAAGGAGAAATAAGACTTCGATACTTAACTAAAAACAGTGTCTCTATACTAGCTTTTGAATATTGTTATAAATATCACCAGAGACCAAAACACAACATAAATTTCATTTCTATATTTCAGAAAACCTACTTGAATACACTTTGAAACAAGAGTACAACAAAATAGAATATACTTCAAATGTTGAATATACAAACTATTATAGTTCAAATCTGAACACTGGTACTTTCCCTCTTAAACTTCAACTAAAAAAAAAAAAAAAGGAAGGAAGGAAAAAAAAAACCCACCAGGTATTAGAGCTACCTGACAAAAATTCATGCTGAGCCTGAACTTCCAAGTGACAGTAGAACCAAAACTGCTACGTCTGCACAGACGCCAGGGCTGAGTGAGTGACACAGGCAGGATACAGCAAAAGGCCAGAGCCAACTGTTAATTTGTCCACAATTAAGAAACTGACAGACTTAAACTACCATATAAAATGTTACATGTAAATTCTATAACAATACTGTGCTAGGTACAAGATTTTTAAAATTTTTCTTTTAATAAAAAAGCTTTACACAAACAAGCCATTAGCTTATTTCAATAAAGAAAACTGAAAATTAGTCTAAGGCCTTTGTTTTAAATCAGCTTAAGCTATATGATATAAAAAAAAAAATCGCACTAGATCTTTTTTGCTATCCTCTTTCTGAAAAGCTTTTGGATCCATTTTCAATTCACATTCTAAAATACCTATATTAGCAGTCTTCACATAGCACCAGTTAAGTGAGTTCTGTGTGAACACAGTAATAATTGCTGGTATGCATATAAAATGCATCAAAAATTGCTATATGTAACAATGAGATCACCCATCCCAACCCCTCCCCACTGAAAACTATATAACCTCTTACAGACTGTTAGTGTTCCAAGTCTTAGTGTAACTTGATATTGTAGTGAGTTGCTTGGTCCCTTTCAATCCTTTTCCTTACTGGCGGGTTCAGTTGTTTCCTACTGTAAGAGGCAGTTTTCTGTCAGCATCTCCATATGTAGTTCATTTCCCACTGAAACATGGGATAGGTAATTTATTTCCAGTAAGTCTGATTGTTTTCTCATATGCATTAAAAATGTTTTAAAGTCCTTTGACTTTGATGACCTCCCTTGCAAATATTTATGTTAGTTCTGTCACGAACAGTCTCAAGTCCGTGGCAGAGCTGCTGTCTTATTTCTCACATGTCACTAGTCCTTCCGTTTTCACAGTCACAGGAAGGGCAATAGCTGAAGGCGCACTGACAACCACTACGTGGGTCACCGTCTTGTTTCCATCCGCTGGTTTTTCTTCTTGTACCAGCTGCAAAGTTTTCACATCATGTTCCTGCTTTTTTGCCACTGCTTCTGACTTTACCTCGGGCCCTTTTATGACCGCGCTGATAACTCGCGGGGGAGTCTGGCCAGACGCCTGTTGCGTAGGCACCGAGAGTCTCATTACAGGTGTCCCGTGGGCTATTGAGACGGGGGTGAGTGCTCTCACAGCCAGCGGCGTTCCAACAATGTTAATGCTTCCTGATCCTGTCAGACTTGACTTTGTCTGCAGTTGACACTGGGCAAGTTGTGTAGCTGGGATGGTAATAATTTTGGCAGGCTGCATGGTGATTTTGTCTCCATTTTCAGAAGAGGCTGGCATCACAGTAGGGATTGTCTGAATAACCACCTTTGGAGAGGTTGCCGTTGTTGGACTAGTGCTGGTAATTAATGGCGCACCTGCATTAACTGACTGAACTGCCACAGTCGAGATTTTCTGACCCAACGATGTCATTACAACAGGTACTTGCATTGCCACACGAACTGTCCTAGTAGATTGAAAAGAAAGGTGATTGAATGTTAAATTAGACAACAGGTTTCTTGAGCAAACAGATGAATGCAAACCTCTAAAACTAATGCTCCCAAATTTTACAGGTGTCCTGACGATTTAGAATATGAAGTATCATGAAATGTGTTTTAAAAACAAATGCCCACATTAAGTTCCATCTCTAAACCACACACACACAAAAAAACACAATTCGGGTGAGTTGAGACCTCTACTTTACCAATAAAATAGATTTAAAAGATCACAAGTACTTTTCGGAGTCTTGATGACAGTGGATTCTTAGGCTGCTAACATTAAAAAGGGACGTGGTTTCCTTCACTGACCTCGGAGCTGCTGTTGCTGACACAGATGCCGTCGTAGTTGGAGACCTGGATGGAGTATCGTGACCAGGGGAAGTGATGTTCACAACTCTAGCTACACCCTTCTCTGTCCTGGAGCAGTTCAGAGACGAGTTTTTTCCACCACGAACAGAGGTTGCTGCTTTCAGGAGACTCTCTGCAGACAGTGACACTCGTTCTAATGATTTTTCATCAGTAGCTGCTGCTAAATCTTCATTACAAGTTTCACTTTTGTCGTCATCTATGACTACTATGTTTTTGGGCATATACTTGAACTGATATACAAGCCTCTGTCCTTCAACCTTTGCAAGAATACCCCTTTGGTAATAGTATCTGTAACGGAAACAGTACTAAATGAATCAAGTGTATTACATTTTTTTTTGCCCCCCCAAAATACTATGTAGAATGGATACTAACAGAAACATTCACTTATTCCTGTTAGAGATGAGAAGGAGCGCTTATTGGCTGGGGATTGTTTAAAAGACTAATTTGGATAGGAATGAAATTGGAACCTGGTGCCACAGGTACTTTAACCTTTAGGTTTCTAAAAGAGCTACAAGTTTCCTTTCTTAAAGTAATTCAACCTAAATACCAAATATTTTACTGTACTTTATGGCATCAGTAAAAATTCAACTGTGATTTACACAGGTTATAAAAACAATCTGACGTTATGCAGAAAAATTACTTAAACAGTGCTTAGTAGAGATAAATCTGGGACACGTGAAGAAACTGACAAAACTTAAGAGAAAACCTCATTAAGATAAATCCATTGTAACAAATACATAGGAACTAAAAAGCTGTATTAGAAACTATATTTCATTTGGGTTTAATCTCCTTAAAGGTCTTCAATTTAGTAAGGAATAGTCCTAAGTGTAAAAGCACATTTTTCTGCAGAAATGGATTTCCAGTGATGACTGAAATTTTAGACATCTAGACCAAAATCTTTCTCTCCATCTACCTACAAACCTAAGAAACTCCTCTAGAATATCCCCCCAAATTAAAAGTGATAAAAAGGGGTTTTTAGAGTTTCTCTTTAAACAACTAATAGACAATAGAGAGGTATGTAGGTTTTATTTGAAAATTCATTCTTTTGTGTTCCTACCTCAGAGCTCGTCCCATAGTTTCATAGTTCATATCAGGCTTGTTCTTATGCTTTCCCCAAAGTTTAGAGACAGCCTTTGAATCCACAAGCTTGAATATGCCTTTTTCTCTCTGAGTCCACTTAATATACCGAGGACAAGTATTTTTATCTTGAAGTAGATCCAAAAGAAACTCCCACAAATAGGTTGTGTTTCCTTTGAAGAAATAATAAGATATTGATTAAATATTCATTGATATAATTAAGTACATAATTAAAAGCAAATACTTAGGGGCACTTCAGTGGCTCATTCAGTTAAGTGTCCAACTCTTGTTTTCTGCTCACGGTCATGAGATTGAGCCGCACATCAGGCATGGAGCCTGCTTAAGATTCTCTCTTTCCCTCTCCCTCTCTGCCTGTCACCACTCACACCTTTGATCAAAAAAGGCAAATGCTTAATTATCCTGGACAAAAATTCAGTAACTACTGGTAAAACAAATGTCCTAAGAATCTGTCATTAAGTACTTGACTATATGAGCAATCATTTATACACTGTCAAACTGTGTTGTCTAGTAAATTATATATATACACTGTTTCATTATAACATAATCCTAAATGTACCTGTTTGCTGGTTTTCAAAAATAACATCCTATTTATGTTTACAGTTAATACTAATACTAACAGAGGTCTTGGATTTTATGCTATTATACATCACCCTGTCCTAAATTTTGAGTTCGGTAAAGGCATAATGCATAGCACAAAGTGAACCTGAATTAAACAGAATCCAATTTATTAATTTACACAGATCTAAACCATGAATTTATTTGCACCAGTATGTTTATTATATGATAAGCCCCAATTCGATGATGAAAATTCATCAAAATGCGCTTAATAGTTGAAAAGGCAAGCAATACACAGTGAAATGTGCAAAACTTTTAAAATTTTATTTTCCTACGTAATCACACCCAACACAGGGCTGGAACCCACAACCCCAAGATCAAGAGTTGTATGCTCCACCAGCAGAGACAGCCAGGGACCCCCAAACGTATTTTACTTTGATATATTTTCTTTGATTCCCCTTTATGCAGGAACTCTGAAGTACCATGTCTTATAAAATACAAACTACCCATGACCCTTTAAACATTATCTTTTCATGGGCCCCTGGGTGGCGCAGTTGGTTGAGCGACTGCCTTTGGCTCAGGTCGTGATCCCAGAGTCCTGGGATCGAGTCCCACATCGGGCTCCTGGCTCCATGGGGAGTCCGCTTCTCACTCTGACCTGCTCTCTCTCACTCTCTCTCTTTCCTAATAAATAAATAAATAAAATCTTTAAACATTATCTTTTCATTATCTTCCGGACGACTACTAGTCAATTTGGATTTGATGATCAAGGAAACCTACCTTCCTCTAAAAATAGGGTTTTCTTTTTTTTTAATCACTAATCTCCTTCTACTGACCATACCCAGTATCATGAAGAGAAGCTATATATTAGGATTTCATTATATATGAACAGTTGAGTAAATAGATTTGTGCTTCAGTCTTAAAATACGAACTCCTTAAACACTAAAAACATGGGGATTCCTTTAATCAAGTATTCATCAATGATAACTATATATAACATGATCCACGCGACTAGCAAAATTTGAAAATGAGCTATTTATGCAGAATAACATAGTTATTCATCATACACTATCGCTCCTTAAGTGTAGTAGAGGATACAGAAGAGCATTTAAAACTTGGTACCTGCTTCAAGACAGTTGGGAAGGGAAAAGTAAATGACAAGTTAACAAGTTAACAAGATGAAAAAGAAAGAAAAAATACAAAAAAGTCTGCGAAACGACACATGATCACAAGGCAATGCATAATTATATTCCAGATGAATAACAAAATGAGATTTCAGGAATAAAGAGAGGAAGACTTGGAAGATGACTAAGATTTACATAGAGAAAAAGGAGTGAATCTGGGATTCAGATAAGGAACTTCATCCCCAAAAGAAGCAAGCATGACTTTTTTTTTCATTCTCTTTGGAGAGTGGAGGATGGGCAAGTACTGGACAGTGGTTATGGGGAGATCAGGCTGAAATTTTCAGAATGCTGTTTTTCTTTTATTCCCTTTGTATAAAGCCTCTAGGGCCAGAGATTCTTAAACTGTTGAAAGAACAGAAAAGAACCCTGAAAAGGAGAAAATTAGAATACACACGTCACCACAGTCACCAGGTCATCTCTAGGCTCCTGCTCACTATCCCTTTACTATCATCAAATCTAGATCCAAATTACAGGCTTTGTAAAAGGACCTCTAAGGGTAGGAGCCTTCCAAACTAAGCTACTGCTTATCAGTCTAAATGCTGATGCTCTTCCTCAGGCATTTCATTTTCTTTTTGGAATTTTCTGAAAATTCAATAAACTTACTAACCCATAGTTGAGACCAGTGTGCAGATATCTCTTGACTTAAAATGATTAACTTTCAACTTTACAATGTTCTGTCTGCGTCTCTGAAATCCCATTGCATCAGCATCAATACTTCATAAGAACTCTTACTATTCAACTTTCAACTACATTAAGAAGTGTACTTGGGACATTTCTGTGATCAAGAGATTATCAGGCCCTACGAGTGGATGTAGTAAAAGTGAGCTTCTTCTGGAAGAAACTTCTGAATAACAAACAATGCCTTATATAATAGGGCTCTGAATGTATCCGTGTTTGTGAGATTAGACTCAACATTCCTCAGGTTGTCTTTGGGTATTCACTCCACCCCAGTTCCCATCCTCAAGTTAAAACTGAAAGTTCTACATCCCAATTTAGGGAAAACATTCAAAAAGGGGAGCCTTCTTTACCAGATAAGGTAGTTAACATTAACTGTATAACAGACATCAGCATTTAGACTGACATTTTATAGAAGAAACACTGGATTTTTTTTTAAAAAGATTTTAAAGTACTTCCTACACCCAAAGTGGGACTTGAGCTTACAACCTCATGATCAAGAGTCAGAGGCTCTACCAACAGGCAGCCAGGTGCCCCCGACTGGATTTTTAATCTTTAATCTTCACATTCAACATGTTGCCTCAAGTTTGGTAACTGAAGACTGAAACTTTAATAAAAGGTGATTCTGACTTGCAAAAACAGGTCATCACAAAGTTTTTCTCCAGTGTTAAGCATCAGGTCTTTGATGGGGATTATTTTAAAAAACAGTAATAATTAAGTATTTATGGTTTAGCTTTCTAATATTTATTACCATGTAAGTTTTAAAGTTTTCTTTTTTTAATTTGTTTTTTTAAAGATTTTGACAGACACAGCGAGAGAGGGAACACAAGCAGGGGGAGTGGGAGAGGGAGAAGCAGGCCTCCTGCTCAGCAGGGAGCCTGATATGGGGCTCAATCCCACGTTCCTGGGATCATAACTTAAGCCTAATGCAGATGCTTAACTGACTGAGCCACTCAGGCGCCCTCTATTTTTTTTTTTTAATATTTTATTTATTAGAGATAGCACAAGTCGGGGGGAGCAACAGACGGAGAGAGAGAAGCAGATTTGCTGCTGAACAGGGAACCCAATGTGGGACTCAATCCCAGAACTCTGAGATCACGACCTGAGCTAAAGGTAGACACTTAACCCACTGAGCCACCCAGGCGCCCCAGTTTTAAAATTTTCAACATAAAAGACAAAACCTAAGATGGTAGAAATGTAAAATGACCAAAGACAAAGAAATAAGTATGCTAAATCTGTGCCAAATTCAATTTCTCAGCTTCTGAATAAATAACAATTCGATGTAACTGCATTTTTTGGTCTAAATTTGTTAGTAGACTTACTGGAGAAAAAAATTTTTACTAGAGATTTCATTTTTCCTTTATTTAAAATTAGATGTTAAGACCGCCTATTGAAGATGGAATAAATTTGAATATATTAATCCAAAATGGATCCAACTATTACATGTTGGTCTGAAAACATTCATGAAAGTGATAAATTCTGGTTATCGGACTATCAGAACACACCTAAAACCATGATTAAAAATATTACCTGAAATCACCTAACAAGAGTACAGAATGTAGGAGACTTATCATTAATTTTTGTTTTTAATGAAAGTATACAAATTCTAAAGCAAAAATATGGTAAGTTTTTGTTCTAATTTCTGAGATGACTGAAATTGACTGACTAGGAAATTAAATTCAACTTGCCTTGAGCCTGCATTACTTCTATCAGTTAAGAGATTATGTATCAGAAAGAAGTCTTAAGTTATAAACCCACCCCTTCAATTCTAAGCAGCTCTATGAGGATGACCGCTGTTATCCATACATACCTCCCCTAAGAACAATGGCTCTTAAGTAGGCTGTGCATCAGGTTGCACTTTAGATGACCTTTCCAAACACAAATGCCTAAACTGCCTTTTACTCCCCTGTAGTGTATCTATGGCTACAGAATCTCAGTGGGTAGGAACTAGGAAAAAGCTCCCCAGGCAATGCTCATATATCCCTGATTAAGGCCTATTAACAAAGACAGTACACTTCCACCTGTACATGTACTCAAAATCATTTTCTTACAAATGCAAAAATGTCAAATGGAAAAAAAGTCATCTCACCTCCAAAACAACCCTCCCCAAATTACCTTTTCCTTCTCTGGGCTTCTTCTTTATACCTAACTCAGGAGACCCATTGGAAATTGGTGATTGCTGGGTCTTTGGTTTACGGCCAACTGAAAAAAAAACAAGATTGAAACCATACATTGAAAACAGAAAAAATAAGCATAATTAGCAGACTCTTTGATAACACATTTATTCATGAAATTGGACACTAATTTGTGGATAATTATACTCAGTGTATATAAAAAGTTGCATTGAAAAGGGGCATTAAAAGCACTTCTGCAATTTAAGTTACAGCAGTTAGCTGACAGTGATTTCAGTGTGTATATAGCAAGTCAGGTACTACCCAGCCCATTATTTACTTGGTCAGAGCCTCAATTTGCTAACCTCTTCCAAGTAATGCAGCAATGGAAAAATTCTAGTACAAACTTTCTTTCTGTTCTACAGGCTTGTTAGAAAAAACTTTACCTACCTACTGCAGAGGATCTGATTATCTGCAAAGCCCTTTGGGCTCAAATGAGGAAAAGTTAAAAAAATACTATTTTAAACACACTACTGCTCTGAGCCAATCCATTCACCAGAATTTAAGCATAAGTGTTCAAATTTCCCCACCTCAATGTGCAGGTACATTATAGGGATAAAAAAATCTTTCAGCTAATTATTTCCTATGTCTAAAAAGTGTGCCCTTCCTTTTGCTTCTCCTTACTTCTACCAAAAGGCTCTCTCAGACTAGCATCCACAATGAACAGGAAAAAAACCCGCTTATATTAAAGAAGGCATAAGGCTGAAATGCGTTGTTTTCAATCCTCAGCCCTGATAAAAGAATGCTGGCAGATGAGGGGAAGCCTCCAGATAGGCTGGAATAGTCAAGTATATTATAATTTGAAGATTAAATATATTATTACTAATTTGGTGAATGTCATGCATCTGGGATTTCTGATGTCACTCTGGTCTTCATTAGCAGGCTTACTTAGAGCTAAATAAAGACCTAAAAATCCAAGTGTTTTAATTGACTTCAAAATACATAGTTATTATATCCTAGGATTTCATTATGGTAACTAATCAATAAGATGTGTGCTCTGGCAAAAATTAAAAGGGAAAGTTCGCTGGTTTCCTTATTAGAACAGAGATTAATTTCTCAATTTAAGTAATCCTTAGAATACAAATCAATCAGTAGTAAGACTCAAACAAAAAAATCTCAACTTTCTTCATCGAAATGTTAGGCCCAAAAAGGCTTAATTTCCTATAACACAGTATTTCCCAAGTCATACTTAAATAGTTTATTAGTAGTAAACATGTTCTACAGTCAAATTAACTTTTAGAACACTGCATGTCTCCTTGCAGATTCACAATACCTATTAGGTGCTAATAACGAAGCCTCTTGCTATTCAAAAATAAACTACTGGGGCGTCTGGGTGGCTTGGTGGGTTAAAGCCTCTGCCTTCAGCACAGGTCATGATCTCAGGGTCCTGGGATCCAGTCCTGCATCAGGCTCTCTGCTCAGCAGGGAGTCTGCTTCCCCCTGTCTCTCTGCCTGCCTCTGCCTACTTGTGATCTCTGTCAAATAAATAAAATCTTTAAAAATAATAATAATAAAATAACCTACCTTTGTATGTCCCAAATGAATTTATTAAGCATATTTACATATACATTATATATTTTTAAATGGTCATTAAGATCATCTATTTTCAAATATATAAAATTAATATTGGCAAAATGTTTCCTGGTTTCTATCATACCAACATCACATAGGTAGACCAACCTATTCATCTAGATGTCTTAGTTCCCAGCTTTTCATGGTCCTATTCATCCTCTTTTAAATCTAAAAATTTCTTGGGGCATATGGTAGGTCATGTCATTGACCTGATCACTGATCATAGGGCACATGGTAGTCATTCAGGTAAGTGTCCAACTCTTGATTTTGGCCAGCGTCCTGATACTCAGGATCATGAGATCAAGCCCCACTGTGGGCATAGAGTCTGCTTAAGATTCTCTCTTTTTCCCTCTCCCTCTGTTCCGCCCCCTACTTGTGTGTGCATGTGTGTGTGTGTGCTCTTTCTCCCTCTCCCTAAAAAATAAAATAAATCTAAAAAATTTCTGTTTTGGGGCACCTGGGTGGCTCACTGGGTTAAAGCCTCTGCCTTCAGCTCAGGTCATGATCCCAGGGTCCTGGGATCGAGCCCCACATGGGGCTCTCTGCTCAGCAGGGAGCCTGTTTCCCCATCTCTCTGCCTGCCTCTCCCTATTTGTGATCTCTCTCTCTCTCTGTCTGTCAAATAAATAAAATTAAAAAAGAAAAATTTTCTGTTTTGTAATAGCTCCTATCAAATACAACCAGTCAGAGGCTACAGTGGGGAAGTGGGTCATCAGCGCTATTTATATGCATGCCTTTTGTTTTTAAACATTTAAACAGCAGAAAGTAATTCTTCCTCCTAATTCTCTCATTCATACCTCTTGTAAGATACATGTAATCTATTACATGAGGGAAGGCACTCAATCTTATTCTTCACTGTGTCCCTCACAATAATGAGCACAGACACATCAACATCACAGCAATTTGAAATATCTCTAATAAATGAAAGACAGTACCATTATTTCTAACACAAGTTTTCTTATTTTTGCCTTTTTGTCCTGCTGTAAAGTGTGAAGAAAGATACAGAAGAAAGTGGAATTAGATGAGTACCCATTTATAAAGAATTTCATTTCAAGTTTTACCTCTGATTTAAACAAAAGGACCCACTTCCTGCCCATCTTCTAGGGATGTTGGAGGTGTGTGGGGCCGTGGGTCTCACCCATCAGGAGTGAGCAGAAGTTTCAGCAGGAGTCAAATAGAAAGTGGAAATGTGGGGCGCCTGGGTGGCTCAGTGGGTTAAAGCCTCTGCCTTCGGCTCAGGTCATGATCTCAGGGTCCTCGGATCGAACCCCGCATCAGGCTCTCCGCTCAGCGGGGAGCCTGCTTCCCCCACCCCCCCCCACCCCCCTCCACCCCCGGCAAATAAATAGAATCTTTAAAAAAGAAAAGTGGAAACGCTCTTTACCCACTAGCGAGTTTCTTCCACTTAAATGTTCCCATTGGCAATATTGGTGTTTTAAGACAGAAGGCATAAGAAGAAAATAATATTGGGCTTTCTATTTTAATGCCCATAAAAGAGTGGGAAGATAAGATTAAAAATAGAGAAAATAAAAAAATAAAATGTTTAAAAAAAAATAACCAAGTACCTAAAATGATCAAAAAGCAGACAAACAAGCAGTGAATCTCTGATCTTCCTTCTGCTTGTCCAACATTTGTTATAATTCCATTTTCAGGCAACCTTCTTTAGAGCTCAAAACACTAGCTCCTTCAAAAAGTATGAACATGTTAACACAAAATTAAAATCTCAATTTGTTGATTCTTTGAGAATACCTAGGTAAAGATAACAGCAATCATAAATCTACAGCATATATTTCCTATGTCCCCTCACGGGAAAAAAAAAATACCAGAAAAACTTCCAGAAATTTATAAATATATTCTACCTTTTTTCTTTTTCATTGGTTCATGGCTATCTGGTGATGTTGGAATAGGAGAGGCATCCATTGGCTCCGATTCTTCAGTTGACACCTCCACGACAGTTTCTGTAATGACATCCGGCCTCATAGCAGCATGGATAAATTCTGGAGTTGATACACAAGGAGGGACAAACACTTCCACTATAAAAAAAAGTCAAAAAATTAAAATTTCCCACCCCCATCAATACTTCTTCATGTGGACAATTCAATATTTAGTAGAGGTGAGGTTTCTTAATTTATCAGCGCAGGGTAAGAGGCTAAATTTAATTTGCTGAATGCAATACAATCTAAAGTATGTAAGGAAATAATTGCAAATCTTGAAGGAAGTTAATCCTGCAGGTAAGGTGGGTATCATGAGGAATCACCCCACTTCTTCACATTTTTAAGTACTTTCAAGCTCAGTGTAGAAGACTTTGAATTATTTTGACAACTGGGAAAACATTTGAAAATAATTATGATAATAGAATAATGGTGAGTTCTTTAATAATTACTTTCCTTCCTGGTACCCGCCATTATTCTCTAACGAGGTAACACACGCACATGATATAAAATTTAAAACATTTAACACATTAACACAATAAAAAATTTAACACATTTGATAAATGTGTCTTCAGTGAAAAGAAAGCACTTAGAGATCATTTCAAAATATGAAGAAAAGGAAAACCTGCTCATTACAGCCCAATGAATATCATCACTCAATATTTTAAAACTTTATTTCATGTAACAGTCCTGATGTTTTGGGTCACTAAAGCAGTACATAGAAACTGCCGTTTGGTATTCTATTACATACAATAATGGTGTTCCAGCTTCCTTCCAATATGCATGAATAATCAGAGTATGACATGTTTCTATTTCAATTAAGAGACAGCTAATAATACTATGGTGGATTAATACATTGACCAATATGCCCTAATTTTCTTCTCACATCCCTGAACAATACATAGGATTCCTATTCTAATTAAAAAGTACAGTCAAAAAAAAAAGGTACAGTTGCCCTTAGTATTTATAAATCCCTATAATAAGAAGGGCCAATATTAGTGTATTAAATTAACACTTGGACATTAAAATTAGAGGACAAAATGACTCTCAAAGGCAGTCTTAAGGAGAAAAAGAAAAGGGTGGGGGGACAAAAGAAAAGGAAACTCCCAGTCTGAAATGGTAGAAGCTATCTCCTCTCTCCATTATGGAAGGTTCCCTGGAGCTACTGCCTATTTATCACTAAATAAAGGACAGAAAGTAGTCATGGGAGGCAACTCCCCCACCCCCATCTGCCATTCCCTTAAGGACTACAAAGGTTTATAATTTACCCAGAATTAAGGAAATAAGACATAACAATATAAATAGCAATTTAACAAACATTTATCTATCTATAGTGGGCAGAATTTCTGTATCATTTATTATAAAAAATTAAGTATTTAAGACTAGGGAACTAAATATTGCTGTCACAGGTATTCATGCATAATAAACCTTGAGAACAACAATCCCACGTATTTAAGAAGAAATCCATTTTAGATATGTGAAGTGATGTGACATGCTAACTATAAAAAAGAACAATTCACATACCGGGACTTCTTGAATCCCTTAAGCAGGTAGGAGATTCCATATGAAGCAGGGCTTCAGCAGCTTCAATTGTCTTATCGGTACAGTGTGCATTACTGCTATGAACTGATGCTTCCACTGGGGGGAAAATAAGTTCTACTCAATTAAAAATGCACAGAATACATTACTAAATAAATTAACTCAAGTGAATAACTCTAAGTCATTGATATGTATTAGTCCATGTAAGTTATTTACAGAAATAATTTGAAAAATGATCTAGTATCTACACTTTGCAAAACGAATGATTATAAAGCAACTATTGAGAATGAGTAGAAATTACTGAGAAATTTCTGAATCTTATCCAAAGGAAAACAAAGACTCTGTATTTGAACCCTGTATCAATTTTAAATCAAAACTAACTTGGAGGTGGATGGTTGATGATGATGATGGGGGAGGATGGTTGTAGATTAACAATCCTAGGAGGGTCCATTATGTATCCTGATACACAGCTACTGAAATCAAGGGCCATACCTTGCAGAATCAGCCAGAAACATGTATTTCCAAGATAGTTTAATGACTCAGTTTGATCCCTACAGACTCTCCTAGGTGAGAGCATAGCACCAGACACTTGGGAACTCTCTTCCCAATAACCTTGTCTCTTCAAGACTTCACTGAACTCTTCTGTGTTTTACCCAATAAATTTGTTTTCAAAGTTTCTATGTTTGTTTTCTCATGAACCCTCTTCTAATTCTGCCACCTTCTGTAAGTCTCTTTTAGCACCTATTTTATGCTTTGTTGACTGAATTACCTGTGAAACAGTAAAGTATACAGCAATCGTTTGGCTTTTCAAGTCCAACAGAGTGGGTCCTAGTTTCTGCTACTTATATGTTACCCTAGACCAGCAATTTAACTTGGGAGGAAACTGATTTCCTCTTTCACAAAACAGGTGTATTACTTACCTCATATAGCTGTGAGAATTAAGTGAGGTGATACCCATAAAAAACATGTACAATGCCTGGCATATAGATAATAATTCAATGAATCTTGATAATTTATCACTCCTGTAAGATTATAAGTTCCCTGAGATCAGGGGGGCTATCTTAATTCATCTTTATATCTGCTATACTTCCCAATATAGATTTTAATATAATAGATTTTTAATACAATAGGCATGCAAGTATTTCTCTAATATATTAAAGTTGAGAACAACCCACAGACCTTACAGGGAAATTGGCCATTCAAGCACAAACTTAAATTAATGATATATTAATTTCACACCCTCACTTAAAAAATATTGAACATTCTACTTAGTTCTGAAACATGAATATGTAAGTTTCTAATTGGATAGATTTTTCTCAAGATGTCCTCTAAAAAGACTAAAAGGAAGTATTCATATAAATTCCATAAGTTATAATTACAAATTCACAAGTTCTACACGTTAAAGATACAAATCTTTTAAAACTGTTTCCAGGAAACTTTTAATTGAAAAAAAAAATTACTTAATCTCAATTCACCAAATGCTAAAGTCTTAGCCTTAAACAGCAGTCATTTGGAGAGCATTTATTTAAAAAAAAAAAAAAAATCCCGCGACTGTTTTACCACCTGTTGCACATCATCCACACTCTCAACCAAGGTACTGCGTCTCTCCAGTTGCTCTTTCCATTTATGGAAATCTGCTCAAAGCTAAACAGTTCCAGAGAGGCAGCCAAACCTCTAAGTAAATCTATCTTTAGGTGACCCTGCTTACTCTTATCTGCAGCTTCACTGAAGCAAAGGATTCAATCAGTCCTTCTAGCTCAACTTTAAGAAACTTAGTAAGTATACAATATATTACCATTCTCAAGTAATATTTTCAAAGTGCCTCCCCACAATACTCACAAAACTAAAGAACCTTGGAAAGCAAATTCTCAGGTTTTTAAAATTTATTCTAGGAACTTCATTCTTTTAAAGTCTGCTTGTGTTGCAATTTAGGTGTTGTCTTAGGTGCTATTAATAAACTACCCTGGGTAAACTAATTCCTTATGTAATTGTATTAAGACACACCCTAAAAACCTTACCATATTAAAATCAGAGCTTCAAAGACCTGATAATACAGCAACAGAATTTTACCCAGTTTTTCAATGTTTTCAGTTAAAAAACAAAATGAAATGTGCCTAACAATTACAAATAATGCTGCCCTGAGTTTTTATGTAGCTTGAGGCAGGTTTTTAAAACCATGATTTCATGTTAGTTATGTCAGTGAAAATTATTTCTTGAAAGAGTTTTTTTCGCTCATATTTCTGACCTCAAACTCCCCTTTCCCAAATTCCACATATAATTTCCCAGGACAGTTTTACATTTACAGAGTAAAACAAAACACAAATTTAAGAATAACATTTATTAGTTCATATTTTAAATTTAGGATGAAAATACCAAAATGTATACGTTTTCTGTGAATTATCAATTAGGAGATCTAATGCTCGATGTACAGTCAACATTTGGTTGTTGAGCATTTACCATATGTCAGACCCTGTGTTAGAAATCTGAGAGACAAATGTGAATAGATCTCTAGCCTTGTGAAGCTTATACTAATAGTTTAGAAACATAAATGGTAGTATCAAAAACATAAATGGAAGTAAAATATTTCAAAACTAAAGAAAGGTATAAAATAATTTAAAGGTTATTCTGTAAGCTAACAGCTGAAGTGGAGCAATGATTTATTTTATGCTTACTGATTTTACTTTGGTCATTTTTATTAACTATTAAATAATCCCAAGCACATGCAAATGAACACCTAAGAGCTCATACTTAGATCAATTTTTACAACAGTGTACCTATCAGTTTCCAAGAATACTTTGCTGTTTTGAAAAAGAAAGCACTTTTTTCTTTTGTTGATATACGTAAGTAGTTTTTGATAAAAGAAATTTAAGAAATATTTCTTTTAAAGTTTCTGTAATTTTTGAAAACTTTTCAATTCATTTGGTTCAGCACAGTAATTCAAATACAATTTAAACTAGAATTATGCACAATTCTTAAGGATAAACATGCATTTAACAGTGTTGTACAAAGTAAGCAAGGAAGCAAACTACAAGCAAGGGCTGAAAACTCCTTATCTCTTAATTAAAACCTGGTTTACTGGTATCTTTCTAGACATGTGTATGAAATTAATGGGACCATGAAAAAAAAGCAACTCCTTTTAAAAATAGAACAATGAAGTCAAAAGTAAATTGACAGGTATAATTTTCTACTTAAGACTATTCCTTGGTGTTGCTGGTCAATCCCTTTTGAAGAAATAAATGTATCAAACAAATTTCAAAACAATTTTAACTTTAATCATAGTGCCAAAACTCAGATTTGCTTATGCCCTCCTTTCCTACTGGTTAAGAGTCTTCTTGTTCCATTTCCAGCTTTCTAATCAACTGGTGTTTGTATGGTAGACTATTCCAGACTCACTCAACAGCTGTTACAAAATACCAAACTTGGTAATTAAGTCTGACAAGAGACATACCTCTCAGCTTTGCAGAAGAGAATGTTGGCAATGGATCTAGCTCATAACAAAGTTCTTTAAGTCAAAAATAAAAATTAATAGCAATTTAATTTGAGAGCAGTGGGAAAAAATCAGAAAACACTTCCTTGAATGACAGCAGTATGCCCCTACAAGGAAGACCATAAACTAATAACACAAGGTCATCACTCAACCAGGCACCTGACTTAACCACAGCTTATCTTCTAATGCCCCAAGGCATAATAGGTTAAGTGAAAAATACAAATGAATGCAATAAAAAGGGGGAAAAGGTAAAAGTCTGGGGCACTCCATCTTTTCTTGTTCCTCTTTGACTTTCTAATCAATAGTTACAATGTAAAGTTTAGAAGGGAAAAGAACTAAAATTTTCTAAAATAGAAATGCCTGATGAAAATATAACATGAGCCATGTTATAATTTTTAAATTTTCAACAGCCAGGTTTTAAAAAATAAGCAGAAACTGAAATTAGTGTCTTTCATTTAACCCAGTATATTAAAAATATTGTCATTTCAACATGTAATCAATACAAGTTTTCCACAGCTTGTTTTTATGCTTAAATTAATTAAAATTCTAGAAAATTAAAAACTCAGTTTCTCAGCCACTCAATGGCCACATATGGCTAATGCCTATGGTACTGAAAAGTGCAGACTTAATAAAACTGTAATACAGCTACTCTCAAACTTTTCTGGTCAACAGCAACTTTCATACTCAAATTATTTGAGGACCACAAAGAGATTTTGTTTATGTAAGTCCTATTTTTAGATTTTATTCTATTTGAAACTGAAATTAAGAAAATATCAAAATATTTATCAATTCATTTAAAATAATAAATCCAATACTTCTAAGTAATATTTTAATGAAAAATAGCTTCTCTATAATGAAAAAAATTAGTGAGTAGCTCTGTTGTACATTTTGGTAAATTTTTTTTTTTAAGGATTTTATTTATTTGACAGAGGGAGACACAGCGAAACAGGGAATACAAGCATGGGAAGTGAGAGAGGGAGAAGCAGGCTTCCCACTGAGCAGGGAGCCTGATGCAGGGCTCGATCCAAGGACCCCGGGAACATGACCTGAGCCCAAGGCAGATGTCCAACAACTGAGCCACCCAGGGGCCCTTGTAAATCTTTTTAGTACACGGTAGAAAACAGATTCATATTTGCTTCTTCAATGAATTTGTTGTCGTATCAAGTCATGTAGCCTCTAGAAAACTTAAAACTTGTGAAAGTGAAAAGACAAATGTCTTAGAATTATTATGAAAACAATTTTGACTTCATAGACTCCCTGAAAAAGAGGCCCGGGACTCCGCAGATCCTCAGCTCAGAGATTTTAGTTTTCAAGGACCGCAACTATAATTGATTACCAAACAGAGTAATAACACCCAAATCCTATCCTGTTTCTTTAAGCTTTAGCTTACAGTATACAGATGAAAAATTATATGACTCCATTTTCCAAAAGTACAACAGTATTACGTCCACTTACACATAAAAGATTTTTAACAAGTTTTTCATAAACACTTCTTTGCATCCCTTTTAACACTTGAGTTATAGATAACACAAGTAGTTTAAGTAATTATCAAGTAATTATCAAGAACATGCTCCCGCCCGCCCTTCTCCACCAACCGTGTGTTTCTAAAGTTAATTGTTTTATGCTGATAGAATATTTAAATACTGATGTTACTCATTTTTATATGAATTTTAGTACTAATGCTGCAATGAATTCTCAAGAGTAATTTCTTAAACACATTTTCAAATAAATTTTTTTAAAAATGGGGGCTGGGTGGCATAGTCAGTTAAGCCTCCGACTCTTCATTTCCACTCAAGTTGTGATCTTGGGGTCGTGAGATCCGCCCCACACTGGGCTCCACTGGGCTCCAAGCTCAGCACAGAGTCTGCTTAAATTTCCTTCCCTCTCTCTCTGCCCCTCCCCACGGCACTCACTCTCAAAAATAAATAAATCTTTAAAAATGAATGCCATTCTTCCAGTTTTATTTCAACACATGCTTCATTTTTTTACATCCTAAACTGTTTTCAAATTGATCTTTTCAAGATTGATAACCAGATACTTCAATTTAAACTGGAAATAAATTTTCAAGTTCAAATTTCACAATGAACTTTGACAAACCAGATAGATTTGTTTTATCAGTGAAAATATTTAAACTAAATTTCCAGAAAACTCCCTCCTCCCATTTAATAACAGCATTAAAATAGGAAAAAGTTCTGGTGACCATATCTCTCAACCCAAATTCTCCAATTTCTTAATTCTCAGTTTCTCAAAAAAGGAAAAAACAAGTCAAGGAAAGTATACTTGAGAACAAGAAGGCAGAATATTTTAAATTGAAAATCTTCCAGAAAATCTAGATTATACTTACACAATACTTTCACATAATTAAGAAAGTAACATTCATTGTTCCTATAGACTAGACATTTGTTTTTCCTACAATTCACTACACATATATATATAAGATTTGCTATATATATCTTCATATATGCATATATGAAGATGATCCTAGGCTATTTCACAGCCTCATTCAACATATAGATCTGGCCTCAAATTCCATTTTGGCACAAACATTGGCTAGCAGATATTAACCTCCCAATTCAGACATTCATTTACACATTGCAATGTAAAAAAAAAATCCAAGAAGAAAAAAAAGCCTTCACTTTCCATTAAATATTTGAACTACTTATAATCTTTGTTATTAGAGATCACCTGGTCAATCTTACCCTTTTACAAAAAATGAAACCTTAAAGAAGTAAAGTCACTAGCACAGAGCTAGTTTAGTGACAGCGAGATGCAGATCCTCATCTCATGACTTCAGGGTCAAAAGCTCTTTCTCATACATCATGTTGTAAGTGAAAGTTTTACAACACATGTCAAGTCTTCACCACAAAAACACTTCGTATGTTGAAATAAGTGATTTTCAATAAACAAACTTATTTATTTCATTCTTAGGTTCCTCTGACAGCAAAAATGCTGATAACTAAAGCTGAAGTTGCTAACTAAAGCTGATAGTTAAGAAGTCTCAAAAGGAGGAAAATAAAAGGAAAAGTATATCCCCTAGTACCTTAACATATAACAATATAGTAGTCATACTATTAAGTGCTTTACCATTGCTTAGAAACAACAGTTACGCTAACAATATTTGACTAAAAGCTTATCTCTAGAAGTTTTCATTAATATCAGTCATTATACACTAGTCTTCAACCCATTACAGCAATCACTGTAGTTACATTAACATTTATGTACTAAGCAGATTTATATCTGTCTCAGACTGTAAAATCTTTGTGAGGAAGAACACCTAATTCCCTCAAGGGAATAAAAAGGTATCATTCTATTTTACAAATACAAACTTCACAAACATTACTCTTCCAACATCATTGGAAATTGGCAACAATCTAAATTTTTATTAACTTAGATCCATGATCCCTCATCCTGTAGACCACCTTTCCTCCCCAACTTTTAACTCACTGAGTAATCCTCCAGTAAATTAGCAAACCTGTCTCAAGTTTCCTTCTAAAATGGGGCTTGTAAAAGAGCTTCAAATTACATGAAAATTATTGAGGAAATAATTTGAAAACAATTATAGGTAAAACATATTCTTTACAGAACATAATCATAAAGGAAACTTCAATTGTTAAGATTTGTAAATACTAAATAAATGCATTAGGACTAGAAAACTTAAAAAAAAAAAAAAACTTTTATCAAAGGGAGGTAAAACTTTGTATTTTCAAACTGCAGACTGTCTATAGGTTTCCATACCAAGCAAAATACCTAGAGGTCACATTCAGCTTCGCTAATTCCAAAAGCTTATGAAAGAAATACCGCCCATTGGCAAAATTTAGCCCTCTAAACTTTACAGTATTTTTCGAAATTCTGACTGCGGGGGCTATGCTAAGGTTCTCTTGGTATGTTCAAATCACTGGAAACAGCTCTTGAAATATTCGACACTCACAATAATATCACTGACCCACACAATTACAGGTACTGTTAGTACCAATATATAAGAGGCCAAAAATTCCGTTCCTTAATTCATATTGTGTTATTAATGGACTGAATATACACAAAAGGAACCAAGTTCTTATTACCAATAAGTTCTTGCTCTTATCAGAAAACTGTCAAATGTGTTTCAATCACCACGCAGTAAACTGTGATTTTTCTTTGGGACTTCTGAAACGTGTAATAATACATTTTACAGGAAAAAAGGCTGGCCACTCATGTATTATACAATACATACTTATATTGTTCAAGACTTTATTTCAACTAAAAGTCCTGTTAAATTTAGCGGTACGCATTATGTTCATGATTTTCCCCAATCGAACCGAATCAGAGTTTCCACCAGCCAAACTACTAATTTCACGCTCCCAGAGGGTAAGATCTTTTACGGCATTACCCTCTGGTATTTCCTATCTCCCAATTCCCACAGTCGGCGATACGAAATAGAACCCAGGGAAAAGGAACATGTAGGCTTATTTTTGCTATAAGTAAATAATATTCTAGCGCTGCTACATCGATTAAAAGGCCTCACTGCGCTGTTAAGTAAAGCTGCTTTTTCTATGTAACTTAAGTCCGTGCCCTTCCGCTGCAGCAGTGGCGCTGCACATCCCCCACCCCCGCGGCCACTTCCGTGTTTACACTCCTCTTCCCTCCAATTCCATGCGTACATTGTCAGCTTCACTCCCGCCCAATCTTCATTGGCCCAGCGCGGACCCAGAGTCCCGCCCCCAGAAATCAACGTTCTTATTTGGAACATCTCAGAGAGCAGATTGGAACCAGGGGCCTGTCAATCCCGATCGTTCTGTCCTCTCCGAGGCGCTTCCGCTATGGTGGGAGGTTTGGGGGGAGGGGAGAAGGGGGCAATTCCGTGCTGAGACTTCCCTAGGGCCAAGACTCCCTCTCGCCCACCCCACTCCTTCACATTCACCCACTGTTTACAAAAATAGACGTTCTTCTCTGATGCCCCAAAGCTCCAGGTCAGGGGTACCAAATATATCCCATGTCCTTCCCATTCTTCCCCCTAAAAAAACAACCCACGAGGGAAGGGGCATAAACCTACTTCTTCACAGCCACCCATTAAATGAGGACAGGGAGGCGGGCCCCTGAGAGAAACAGCCTCCCGGGTTATTCCACATTATTCGGTGACCCCTTCCAGAACCGTTACTCCTGAGACTGCACAAGGTGGGGACGTGAAGAGGAGGGGCAGAGCATTTTTTTGGCGGGTATCGGTCTACCGGACATAGCCCGGGGCTGCCTCGTCCACGCGGAAGTCGTGGATTTGTGGACCAAGTCTGAAAGGAGAACGGAGCGGGGGTGGCGAGCGTTCACCGGAGGAGCCCGCCGCCCCCGACCGCGGGCAGCAGCGGCCTCTCCGGCCAGACAGCGTGGCAGGCGCAGCCGAGAGACAACAGCCTCACTCACTTCCTGGTTCCTCAGCAACTGGGGTGAAGCGCACAACTCGTCCGCCCCCGACTCCCCAACTTAACTGCGGCTCGGTTCTCCAGCACCGGCTGCCAGCGCTCCGCCCGGCAGCTGCCGCCGCCGCTCGCCGAACACACCCTGAAGCGACAGCGCCAGATTCGAGGCAGGTTACTCTCCAAGGTGATCACTTCCTGATTCGTCGCCTCCATTACTTCATTCACTACCCCCCTTTCCCCCGGCCGCCCCAGTGACTGAGGTGGACACTGAACCCCCTGCACTGACCGCCACAGGGGAGTCACCCCGCCTTCTGTGCACCCCCTCTCCTGCTGCACCGATGCACAGGAGAAAAGTTCCCCTGTCCTTACCAGCCCGGATGAGCAGATCCAGCTGGTTCGTGGGTCCCTCATGCAGAGACGTCGCCATGTTTATCCCGGGGCTGGAGCTGCTGCTTCACATTGACTTACACCGTGAGCAGCGGCGGCAGGGGAGGAGGCGGAACCCGCGGCCGGAGATACACGCCGTGCGACCGACACACACTCACGCACTCGCACACACTCAGACGCCCGGATCCTTGCGCGTCCTCCGACAGGAAGCCGAGGCCGGCCCGCCTCCCGCCGCGGGGCTGAGAAACCCCACCACCTAACGGCAGGGGCGGCGGCGGCGGCGGCGGCGGCGGCCGCCTCGGCTGGCAACGCGATCCTTCCGCCCCGCGCCCAGACAGGAAGTCCCGGACGCCCGCCCGGGAGAGCGGCCGCGGCCCACGGCGAGAGAGACACCTGAGGCTGGAAACCGCCCCGGGAGCCGCGGCTAGGACCAGGCCTCTCGGCAGGAAGAGGCACATTTCACGCTCTGCGGAAGAAAAGTCTGCAATTGTCCCCACTTTGGAAAAGAGCCATTAATCAAATTTTCTTCCTGGAAGAGATCTAATACCTAGTCCCACAGCTGTAAATAAAGGTGGCTATTTAACTTGTTTTGGCCGTTTCAGAGCTTATGCAACATGTAACCCGTCTACTTGAAAAGCTGCACTTTAAAACAGGAATGCCAACAACAACAAAAAAAGAGGCATACCTACAAAATATGCTAAAAGCTTTACTTGGAAAGTAAGGAGTTTCCAACTACTTTCAGAGGCTGACTTCGTCTTTTTCCCACTACAGAACTGTTAAAGAGCACACTAAACAGGTATTTATTAGTAAACAACAGAACATGCCAACCTCTGGTAGATTATCCTTCCCTATTTGCTAGTCATGAAATTCATGTACCCTTTCATTCGTATTTTGTTCGTTTGGAAACAAACGTATTCATTTATATCATCTTCCTAAAATCTTTTTCATAGAAACTAATCTTATTGTAAATAAGTACATGCTAAAATACAATAGAAGAGAAGAAGAGGGGGATAAATTGCCATTTAGTAATAATTTATTGACGACACAAAATCAAACCAATAAAATGACTCAGATGAATCTTCATTAAAACAAGAAAATGTTTCCCTGGTCCAAAAGAGGTTTGAAAGAAAATGTCCTAAAGTTGTTTCTATACATAATTTACATAAAACAGTGCCTTCTACAGAGTAAGTGCTCAATAAGTATTTGCTAAATAAACACCAAAAAAGACTTGGCAGTTACAAATTTAAGGTATAATATTTATGATCTGAATGGAATGAACTGTGCTGATAATCTAGAAGGGAAAAACGTTTCCGGTGGTAATACTATTGTAATATTTTACGAAAGTTTGCCCAGTGTGTCAGTGCAGTTTCAGAATACATATACACAGCCCATGACTTTTTTTTTTTCATTTCTTCTAAATACTCAATTATTCTCCTGAAGCTTTGTCCTAGCCCTACCACCATGATCCCTACCCTCCCCAAAAGAACTTATATGCCATTTCCAAAATACAACTCCCCTTAAACTCAATAAGGATCTTTCTTGCATTAGATGAACTTTCACCTACTGGACAGAAGGAACTATATGACTGGTAGCTTTTTAAATCTATAGTCAATTTTTAAAAAGGGTCATCCATTGATAGGCAGCATCTTAACCTGAGACAGTTTCCAGGTGGGATGTGATACAGAAGACAGCAGTAAGTTACTCCTGGCGTTAAGCAGATCACCGAAATTGATAATAAACCTGAATTTCTACTCCTATCAATCAGTAGATTTTCATGTATTTAAAATGGAAGAGAAGCTTATTTTTTTCTGGAGGCAACAGGTTAACTTGGCTCAAGAAGACATACTCAACATGGGAGTTATTTTGCAACCTGATGTGTAACTTTTATCTTTGAGATATGTCTTAAGAAGTTAATAGTATGTATTTTTATTCTTTGTACATCTTAATTATATGTATTCACTCAGCCTTATATTTTAAGTTCCAGAAAAGAGAAGCTGTATCTATTCCTACCTAATACTTCATAGTATGTGTATGTGTTTCATAACAAATCAATTCAGAAAGATTGGAAAATATTCCTATATATTTAAAGCTCTTGTGAAAACATAATTCCCTGGGCTTTAATGTAATTCTGCCTTGCCAGTGAAACTAGGATTTCAAAAAAACCAAAAACCTTCTCAGAAACCAAAAGAAGTATATTGCAAATAGCAAGTAAGGATAAGCTGCTGCTGGAAATACTAAGTTGGTACAAACTTTCAGGAAAGCAGTCTGGCCTTATATATCAAGAGTCTAAGAGGTTCATACATTCTGACCCAGGAGTTTCATTTCCTGGGCCTAGCCTGAGGAAATAAGGCATTCAATGGACTGTTCCATTAAAAATGCATTTGAAAAAATTTTAACAACACAGTAAAATAGTAAAAATATAAATGTGCTAAGATTTAAATATCTATTTCTTCCACCAATGACTCAAACCCTGTAGTACATGTGAATGTATATGTAATATATTGTATACATGTGTATACATACACATTTCACACATACTCATCTGTACTTCTCAAGTTTTCCAAGATTCAACAGGTATTAATAAGCAGAATAAAAAACTGAGTAAGAATAGATAGGGTAGGATGGTAGACAAATCATACTAGAGCATATAGGACCAAATTCATATTCTGCTAGTAACATTACAGAAAGATATCTCCTACATCAAATTACTGCTATATCGTAGCAGGGGGGAAAAGATAAATAGGTAAGTCTTATTGAAATAAAAGCTACTATACTAACTGCTTTACATTCACTTTTTCACACATTCCTCTCTACATTCCTATGAATTATATATTATCACTGCACTCATTTTATAGATGTAGAATCTAAGGCTCCTTGACCAAAGTCATAAAGTTAATGGGAGGCAGGTCCAGGATTTGAACCCAAGCACTGACTCTAGAGCCCTTACCCTCACCTGGAGCCACTACCCAAGCACCAAAGTAACAAGGCCTTTTTATCTGTTATAACGCATTTAGTACCTGTCCATTTTCTTGTCTGAAACTTTTTTTTTTTTTTTTAGAGAGAGAGTGCACACAAACAGGGGAAGGGCAGAGGCAGAGGGAGAGAGAGAATCTGAGGAAGGCTCCACGCTCAGCACAGAGCCCAATACCAGGCTCCATCTCCCAACCCTGAGATCATGACCTGAGTCAAAATCAAGATTCAGATGCTTAACTGACTGAGCCACCCAGGCGCCTCTGAAAATTCTTTTATATTCCTCCCTTCAAGACATGGAACCTAATACCCTTCTCCCTTTGAGTGTGGGCTGGACTTAAAGACTGGCTTCAAACAAGAATGATGGTGTGGGACTTCAGAAACTGTCTGCTTGATCTCTTCCTTTTAGGTCACTCTCTGAGGGAGCCAACTGCCATGTCATGAGTACACTTGAGTAACGTGCAGAGGCCCTTGAGACAAGAAACAGCAGCATCTTGCCAAGAGTCTTGTGTCTACGCTAACAGAAGACAGATCCTCCAGCCCTAATCAAGCCTTCAGAGGACTGCAGCCTCATGAAAGACTCTGCGCTAGAACCAGCAAGTAAGCTGCTCCCCAATCCTTAACCATAAAAACTACAATATAAGGAATGGTTGCTGTTTTAAGCTGCTAAATCTGGGGCAATTTGTTAATCAGCAAAAGAAAGAAGGAAGAGAGAAGGAAGATATATAAACTCTCAACTTGTCACATTTCAGAGCTTGGATTTTAAAAAAGGGTAAAGTTTATAAAGGACTTCAACTTTTAACTATAGTATCCTGAGCAGTTCTTTCCATTTCTTAATTCTTTATATTATGGACATCAACTTTTTCATCCTCCAAGCGTTCCATTTTGAAAATAAGTCTTCATAATATAATCATTATCATTAAAGTCTAATATAACAAAAATAGATACCCTTGGCTTTTTGAATGATTTTATGGTTCCATAGTAACCAAAATGGAAAACATTCTTGAGAGATATTCTTTCCAATACCATATAAGCTGCAAATGTTTTTATTTTTAGATTACCCAGATGATTTCATTTGTGCTTTCCATTTATCTAGTATACGGAATCATAAAATACTACGGATTAGAAAGGAGCGTAGAGACCACATCACCTAGAGTTTTTCAAAAAATAAAGAACCAGAATATCATGATCTCTCTTCCTGGCTAGCATAAATTAGATATATTACATTTTAAAAACCAAATATATAATTGGGTGCTCTATTAGATGCTAATAAAAACAAAAGACACAGTCTTTAAATTAAAAAAAAAATTGGGCTGTCACGTAAGGGAGTAGACATTCTATGCATTAATATTATCTTCCCACAATTCAGGAGAAGGATGCCAATTTCCTATTGTAGTAATAATAGCTCTCTACAAACAGGAGAGTTACTTGAGAATCACTAATTTAGTCCAATGCCCTCACATTTCCCACACGAGGAAACTGAGGCCCCATGAATTAAATAATTTGATCATACAGTATCTTATGATTTCAACATCAAAAATTCTACAAAACAAACTTCTATAAAACTTAGAAATTATAAACCAGACGAAAAGTTAAATCCATTTTACTGCTACTGTATTTATAAACTCTAAGTTGCAACATGATTGCTGTTTTGTTTTTTTAATGTCAAAAGCTAAAGCAATGGCTAATGTCTTTCTGACAAATTAAGAAAAAAAATTTGAGCAGTGAATGATGGGAGAACAATAAAAGGAGACCAAATGGTCTAAGCTTTTCTAATACAACTGAACTAATAACAAAATTCAGAGCTGGGTTGTGATGTGTTGGACATGCTTAGGAGAAAAAAAAGTCAAGAAAACTAAGCTATAAGAAAAATAGTTCTATCAAAAAGAAAGGAAAGAAGGAAGGAAGGAAGGAAGGAAAAATAAAAAGGAAGGAAAGAAAAGAAAGAAAGAGAAAAGGAAGAAAGGAAGGAAAGAAGGAAGGAGGGAGAGAAGGAAGGAAGGAAAAGAATATGCCTATCAAGGACAAACTGGAAATCAAGTGATTTAGGAACATTAAGTAACGCTTGGTTCATCATCCTTGTAAGATAGACAATAGATGTAGAAGTAGAATCTACAGATTTATAGAGAAAAGATGAATTATTTCACATGTTTTATCCTGGTACTTTATTATCTATTTGCAGTTTTTTATACTACTGACTTGTTTTATTTAATACTCAAGTTTTTAAAACTATTATTAAAATGAAGGTGTTTGGGTGGCTCAGTCACTAAGTGTCTACCTTCGGCTCAGGTCATGATCCCAGAGCCCTGGGATCGAGCCCCGCATCAGACTGCCTGCTCAGTGGGAAGCCTGCTTCTCCCTCCTCCACTCCCCTGCTTGTGTTCCCTCTCTCTCTGTGTCTCTCTGTGACAAATAAATAAAATCTTAAGTAAAATAATAAAATGAAGGTGTTTGAACCCATAGTCACATATTCATTCATTTATTCAACAAATAATTATCTAGCACTTACTTTGAGCAAGCTTCTGTCATAGGCATCTATTATTATACCTGGTAGCACTAAGTTATGTAACAAAAGAAAAAATTAAGCCTTCCTAATGCACACAGAACTCCCACTAAGGGTGAAATCCTTAGAGACGGTAAGATGTATGAAATTGATTATACCTGAAATTAGGGAATACTGGGTATATACTACTGTATTTTGGACTACCACTCAGGAAAGTTAATATTACTTATATGCATAAAAGCCTTCATAAATCATAGATTTTTTTTAAAGATTTTATTTATTTATTTGAGATAGAGACAGAGAGAGCATGAGAGGGGAGAAGGTCAGAGGGAGAAACAGACTCCCCATGGAGCTGGGAGCCTGATGCGGGACTCGATCCCAGGACCCCGGGATCATGACCGGAGCCGAAGGCAGTTGCTTAACCAACTGAGCCACCCAGGTGCCCATAAATCATAGATTTTTAATGAGGGGTTCACAAAGGCAAAATTTGCTAGTATTATGCATTTTTCTAAAGAGAGGGGCTATGGCTTATTTTAGATTCTTACTTTAGATTCTTAAAGAGACCCATGACTCTTAAAAGTTATTTTATCGTAAGTTATCCTGCCATATGCATTTATGGACTACAAAAACTCTACAGTGAGTAAGGATTCAGTATGTATCACTTTTAAGACTGGCAGTTTGGGGGCGCCTGGGCGACTCAGTTAAACGTCCAACTCCTGGTTTTGAGTCCAGTCATGATCTCCCAGTAGTGAGATTGAGCCCCAAGTCGAGGGGGCCCCATGTTAAGCTCTGCAATTAGTGCAGAGTCAGCTTCAGATTCTGTCTCCCTTGCCCCACCCCCCACACTCTTCCTCTTTCTCTAAGTAAATAAATAAATAAAATCTTAAAAAAAAAAACCCTGATGGTATGGTTTAGATTCATGTTTTCTGCATTTTACTTATTAAGTTATTCCTGGGCCAGACTCTCCTTGAGATCGTTGACTCTTCACTCTGTGGTTTACACTCGGTGACGCACTACTTCTGATCCTTAGCAGCCATTCCTAGAAGACTGTCAACTGATACTGTAGCTAGCCTTTTCTTATGGGTATTAGACAAACAACTCTTTCCAGACAGCATTTATTAAGCACCCATTTGTATATGATATCTAGCAAAATGAGTTTAAATATTAGTTAATGATATCTCTATTTTAGGTAACATTTATGACAAGTGATTTCAAAGGCTTTGGTTCTTTATTCTCATTAAAGAATATGTAGTATCTTGACTACTCTGGAAATTTTTTTTCAGTTGTGAAACTTTGGAAGAGCTAATATATGATTCGCACTTAGCATATTTATGAAAAACTTACAGTGGAGTTCTCAACTAAACTGTTACCACTTTAAGTCAAATTCTATTTTGACTGATTCCTAAAAGAATATGCAGATTAACTAATTTCTTCCCCTCTTACAATATAGCGTCTGCACTCTACTCACCAAAAAGTTCCTCAGAGGTCAAAACTGAGCATTTAATCGCCAAACCCATCTATCTCCTTTTAGTCTTCACCTGACTCTACTTCTCTGAACAACATTATTAACCACCCCTTCCTGAAATGCTTCCCTTCGTTTGATTTTCATAAGAATAAACGTCTGGCTTTGTTTTTTTCCTATTTCTTTCTTTTCAGTTGATTTCATCCACTTCTGCACAACCCTTAAATGTGGTGTTCTCGCATAGTGTGGTCCTTAACCACCTTCTCTCTTCATTCTTCACTGTCTCAAGAATAGTACTTACTATCCATTCACCACCGGGTTTTCAATATTATTTCTGTACTGATTCAAAAATCAGTATTCTCCAGGCTTGACCCATTATTTTTTTAGATCTAGGTTCTAATTTCCAATTATATGGCAAACAGCTTCATTTGGCTAACCCACTGGTACCTAAAGGTCTTTTATCTACAAATCTCTTTTGTTTTCTCTATCAATAGCATTACCATCATCCCAGGCTACAAATCTAAATCAACTATGATCCTGGTTTAGGAACTCATCTATTACACAATTTTTTAAAAAGATTTTTATCCATCCAAAAAGAGAGTGAGAGATATAGCAAGAGAGAGTACGGTGGGGGGAGGGGGCAGGACAGGGAGATACAGAGGGAGAAGCAGGCTCCCCACTGAGCAGGGAGCCCAATGCAGGGGCTCAATCCCAGAACCCTGGGATCACAGCCTGAGCCAGACCATCAACCTACTAAGCCACCCAGGCGCCCCTATTATACAATTTTTGAGGGGGATTTAAAACATAGATGAAATTATAAAAAATAATGTAACAGTCACCTTCCCACCCCCCGAAACCAACAACTATTAACATTTTGTTATTTATGCCTAAAGTTGTTTTTTTTCCCATAAGAAATAACACATTACATGGAAGATAACATCTTTGAATACTACCCCTAGTTCTCACTCACCATTTCATCTCTCCAAAGAAACCACTATCTTAAGTTTAATGCATATTCTTCCAATTTTTTACATTTTTATGTTTTCGTGTATGTATATATTTATAAGTGTGTGTGTGTGTATGTGTGTATCCCAGAATAGTATATATACTATTATTTCTGCATGCTTTGGGTACATAAATGACATTATTCTACATATGCCATTCTAAAATTTCCCTTTTTTCATTCAAGATTTACATTCCATCCATATTGAAGTAAATAAACATAGCTATGCTTTTTTTTATTTATAGCTATGCTTTTTGATGGCACATATTATTTCAGTGCATCAATTTACCCCATTTTATTCATCAAATTATCTATTGGTTGACAAATAGATGTATTTCCACTTTTATGAATAATGCTGCAAAAAATTCCTCTCCATGTTTTCTTAAACATGTATGCTAGAGTGTCTCCACAGTATATAATAGAAATTTTGACATACAAATAGTATTTTTATATAATAGAATAAGTGCATTTTTAATTTTATATGTTACTCTTTCCAAAGTAGCTACCCAAGTCCAAAATTCCACCAGTGATGTGTTAAGAGTATCCACTTTTCTCAAATTCTTGTCAGAACAAGATATAATCAGACTTTAAAATTTCTGCCGTCTGTTGGGTGACAAGAAAAGCGTCATTCTTGTATTAATTTCCATATACTTAATAAGAACTGAGGATACTTTTTCATATACTTACTAGCTATTAATAGTGCCCTTATAAATCGCCTAGTCATATCCTTTGTCATTTTTCTGATACTTTTGTCTTATTCCTGTGTAGAATGTTAACATATTCTAGATAATAATTCAGACATGTGTTGCAAATATCTCCCGCTAGCCTGCTGTTTGACTTTAATTTGGTCTATAGTATCATTTGTCTTACAAAAATTTTAGGTTTTGATGTAGTCAAATTAATATGTGTTTTACCTTACAATGTATATTAAATAATCCCTGGAATAAAAAGGAAATCATAAAGGAATTAAAAATATTTAAAAATGAATTATAATTGGGCGCCTGGGTGGCGCAGTTGGTTGAGCGACTGCCTTCGGCTCAGGTCATGATCCCAGAGTCCCGGGATCGAGTCCCACATCGGGCTCCCAGCTCCATGGGGAGTCCGCTTCTCGCTCTGACCTTCTCCCTTCTCATGCTCTCTCTCACTCTCTCTCTTTCCTAATAAATAAATAAAAATAAAATTAAAAAAAATGAATTATAATTAAAATATATCAGTTAGGTGTGACACAGCTAAAACAGAACTTAGAGGTGAGGAGATGAAAAGGATTAAAAATAAACAAGATAAGCATTCGACTCATAAAGATGGACAAATCAACAGAATGAAACCAAAGAAATAGAAGGAAAGAAATAATAAAGAATAGGAAAAATGAAATGGAGAACAATAATTTTTTTTTAAAGAGAGGGAGGGGGCTGGGGAGAGGGAGGGAGAGAATCTTAAGCAGGTTCTACACCGAGCACAGAGCCCAATGCAGGGCTCGATCTCACAACTCTGAGATCATCAAGAGTTGGTTGCTTAACTAACCAAGCCACCCAGGTGCCCTGAGAAGAATAATTTTAAAAATGGTGCAGAGTCACAAAACCAAAAGATGATTTTGAAAAGATTAATAAAATAGACTTCAGCAAGAGTTTATCAAGAAAAGAAAGGACAAATATAAAAAAAGGATAGAAATAACCACAGATACAATAGATATAAAAATAATAAATCAGTATTATGAACAATTATATCTTAATTAAATTTAAATGTGGATGAAATGTATAAAGAAATTATGTAAATTATATAAAGAAAAAAATGAGTAATAAGTAGTAAAGAAATTAAATGTAGTCCAAAACCTCCTCTCCATATTACTTATAAAAGGTCCTAACCTTAAAGGAAAACAAAGCAAAATGATGAGCAACATGTATCTTTAAATGCAAGGATAGTTCAACATCTGAGAATCCATCAATTAATTGGCCAAATTAATAGACTAAAGGAGAAAAATTATGACCTACCAAAAATGCAGAAAAAGCATTGATAAGACTCCATTCTTAAGTACAACTTAACACAAAAACAAAACCAAAGGCAGAGATGGGAATTCTTTATATACTAAAACCTACAGCAAACATTAAACTTGAAGTTGAAACTTGAGATACACTCCCTTCAAGATTAAGAACAAAACAGGGATCCCAATTAGTATCACTATTCTTCATCATATTGGATTTCTCGACCAACATTATAAGAAAAGAAAAAGATGTAAGATAACCAGAAAGAAGAGAGGAGGGCTGAGTTGTATCAGCTGAGGTCCTCTGAGACGAGTAAGCTCCCAGTTGATCCACAGATGACCACAAATAGGGAAGTAAGCCCAGCTCATCTCAGCAAAACCACATAGCTAATCCAGAGTCCCAGGAAAATCAGTAACTAGTTCTTGTTTCAAACCAATAAATTTGGGGGGGAGGGCTTGTTATGCAACAATAGCTGACACAAGTAATGAGTGATGGGTATCCAGTACTGGACAACTATAAAGGTAAAATGTGATGGATATCTATCATAGAGTATTGTGCAGAAATTAGTAGCAGCATATTACATATATACGAAGCAACATGCATGGATATTAAGAGCAGTACTTACTAAAAAAGTAGGAAACAGTGAGATACATAATACCATTTATATGAATCTTAAGTATATAGAATAGCATATACACAATGTTAAAAATATGCCTTAATCAAATTAAATTTGATGCTTATGAGCGAGGGAGATGTGACTGTTCACAAATAAAGAGGACAGAAAGGGATAAATCAATTGAAAAAATAAAAAGAGTGTGAAATAGGGATCTAAACCTTTCTCTCTATAAAAAGCCAACTATCTTAATATAATTTATTAAATAATCTGTCCTTTCCCACTGACTGATAAATCTATATCTATTACATACCAGGTATAAATACATGCTTACTTTGTTCGTGGGGTCTCTATTCTATCCTAATAAACTGTCTGTGGGCCAATAACACATTTAAAATTTTTCTAGGGCCATAGAATCATTCCTTATAGGTAGGAGAGCAAGCATCCTATACTTTGTCCTTTTGCAGAATTGTCTAGACTATTTTTGGATCTTTAAGAGTTTTATCAAATTCCCCCAAAACCAAGTCCTTTGAGATTTTGACTGGAATTGTACTGAATTTATAGATTAACTGGGGAAGAATTAATAGCTTTACTTTGTCCATCTTTCCATGTGTGTTTGTGGATTAAAGATTAAAGGAATCAAATGGTTTTGGTCTATTTCCCCTTAAGTTTTATATCCCTTCACTTATTTATGCCCCTCAATAAGGTTAAATTCTTATTTTCATAAAGGTATTGCATATTATTATTATTAGACCTAGTCCTAAATACCTATTTAAGTATTTTTTATTATTATGAATGGGATCTTTTTTGTTTCATTTTTATTTTTTATTTTAAAATTTTTATTATTGGGGCGCCTGGGTGGCTCAGTGGGTTAAAGCCTCTGCCTTTGGCTCAGGTCATGATCTCGGGGTCCTGGGATTGAGCTCCGCATCGGGCTCTCTGCTCAGTGGGGAGCCCGCTTCTCCCTCTCTCTGCCTGCCTCTCTGCCTACTTGTGATCTCTCTCTCTGTCAAATAAATAAGTGAAATCTTTAAATAAATTAATTAATTAAATAAAATTTTTATTATTGAAGTACAGCTGTCATACAATGTTATATTAGTCTCAGGTGTAAAACATAGTGATTCAACAATTCTATATGTTGCTCAGTGCTCACCAGGATAAGTGTTGTCATCATTTGTCACTAGATAATGTTTTTACAATATTATTATTTTTTATTTTTTTTTAAAAGATTTTATTTGACAGAGAGGAGAGAGATCACAAGTAGGCAAAGAGGCAGGCAGAGAGAGAGGGAAGCAGACTCCCTGCTGAGCAGAGAGCCCGATGCGGGGCTCCATCCCAGGACCCTGAGATCATGACCCGAGCCAAAGGCAGAGGCTTTAACCCACTGAGCCACCCAGGTGCCCGTTTTTACAATATTATTGACTGTATTCCCTGTGCTGTACTTATCATCCTCATGACTTCTTTTATTTTATAACTGGAGGTTTCTACCTTTTGATCTTCACCTACTTTGCCCATCCCCCGCCCTCCTCTTCTCTGGCAATCAATACTTTGTTCTCTGTATTTATGGATCTGTTTCTGGTTTTTGTTTATTTGTTTTGTTTTTTTAGATTCCACATATAAAAGTGAAACCATATGTTATTTGTCTTTCTCTGTCTGACTTACTTCACTTAGCGTAATATACCCTCTGGGTCCATCCATGTTGTCACAAAGAGCAAGGTTTCATTCTGTTTTTATGGCTGAGTAATGTTCCAGTGTGTGTGTGTGTGTGTGTGTGTGTGTGCGTGTGTGTGCGCGCACGTGTGTGCGCGCACACACACACACACACACCTTCCTTATGATTTTCTGATTATTGTTCTTGTATAGAGCAACCCCGATGAACCCTCTAAGCAGGTGTAAAATCTATGTAGTTTCTTAAAATTTCTGTGTTAATTAAACCATTTGTAAATGCCAATTTTGTTTCTTCCCTTCTAATCTTCATGGCTTTTCTTTTTCGTACTTGCATTTGCTAGAATGCAAAAATAAATAATGCTTGTTAGTAAAGATGACAGCTGGCATTCTATTTCCCTGTTAATCATGGTATTTGCCATAAAGTTTTAATATAGACACCTTATCAAGTCCCAATCCAGATTAAGAGTCTCAGAGGATGGTGAATTTTAACAAATGCTTTTTTGATCTACTGGGATGATTATATAGGTTTTCTCTTCTAATCTATTCATGTGGCAAATTATATTAACAGATTTTCTAATAGCCTTCTTTGCCTTCCTACTATTTAGTCATTATGTGTTTTTTTAATCAGTGCGAGATTTATTATTATTTATTTAGAATATTTGTAGCTATGATCATACATAAATTCTGCAAGAAACTTTTTTTAATGCTGGGACCATTTTAAAGTTAAGGTTTACTACCTCCATAAAATGAGTTGGAAAGCTTTCCCTCTTTCACTGTTTCCATAATAGTTTGTACATAATAGAGCTTATGTATCCCTTGAAATTTTACTATAATAGGCCTGGGTCTGATGGATTTTATTTGAATGAGAGAATGCATATGTAAAATTAAAGAACTCAAAAGTTGACTTGAACGTTTTCTATTTCTATTTAGAGTCAATTATATAATATATATACTTACATATACATATATATAATTTTAATTGTCCATAGGTTTTTAAATTCCTTGACAACAGGTTGTTCATAGTATTTTCCTGTGATTTTCAAACTCTAATCTATTGGTCTTGTTTTTCATTCTTCATAGTGCTCCTTTTTCTTTGATCTGTCTTTACAGAGGTTCATCCATTTTTTAAACTTTTTTAAGTTTATCTATTTTCTTTTCTATTTCATTATTATTTACTTTTTTATCTTTATAATTTCTTTTCTTCTACTTAATTTGGATTTATTCTGTTGGTCCTTTATTATCATCTAGATGAACATATGTTCATTATATCAATCTTTCATATTTTCCAGTAAATGCATTTAGAGCTACTTAATTTTCCAGTGGGTTCTACTTAAATCATATCTCAAATTTTTATATGCAATGCTTTCATTGTTATTTGGTTGCAAATATTTTATAATTTTCATTTTCTCTTCTATCCATCAGTGAGCCAGTATAAAGTATTTTGATTTTCACCTCATTGTTGATTTCTAATTTTATTGTATTATGATGAAAGGATACATTTTGAATGATACAGATTTTCTGAACATTGTTGGGATTCCTCTATGACCTAGTACACAGTTAAAAGCTGATCTATATATAACTGAAAAAAGTGTACAGGGTTGTATTTTATTAGGTTAGGTACAATGTTCTATATATCTCTAGTTTATGAAGTTTGTCAGTCCTGTGGTTCAATTCTTTGATCCCATTTTTAATTTTTTATCTGCTTCATTTTTAAATTTTGGCAGACGTGTGTTAAATCTATTGTTTTGTAGGTATGTCCACTATTCTGTAATTTTTAAAGTTTTTGCTTTAAGTGATATTTAAGGCTATGTTGTTAGATGCATATAAGTTTATGATGATTATGTTTTCTGGGTTGTTCCTTTTAGCAGTTTAAAGAGTCTCTATCCCATTTAAAAATTTTTACTCTAAATTCTATTTTATTACCCCACCTTCCTTGGTTAGTATTTTTCAGATGTATATATTGCTCTACATCCTTTTTATATCATTTTGTTTTGTGTATCTGTTAAAAATAACACAGACTCATGTTCAGATCTAAATAAAAATAGATTATTTTAATATAATTTCTGGTGTTTTGGACTTATTTCTACTATTTGATTTATGATTTGTATTTCCATTTTTTTTTCCTCCTTTGTTGCCTTCTGTTGGATTGGTCAAGTTTAGTTTATTCCCTACTCCCAACTTAGTATTTTGGAAGCCATCCCCCCTTATTTCTATTTTTTAGTATGTCCTTGTTGCTTAAAATAAATGTCCTTTTCACGTCTCATCTTCTCCAGATCACATTTCACACAGTTCCTAACTATTTTACTCAACAGCTACCACAATCTGGTTCCACTCTCTAGCCTTACCTCTCTCTACCATATGCCTCTACAAAGCCTAATCTCTAGTTGAACTATATTGCTTGTTAATCTCTAAAAGAAATACAAAATTTCTGGCATTCTTTTCTGGTTCACGACATCTTCTCATTCACTCACTCATTCAATCAACAAATAATTTACTGAAACTCGCTCTGACCAATACCAGTAAATGCAAAGGATAAGATCTCTGGTTTTATTAAGCCTCATAATGTGGAAACATTAGATAAAGATAAATAGACTAGAACTGAACATCATGAATACATGAATTCAAGTAAGTTAACTGGTGATACTTGGTTCCCATCTTCCACTCTATCCTCAAACAACCGTCTCTGGAATACACAATTACCCACCAGGTGGCACCAAACTACAGCCAGACCTTAGACTGATTGGCATGTCTCAAGTCTGTCCTGGAACCTCTTCCATGCACATCCTCCTCCATGCACATTGTCTCAGATCATTTTATTAAACTCACAATAATGCCATATTTTATGTGATCTGAGGTTTTGGGAATTATTTACCACCTCATCGTGGGAGTTTACCATATCAAAAGCTGGAGGTGCTAACCAAAAAAGAAAAATAGGGGGCTATGACAAAAATAACAGAATAGTCCTAATTGAGATTGACGAGAGGATTAGCTAAAGGCAATCTCTCTCTGAGAAAGTGACATTTAAACTGCGATCTAAAGGATGACCAGGAGTAAGAAACTGAAAAACTGCAAAGCAAACAGTATATGTGAGCACCCTGTGAAGGTAAGGTTTGGATTCATGGAAATGCAAAAAGACAACAGTGTGTGTGTGTGTGTGTGTGTGTGTGTGTGTGTGTGTGTGTGTGTGTGTACTGAGGTGAGAGGGGTGTTATATAATTCATCAGAGTAAAATGCTTCAGAGATTGGACTCTGGAGCCCTACTTACCATCTGAATTTAAATCCTTGCTCCACCACTTAAATAGCTGTCTAGTCTTGGAAAAGTCATTCAGTCTAGGGTTGTTAAGAATATTAAATATATTAATATGTGAAGCCCTAAGAACTATTCCTGGCAATTTAGTAAAGAAAATTTAAATGTTAGGGTTTTGTTTTTGTTGCTATTATTGTTATTGTTTCTAGATGAGTGAGAGGAGCCAAATTATTTAGTGTCTTAAAGGCCATGTTAAAATTTCTGATCCTAAGTGCAATTAGAACCCACTGAAAGGTTTTAGGGAAGGCAGTGTAATGATTAAATTTATTAATATATTTTTAAAAATCACTTTAGTTACTATCTAAAGCATAGATTGCTTAGAGTGAAAGGGAGAAAGGCCAAGAATGAAAACAAGAAGTTAGAAGGCCGTTGGCCATGATAGTAACTCAAAAATAAAAAATAACTACAGATTGGTCTAGGCTAGTAACAATGAAGACGGAAAGAAATTGGTAGATTCAAGATATATTTTCGAGGCAAAACTGACATGACTTGGTATTAGACTAGAAGGTGAAGGAGAAAAAGCTATAAATGACGACTTCTCAACCAGAAAATCCTTTGCTCCTGGACAAAGATTCTTTGTCTACCAAACTTTAGTCAGACTCCTGAACCTTCTCCTAGGTCCATCTGTGTATTTCCTTGTAAAATCTTATTTTAGCAAGAACTGTGCTAAGTCACCTTAGCATCTGCCATCCTCTGTATCTGATCACTCTCGATATTTGATAGTGTTCCTCATCCTCCCTCATCCCCCGGGTGATGTGTGACCATCCTGGCCTGTCTTCATCAAGAATCTGTTTAGGCCAAAACCCCCACCCCTCCATTCCTGATATTTCCTCTTCGTAATTTTCCATCCACTGACCCCCATCCTGCTTCTTGGCTATAAATTACCACTTGCTTATGCTGTATTCGGAGCTTAGCCCACTCTCTCTCCCTCACTGCAAAATCCCATCCCAGAGGTCTCTATCCCTATCACAATAGTTCCCCCTTTGAATAAAGTTTCCTTACCGTGTTTGAACAAGTGTCATTGAACTTTTTTTTTCTGTTAACACTTTTCAAATGAAATTTTATTCTCCCAAGCTCAGCTAAATCTGAACTTTCCATTAAATTAGCAGGGAGTCTCCTTGAAAGATTCTCTCCCTCTGCCCCCCTCAATCGCTCTCTCTCTCTCTCTCTCAAGTAAATAAATAAATAAACCTTTAAAAAACAAAGTGAAAAGAAATCAAACATCCAATTATGATCAAACACTGACCTTAAACTAGGAGAATAAGGGTTATCTGTTATAAAAACTGTCACTCTGTCTTACTAATGTCTCAGTGAAAGAGAGGAAATGGGTTACATTCTTTCTTCCCTAATATATACATTCAGTGAAAAAAATTACAGAAACAGGGGCACCTGGGTGGCTCAGTTGGTTGAGCAGCTGCCTTTGGCTCGGGTCATGATTCCGTAGTCCTGGGATCCAGTCCCACATTGGGCTCCCAGCTCCACGGGGAGTCTGCTTCTCCCTCTGACCTTCTCCCCTCTCATGCTCTCTCTCTCACTGTCTCTATCTCAAATAAATAAATAAAATCTTTTTAAAAAATTACAGAAACATGAAAATTGTAAAAATAATAATTATCTTATCTCATTTCCTAATCCTACTCCCACGGTGTAATGAAGCACTATAAACAGGTTGTGTTTTTTGCACTGTCCCGACATTTTTTGTGAATGGGAAAAAGAAGTCAGTCATGAGTTTCATGGTACTGTTTCCAGTACATAAAAAAAAATTACAATGGTGACATTTAGAAATGCTGAATTCCATTTGACTTGCTCCTCCCTCCCTAAACCCAGAGGCCTTACCTGTCAATTATTCCCTTCTGACAAAATTTAAAATGACCCACCACATAGCAGTAATGCAATCTAGAACTTTAAATAGTTACCATACTTCGTGATTCTTTGTCTTTCCTCACCTTTCTCCAACCCTCCCTACTCCATACTATTATATCCTTGAATGCTTGTTTTTCTCAATTTAGTTGGAAAGCTTCTTTGAGGCCAGGCCCCATGTTTTATTCAACTTTGAATCATTTATTCCCTAGAAGCCATGACGCTGTTTGTATATAAGAAGTATTTTGTACATGATAAATGTCAAGTTTACCAGTGTCTCAACTGTACTTAATAACTGTCATATGAAGGAAGAAGAGGGAGAATTTAGCTGCTGCTTCAAATGTTTGAAAAGAAATGATCTTAGCTTAATGGAAATATTAACTTTATCTAAAGAACAATTTCAGGAGATGTTAATTTATGTGATCTGATTTGTCACAGAGCAATTTTACAATATGGCAAGTTTATATGCTTCCTCTGCTATATTTGAAGCACTATGAATGTACGTACATTGCCTGTCTATTTTACCTCTCTAGCCCACGCCTAAAATAGTGCTTGGCATTTGGTAGAGGATCAATGAATATTTATTGATGAATTAATAGTAATTCATTACATCATCTCATATAAACCTAAAAGAATTTTAGGATCTTTTCACCCCCAATAACAATCTTTTGTGATGTGTATAATTCAGTATCATAAGAAGCTACTGTATTAACTGGGTCTTCATGATGGCAGAAGCTCTCTTTCAGTGCTGTCATTCCCAATAGTCTAGGTAATGGTTCTCAAAGTATGATCCCTGCGCCAACAGCATCAGCATCAGCATCACCTGGGGACTTGTTAAAAATGTAAATTCTCAAGCCCCATCCCAGATCCACTGGATCAGAAGTTCTGGAGGTGCGGCTAGCAATCTGTATTTTAACAAGTGCTCCAGATGATTCTGATGTATGGTCAAGTTTGAGAACCACTGACCACAGAAATTTTTGTCCTGGAAATAGAGGGATCTCAAAACACAAACAGGTCATAAAATATTAAATGAGGCTTTAAAGAAATATACCAAATGTTCAAATATCAAAGTGTCTTGGGATAAATTAAATTAGGTCAATCAATTAAGGGACATAAAAAATTACCACTACATAGTTGAGAGCCTTTTATTTCCTTAGCAGGGATCATAAAGGTGTATTCAATAAGCAACATTTAAAATGGCTTCCAGATCCCTACTATGAGTTTTTAGGAAAAAAAGAAGAGCAGTAGGGTAGAATACAGAGAAGGAAAATATGAGAAAAAGGTGATAGCTAAAATAATATATGGATGAGACCTAGAAAAACTTTTTTAGATTCTAATTGAAATTAAGCACTTTAATTTTAAATAAAGGCAGAAATCACGTAGTTTGGGCAACATCTATGACATCATAACCAATAGAAATATAAATATTTTCATATTATAGTTGCTACAGATACCTCAAAATATAATTTATGGTCATCACTACTATGAAATTATAGGCATAAGTTAGATCTGCCACTAGCTCTCATTATTTAATGCATTATTAAAGAAGCATATGCATTAATACATGACAATTCAAAATAGTCTAAAAGCTGTGTTTCAATATATTTGGTTCCTCTGTAATCCTAGATACTGTATTTTATATATTTTAAAAAATTGTTGTGAGAAGGCCCACAGGCTGAATTCACCATATAATCAAAGAGGCCCATGATACAAAAAGATGAAAAACTCTACAAAAGTTAATAGCAGTGTTGAAAATGTTCTTTACCTCCTTTAAATGATGCCCTTTCATGAACCTAAGAAAACTCACAGGCCTCTTTCCTGGTTTACAAATGGGCATTAAGGATGCATAAGGGACAATGACTCCTCCTGAAACAAAATTGTACCAAGGCACCCAGCTTTGAATTCTGTAAAGAAAGGCTAGCCGTGCAACTACCTTAATCTCTATAATTTTTAGCTTAGTTTGGGCAATGGGCATACCTATACTTCAGACCTACGGAGGTAGACAATTTAGTGGAAGGTGAATAAAAATAGTTAACTAGCTATTAGGGAGCTCTGAATGAGAAGCTAAGGAGCTTAGACTTTATTTCAGGTAACGCTTTGCTTGTCTTGTTTTAATTTTCATTTACAGTACTATTTGGGAAACAACTAAATTTGTATAAGAAACATACTTTGTTTAAAGCTCTTAATAGGCTTCCCATTTCCCTTTAGATAAGGCCAAACAGATAGAAACCTTACAAAGTCCTCTTAAACTTCATTTTAATCCCCTTTCCTTTTCATGATCCATAATCCATATTCTAGCCACACTGAATTCCCTTCTACAACTCAGACAGACCATGTTCTCCTCCCTCCAGACTTCCAACCGTGCTATACTCTGCTTGACTAACTACTTCAAACACTTCAAATCTGTTCAAATTTTACTTCCTCAGGGAGGCATTCTCTGCCCTCCTAGGCATTCCCCAGCTGTATACTCCCTAAACCTTTCATTAGTCCTATCATAACGCTCATCACATTTGATTATAATAAGGTGTTTAATTGTTCATTTCGCTACATAGCTGAAAGCCTGGTGAGAGCAAAGACAGGGTCTTGTTTCTCCCAAGACACCGGCTCTGAGCCGTTCATGCTGCAGCGCTCGGTAAGAGCTGGTAGTGGATGGATGGATGGATAATTTGCCTAGAAGTACGTTTTACAGCATTCCTACATGTAAGAACCTTCAGCTATCCCTACTTGGCAACATATATAACTTGTGTGCTCATTTAAAATTCTATATAATCCAAATTGGCCCTCTCCTCTGTCTAAATGGATAAAAACTGGGGGCTCCTGGGTGGCTCAGTCGGTTTGGCATCTGTCTTTGGCTCAAGTTGGGATCCCAGGGTCCACGACTGGAGCCCCACATCCAGCTCCTTGCTGGGGAGCCTGCTCCTCCCTCTCTCTTGCCTGCTCTCCCCCTGCTCGTGCTCCCTCTCCCTGTCAAATAAATAAATAAAAATCTTTTTAAAAAAATAAATGAATAAAAATTACGTAGACACATTGTTCACAGTGAAGTTGAGAGTTAACTAGTGTTTTAAAAACTAAAAAGTCTGGGGCGCCTGGGTGGCTCAGTGGGTTAAAGCCTCTGCCTTCAGCTTAGGTCATGGTCTCAGGGTCCTGGGATTGAGCCCCGCATCGGGCTCTCTGCTCAGCGGGGAGCCTGCTTCCCCCTCTCTCTCTGCCTGCCTCTCTATCTACTTGTGATCAATCTCTCTCTCAAATAAAATAAATAAAAAATCTTAAAAAAACCACAAAGTATATAAAATATCATTTAAAAAAATTAAAAATAAAAAAATAAAAATAAAAACTAAAAAGTCAAGGCGCCTGGGTGGCTCAGTCGGTTGAGTAACTGGCACTTGATTTCGGCTCGGGTTGTGATTTCAGGGTCAGGAGATGGAGATTCTCTTTCTCCCTCTCCCTTTGACTCTCCCCCTGCTAGAGGGCGAGCACGCGCGCGCTCTCTCTCTCTCCTAAATAAATAAAATCTTTTTAAGAATAAAAAAAAAATAAAAACTAAAAGTCTGAGTGCAAAGGAATGAGTGCTACTAGTTTCCAAAAGCAAACACCCTTTATTGATCTGTTGTCTAGATAGACTTATCTTTCCTAATATATAAAACATGATTCTTAAAGCATACAAATACCATTTAAAAATCACTCCTTTTTGTTTCTGCTTTATTAACTGACAGGGTAGTTTTTTACCTTTGGCCACTATCTTTTTCCTTCACGTAACAATCTATAAAACATATATTCAAGTGCACTAAAAATCAATGGCTATTTTAGAGTCCTTAAAGGATCCTGTTTTAAAATTATAGTTACGAAAGCAGAAGCTTCATTTCATTTTCTTTTTGGATCACAAAATCTGATCAAAAAGTAACAATTATGAAAAAACTTTATTGATTGAAGTAATGTGTCATATTAAAACACTTTTTCATCTTCTATACTCTTCATAATTTAATACCTTATAATTACTTTGTATACTTTTAAACAATACAGTTAAATGACTTTTCATTTAAACACCCTCTATTAAAAGGCAGTAAAGAATTTAGAGACCTTACTCAGCATATATATGGACTTCCACAACCACAACTCACCTCCATTTTTTATAAACCTGGTATTTTAATGTCCAATTCCCAGTAAATAGGAATTTCAGAAAGACTAATAATTGCATGATCCCATATTTCATTAATTCTAAGATGTACTTTTTTTCACATTTTAACATCTCTGAGATCAGGATGTATCTTACAATTGATGGTATCCTAAAATTTATAATTGGCAGCATTTATTTCTTTTAGTGGTCTAAAAATTTTTCTTACGACAGATGGTATCTTAGGCTAAATGAAATATAGTTATTAAAATATTAAAAGCTTTTCTCTAATAATGCTTTCTAACTCATCTAAGTCACAATACAATTATAATTCAAACAGTTCTAAAATCAAAACTAAATGAACTTAAGATTCACATTTTACCTTTTTAGAAAACTAGTGACTAGGCTAAGCTCAAAATAACAGATAATTAAAAGAAAACACTTCTTTAAAAAAATGTAGGAAAAAGTCTAGATTTAAGAAGCAGAAATAACAGAAAGGGGGGAAAAAAAAGACTTGAAGATGTTCAGTCAGTAGTAACTTCCATGGAAGTGGAGGCATGAAATACCCCTAGAGCTTAATCTATAAAAAGAAACAAATATTAGGAACATGGCAGGGGTTAACACAGATAACAAATTGTTTAGGAGAAAAGATACTGTTGTATTATTTCTCCCTCCTAAAGGAAGAATCCTTGTCACCCTTTAAACGAAAATATGGTATCGGTAGTTGAAATAATTGTAATTAAATGTAAAATTGTAAACATTCTTAGTAAATTAAAAACCAACCTACCAGCATTGTCTTCCTTCTGGCTCAATCTGTTTCACCTTCAGGTAATCCTAGGATAGGGGCTCCTTTTCAGATCCCCAGTTTTTCATGTCGATCTTCTACCTCCCTGTGGCAACAATATTTTCTAATTAAAAGAGTCCTTTTGTGCCACAGGGAGGATTTCTGATGGTATAACAAATACAAAAGTTATCACAGCTCATCATGAAGTCAACTTAGTCTTGAGATTTTTCAAGAAAGAAATTTGGCTCCTGAACTTATTTTTCAAGACAGAAATCTGGTTTTATTTTTTTTAACTGCATTTCAAAAAGCTAAATTTTCATTTACTTAAAAAAAAAAGCAGTGCTTTCTTGTTGAATTATGTAAAAATTCTTATCATTTGTCTATCTTTTAAACTAATCTCTAAACACAATTTTGTTGATCACAAAAAGAAGGTAAGTTTTCTTGATCATTTCTTTAACTATTAACACCAAATTTTTATATTTTGATACCTGGTTAAAAAACGAAGTCCTACTCCTAATCAGAAGAGAGAAGTAGGAAGCTACCAGACTGCTTTCAGCCAATGTCTATTAGTAAAGATTAGTAAATCTACTTGTATTACAAAACATAATGTTAACTTTGCCTAAAATGTACATTTAAAAAAGGCCAGCAAGAAATATCAAAAGCAATGCATGCTGTTCCCTTGCTGGGAAGAGATTATGAGTGATTTTCACTCTTTGTTTTTCTTTGTAATACTTCCCAATTTCTCCAATAAGCATGTGTTGATTTTATTATAAGAAAAAACCCTCAAATTTAGGTGTAAGTATGAATGATTAAAACCAACTATGACTTTAAGATGAAGTTATTCTAATATGACAACATTATGGCTCTGATATATTTTGGATGGCCATATTGATGTTTTTGGACGACTACCTTTTTATATTTTAAATAACCCTAAAGTATTCAATGTTCAGCATATTAACAAAAAAGAAAATACATTTAAGATTTTACATAAATGGTTCCTGATTATACTGCAGTACCGAGGCAAAACTCAATTTATTTCAATCTGTATTTCCTAACAGTTATGTGTTAAACACTATATTATATACTATATTCAACAAAATTAAAAAGTATGGTCCTTGTCTTCAAGAGACTTATATATTCACTTGAAAAACCAGAGGTGTATGGATACACACAAGAACAGTATAAGAAAGTACATGATCAAGTGCCTTAGTCCAGATGGTCTAACAGAGGATCAGGTATGGGAGTGTTTAATGTGGGCCATAATCACTGTGGAAAGTTTTTTGTAGGAGGGCCTTTAAGAAAATGGATCAAACCTAGTCCTGATAGGAAACTATTTGAGAAAAAGCTCAGAAGCATAAATAGCACAGTCCATTCAAGAGGCAATAAGGAAAGCAGCTAGAATACAATGTTTCAGTAGATAAAAAGGCCAGATTGGAAGGATCTACTTCTGGATGATTCCATGAGTCACTGAATTTGGCAGAGGAGTGGCTTTTGAAATCTGATGAACAAAGAGCTTTAGGAGAATGCTAAATGTAGGTGCCAAAGCACAAAAGTTAAGGAAGGAATGACAAGGAAAAAGTACAGACTGAAGGTATAGAGCTTTTTTTTTTTAAAGTGGAAGTGAGAGGAAAGAGAAAAATGCAACAGAGAAGCAAACAAATGTTCTGTTTTTATGTATAAAAGACTTTCTCCGTACTTGAAGGCATAAGGAAAGATTCTAATGAAGTTAAGGGGATACTTATGGAGCACTTACTATATCAAAAGCACTGTGCTTTATATATTTATATTATGTAGTCCTCATGACCTTGAATTACTAGTTTATGACAATGAAACAGACTGTGAAAAAGTTAAATACTTATAGGTAAGTAATAAAGTAGGAATCTAAAACCACAACTAACTAACCATCAATATTCTTCCCTTTTCTTCTAAAGAGAACTACTTAAAAGGTTTTAAAAAGAAAAAATGTTAACCTTAGGAATAGGATTTTCTATCATTTTTGACCACTCTCGGCTCTTCATGTTCCTCAAAATGTAAACATTCCTTAAGGTTAATTCCTTAATTCTGTGTCCTTTGTTCTTGATCATAGAAAGCCAAACACAGAATTTAAATATCTTCTCTCTTGGAGAACTCTCTCAAAAACCTTTCCTTTTGGAGATTCCATTTATTACCATGGCATCAATGACTATGATTTCCAAAAGTCTCTCCTTGACCTTTCTTTACTAAGCTTCAGTTGTACTTAGATATTTTCCATTTACCCCCTCTAGATCTATTCTTTACCTTTCTTGATGCTGCTCTCAGTCTCTGGAGGCTGACTTCAACGGGACTCCTACTGCTTTAAATTGCATTGGGTCAAAGGAGAGCTTTGGCAGGGGATTAGAGGGAAGAAGGAGAAGAAAATCAGAGTCCTTATTCCCTGGCTCCCTCTCTGTGGCGTCATCCTCAAGCCAGCTGCGTCATTTGCTCGAAGGTCCCAGATTGTCCCAAGGTGACCCTCTTTCCAGGGCTCTCTTCTTCTGGGTTCCAGCAACCATTCCCTCCCTTTGGGCCTCAGGCCAAAGGACAGAAACAGCGCTGCAGCTGCCACCTCTGGACTACTGCTCTATTTCTTAAGCTCACCCTACACTTGCCCATATATTTATAACTAGTCATTCGGTAAGACATTTTTAAAATTACCCTAATTTGAATATAACATCTCCTTTGTGATGGGACTCTGGGTATATATTTGTGCATCTTTAAATACTTCAATATTTCTCCTTAGATGTTCTGCTTCAACTCAAAATCAACACACCTACTACCAAACTTACATGCTTCCCAAAACAGTCTTGCCTTCCTCAAATCGCTATGATACTATGGCCATCACTTAAGGTCAAAAAACCCTGAGCGGTATCTTACCTAACTATGCCTCTCCCCCTAAGTTGTCATGTCGAATGTTGTTAGAGCATATCCAGTAGTATTGCTTATACAAGTTCCTTCTGTTCCTCTCACTTCTACCTCGTTCTGCTCAAGTCATGTCTTAACTCATACTACAACGGCTACTCTACCTGCTTCATCCCCTACAATCATCTGCTATCTCCTGAGATCCTAATTACATAGTACGTTCTACTCAAAACCTTCCAAACCTCTTTGCTTCTTACATGCCTAATCACTAACTCTTGGTTCAAATCACAATCTAGTCACAACTCCTAATGAAACCCCGTCATGACCTCATTTACTCAGTACCTTCTAAACATGCCTTGAACTTCAGTATTCCCATTCTTAATTATATTTCCCTCAGCCTACAGTACCTTTCATTTACCTCCTATCTGCCCATCCAAACCCTACTATCTGTCCTCCTTCCTTACTTTCTCTAAACATTCCCTAATCCCGTGAATTGAGTTTTCCTCTTCGGAAAGTTTCTTTGAATTTATAAGTAACACCCTATTGGTTCTATACTGCTTTATATTTTCAATATTATTTATATTACGTATAAGTACATTATTAACTCCCTGAGGGAAAGAAATATGTTGAAAATGGTGCCCTTGCACATAAGAAATGCAAACTATTTACTGGCGTATTATCATAAATTAATGTGGAAATTTAAGAGGATAAATATAGCAAGTTAAGATGCAAGATGAAGAAACAGATCCTAAACGACTAAATCTTCTCAGTTAAGCCTTAAAAGATTTCTATCAAAACTTATCTACCATTGATTGCATTGGTATAAACTTACTACTTTTTAAATGGTAACCTGTAATAGCCTTTTAAAATTTGTATGTGCTTTATACATATGTACATATATATAGTTTTTTAAGAGTGAACATAAAGACTGCAATTTCGAGTATTAGTAGGGAATCCCAGAGACTCCCTTCCATCCCCAACTCAGCACCTCAGTCTATCCAGCAGGTCTCCAATTTCAGTATATGTGCTGCCGAAGCGAGGACCAGCCAGCAGGTCTCCAGAGCGGTGGGCTCTGCAGCCACTGGCAAAGGTATTTCCAGCCTGCCGGTCAAGACCACCCTCCATTCATACTTCACTGCTATTCCTCAAAGACTCTTTATGATTTCTGATATCCAGTCATCATCAAAAAGCAATCTATTGTTTTAAAAAAGCAATTTATAACTTTAGATGAATATGCTTAAAGTCTCAAACATATTTGGTTCTTCCTATAAAATTTGAGAGGATTACTATTACTCCTAAGCTTTGAGGAAAATGTAGATTTTCTTTGTCTATTAAAGACATTTACTATTAACGATGAGAAATCATTTTATACATAAAATTAGACGGCTAAATATACATCAGTATGTAATTTTAATACTCCAGCCTGGATTTCATCATGAACATTGTTTCTGGTATAGACATACACATATGGGTATATAGGAATAAAAGAAGAAAAACTTCAATGTAAACATGCAGAGAACTGATATAACATGTCACTAAATATAACAATGAACATTTTATAGGCTAATATAATCTAAGTTATAATGTAGGAGCATTCCAGGAAGCATTTCCTAGATGTACAAAAGGAAATCTTGTTTTATACGGATCTCATGTCCACCAATTCACCAAATAAAAACCATTGTAGACATCTTATAAATATTCCTTTCCTTTTCTTCCCAGTCAGCTTCTTCTCCAAAGTCTATATGTTTATAGAATTGAAGTTAAAAATTTATACCATCACAAGAAATGAACCTGATCCTAATCCACTCCCTAAAAGGAAACATACATCAGGATAAGTCATAACAACATTTATTTATCTGTATATGTGCTAGATGTCAGAAGAATGAAAATTTATTCAGATTTTAACTTTTTAAAAATGCATTTTATTCTTTATGGGGTGCCTGGCTGGCTCAGTTGGTGGAGCATGGGACTCTTGATCTTGGGGTTATAAGTTCGAGCCCCATGTTGAGTGTAAAGATTACTTAAAAATAAAATCTTTTTTGGGGCGCCTGGGTGGCTCAGTCATTAAGTGGCTGCCTTTGGCGCAGGTCATGATCCCAGGGTCCTGGGATCGAGCCCCGCATCGGGCTCCCTGCTCAGCGGGGAGTCTGCTTCTCTCTCTCCCACTCACCCTGCTTGTATTCCAACCCCCCCGTCTCTCTCTCTCTCTCTCTCTCTCTCTCTCTGTCAAATAAATAAATAAAATCTTTAAAAAATAAAATAAAATCTTTTTTAAAACGCATTTTATTCTTTAAATAAAAACAAAATTAAGTTCAGATTAACTGACTTTAAACTAATCTATATATATTAACAATCCTTATAAATTTACATTAAAGACTCACGAGCCATAGTATTTTCAAATAACTCAGTATATTGTAGTCTCAAGTTCCACATGCCTTATGATGAATAGATGGGAGTGTTTTAAATTGTTCTGGTCATACATGTAAGAAATGTATGAGCCAGTAGATTTCAGTCTGAATTTGGTATTGCCTTTAAAAGACTTATAAATGAATTCTAAGTTTTACAGTTTTATTCTATAAAAAGAGACAAGAATAGCTATACTATACTATTCTTTATTTTTTGAAGGAGTAAAGCAAACATAGATTTAAAAAAATGAGCCAGAATGGAATTAAAAATGTTTAAGACGAACTTCTCACGTTCTTCTAGACTATTTTAGAATAATTTACTAACATTTCTTTTTAGTGTTGAAGAAAAGCCAATCTAAAAAATATTATCAACTAGTCAAAAACCATTTTCAAAATATCACAAAAGTATTCTTTTAGCAAGACTATGTATATCCTTTTTCAATATTACAATAATTCATATCTCTGCCCTGCAAATAATTATCCCCATCCTCAGAGTTCAAGATAACTAAGAAAATAAAGTCCCTTGAACAGATTATATTTGCTTCCTGTTTGGAATTGTTTTTACCTGAGCTTTAAATTAATGAAGCACTGATGGTCAATTATACAACCCATAAGATTTGGCTGACCTGCTCTGGTATTTTAATGTGATAAGTATGTATAATTTTCTACTAATGGGAATTTGGTACTGTAGCTTTCATACTTTCCAAAGTTTCCAATTTGCTATCAAAATCAGAGTTTTATTTTTTTTATCAAAACATTTTCCAGGGGCGCGTGAGTGGCTCAGCGGGTTGAAGCCTCTGCCTTCAGCTCAGGTCATGATCTCAGGGTCCTGGGATCAAGCCCCATATTGGGCTCTCTACTCAGCAGGGAGCCTGCTTCCTCCTCGCTCTCTGCCTGCCTCTCTGCCTACTTGTGATCTCTCTCTCTGTGTCAAATAAATAAATAAAATCTTTTAAAAAAAAAAAATTTTTCCAGAAATTTCAAGCAGATTCTTTTTTTTCATTCAACTTAAGCTATCATACTTTTGTTTCTTGTGTTATTAGTTTTCTGTTTAGTTACACCCTAGTTACACTCCTGTAATAAAATCAGTTATAATATCTACTTCAAAATATCATCCTGCGTAATACTTTTAACTGTACTTCCTATTCTTTTCCTCAAGAAGAAAATTTATGTCTGCCAGGATGCTTCTAGCTTCAGACCGGAAAACTCTCCAAAACCCTCAAAAAAACACTCATTTGTCTTTCCACCACTTGCATTATCTACTGTAAATCAAGTACCCCTCCAGTCCAGTCACAAAGCCTATATGAAGTGTTTAGCTACCTATTTTGAGAAAATGAATTAACTATCACTTCACACGGGGTTTGCTGGCACTGTTGTCATCATTGCTCTGCAGAGCAAGGTAACTTTCAATCCCGCAGCTCAATAAAAAATAAAACTGGAGGAAAAAAAGAAAATCAAAATAAAACTGGAGGAAAAACAGCAGTAAGCTAGAAGAAGCTAGTAGTCTTAGGGAGTGCTAGTGGCTTCAACAAGCAGAAGAACATCAAATATTCAAAATTTTTAGTCATGGGACTCTGCTACATTTATAGAAACTTATCTATATACTTAAGAGTGATAGGGCACCTGAGTGGCTCAGTCGGTTAAGCGTCCAACTCTTGACCTTAGCTCACGTCTTGATCTCACAGTTGTTGAGTTCAAGCCCCATGTTGGGCTCCATGCTGGGCATGGAGCCTACATACATACATATGTACATAAATATTTAAGAGTGTTTATTAGAATTGTAAACCAAGTATAAGGATTCTTTTTCTCCATTAAGAGCTAAAGGTAAATTTTAATGTTTATTATTACACAATAGTCACTACAATCTTTCTGGTAAAACACTCTATTTTCTTTATGGTCAGTGGCAAAAATGAAAAGGTTTCCAAGAATTATATATATTAATCTCCAATTAAACATAATTACCTCACCATAGAGAGACTGAAATACAAAAATTTCTCAGAAGACAAAAAGGGAAGGAGACTCTGATAGACTGCTACAAAGATGCTTCTGATCTAAGAAAAAAGGAATCCTACTACTCCACCAGTATCAATTCAAAAAAACTCTTAATCTGTTATAGAATGAGAATACTGTCTTTATTTTCGAATTAAAAAGTTACCCTCATATACTAGCCTATAGACTCCTGTAAGTAAGTAACTAGTCAATATTCATGCTCTCAGGGGAAAAAATGATAATTTTATTATCATGTGCCTATAATCTTGTCCTTAGGATCCATGATATGAGACCTGTTATACTCCAAAGAACTGTAATCTAGAACTTTATATCAGTTCCCTTAAATAAGAGATGTTTCACTGGTTTCCAAGCAAAAAAAGATTCTTTGGTATAGTACTCATTTGGCAATAGTAATATTGACACTTATAAAATAAGAAGTTACAAATAATGAACATTTTATGAGATGTCTACCTGTTTCCACGTTCTCGGTCTCAACTTCTTGTTCTTCTGCCACATCTTGCATCATGTAGGTCTCATCATCATAGACCAGAACCTGGGCTGCATAGCCCTGCTCTAATCTGGCACTCGGAACTGGCTCCACAATCACTGCTGGATATTCAGAAACCTTTTCAGTTTCCTACAAGAGCAAATTGAGAAAATAATCAACCTTTTTATTCACAAATTCTGGATTTACTTATAAATACTTGAGTTTCCATAGTCTCAAGGGGGCTACAAAATGAGTGTCATGTACTATAATCATGAATGTAAAAACCAAAACAAGAGGTGAAAAGGGAACTTTAATAATCAAGTCTCAGGAGGTAACATTTTATTTTATTTTTTAAAGATTCTATCTATTTATCTGACAGAGAGAGAGATATCACAAGTAGGCAGAGAGGCAGGCAGAGAGAGAGGGGGAAGCAGGCTCCCTGCTGAGCAGAGAGCCCGATACGGGGCTCGATCCCAGGACCCTGGGATCACGACCTGAGCGGAAGGCAGAGGCCTTAACCCACTGAGCCACCCAGGTGCTCCAAGAAGGTAACATTTTAAATAAGCAGGGCTTTAGGATTAAGATGACAAATTAAAAATGTGCATACAATTGCACTGTCTCATGAAACTCAGAAAAACAAAGTAAAAGACTTTTCAACACAAACTCATAAGGAGAAGACATAAGAGCAACAAAATCTTGGAAGATTGAAAGTGGATAGGAAGTGTTATGAAGTGGTTTAGCAAACCCAGGAAAGCCAAATAAAGCCTGGCAGCAAAAAGAAGCTGAGAAACAACACACTTTTACACTGCAGAACCCACAGAAAGCAACACTTGTCACTCCTGGAAATGGAGCAGCAGGTGTAGAGAAAGAGGAGGGGCTCAAACAGGAAGATTCCAAAAAAGCTGTCTGAAAAGCACTTTGATTCCTAGACCCGTTCCCTCCTCCACGATGCTAGGCATCTGGCCCTCACCTCAGCAGAAGATTGGAGAATTAACTTTCTGGCGATGGAAAAACAAAAGCATCTTTGAGGTATATCAGGCATATTTGTTAGTATCGGTATTGCACCAAAAACAGAGTTTTCAATCAGCTTTTTAGTCCTCCACTCTTAATGATGAACAGACAGCCAAGTATCACTAGTCATCTAAGGAAGAGCCTCTATCACAGAATATAAAAATATACGTACATACCCACACACATATAGGGCATATTCCTCAGAGAGATGAGATATTATATCCATAAAATAAGAACGGAATACAATTCAATAAAGACATTTAAAAAGAAAGCGTTCCCATAAGTTAAAAACATGACAACTGAAATGAAAAAGACAGAGGCTTGGAAGATAAAATTGAGGCAGTGTTCCAGAAACCACAGAAACAAGATGAAGGTTTAAAAAATAAGGGAGAAAAGAGAATGGTACCAGAGAACAGTCCAGGAGGTTCAATATCTGAATGACAGAGTTCCAGAAGAAGAAAATAGGGGAGGGGGGAAAAAAGGCTAGAAAACAATTACAGACTTCTAGAAAAGATTTCCTGAGCTGACACGTATGAGCTGCCCACTTGAAAGGACCTACCAGATATTTAATATAAGAAATTAAGGAAGACATACAATGAGGCACACCACTGTGAAATATCACAACACTAGGGACAAAAAGGAAGATTCTACAAGTTTCTAGAGAGAAAACGCAGATCACATACAAAGAATATGGTCTCAGACTTTAGTCTTCTCAACAGTCATATTAAAAAGAAAGTGACATTGAAACCATTTCTTCAGATTAGAAAGAAAGGAACATTATTTCTTTTTTTTTTTTTTTCTTTTAAGATTTTATTTACTTATTTGACAGAGACACAGTGAGAGAGGGAACACAAGCAAGGGGGACGGGAGAGGGAGAAGCAGACTCCCTGATGAGCAGGGAGCCCAATGGCAGGGCTCCATCCCAGGACCCTGGAATCATGACCTGAGCCGAAGGCAGACATTTAATGACTGAGCCACCCAGCCGCCCCTAGGAAGGAACATTATTTCTAACCTAGAATTCTCCAGCCAGTCAAATCATCTTATGAAAATTAGGTATTTTCTCAAATACGAAAGATCTCAAAACAGCTACCTTCCATACATCCTTTCTCAAGAAGCAAGTGGAGAGTGTATTTCATCAAAACAAAAGTAAAATTTTAATAAAGACAACAACTTAAGATAGAGAATATGGGAAATTCAAACTGGGAGAGAAACACCAGTAATCCTGAGTAGAACTGTGAAGAGAGAGTCTAGAATGCCAGCTGTGCACTGGATTTACAGGGCAACCTGTCTAGATTGTAGGAACACAATTCCTGAGATAGGATGAGAAACTGCCATCACCAAGACAACCACTAGCATTGTTCCTAAGGGCAGAGTGTCCAAACAAGCCTATTCCCAGTTTTTATTCATATTTGGCTTACTTTGATGTATCTACCTTGCATTGCTACCTAGATCAGCTAAGAACACTCATTTCACCTCCTACATGTATCCTGCTTTGATCTACTTACTCTTAAGTGTTAGAAAAAGGCCACAAAGTGCTTAGAAACAAACAAACGAAAAGCAGAATGGCTTTCCCTGTGACTTTATACACACCTGCTGAACAAACCTGGACCACCAGGTCATCCCACTGCCTGAAACCTGACCAAGATGACCCTAGGCCTCCAAGAACTAACTCATGACATTCCTTACAGATTTCCCGAGTAGAACCTCTTGAAACTCAGTGAATGTGATGCGAGACTAGACTTCCTTTTCCTGGAAGCTTTAATCTAACTGTGGTGATGCTATCGCTTCCTAACTCAGTTAGCTTAGGGCATTATTCACTTTCTCAAAGTACAACAACTTGTTGTTTAGGAATATATCCAAAGACAATAAAGCTATAAAGAAAAGTAAAGAAGAGTACCACATAAGCCAGGATAATGGCACCTCTGGGGATATTAAGAGAGGTCACACTACATATTCTAAAATACTACTAATTGCTATTTTTTTTGAAAGATTTTATTTACTTATTTGACATAATGAGAGAGAGATCACAAGTAGGCCAAGAGAGGCAGGCAGAGAGAGAGGGGGAAGCAGGCTCCCTGCTGAGCAGAGAGCCGGATGTGGGGCTTGATCCCAGGACACTGAGATCATGACCTGAGCCGAAGGCAGAGGCTCTAACCCACTGAGCCACCCAGGCGCCCCTTAATTGCTATTTTTTAACCTGATTAATACTAATATTTATTCTTTTTATTCTCAAACTAAAACATAGATATTTTATACACTTCATTTTATATCAAACGTTTCACAAAAAATTTAAATAAATTAAAAACAAAGGTATAATAAATTAAAAATAAGCAAGCCCATATGCTGAATATTAACATTGAATTTCCTACTCTGTATAAGGCAAAAAAGTTTAACATTAAAAAAAAGATCCTGGGGGGCCTGGGTGGCTCGGTCAGTTGAACAACCAGCTCTTGGTTTCAGCTCAGGTCATTATCTCAGGGTCCTGGGATTGACCCCCATTTCAGGCTCTGCGTTCAGGGAGGAGTCTGCTTCCCCTCTCCCTCTCCTGCTCCCTCTGCCCCATCCCCTGCTCAAGCACTCTCTTTCTTAGATAGATAGATAGATAGATAGATAGATAGATAGATAGATAGATAAAACCTTAAAAAAAATCTTTACAAATTGGATATACTAACAGTTGAATCTCCATGCTTCTTTCTCAGCTTTATAATTACAACCTACAGGCAACATCACCAAGCTATAGTAGTTGTTAATGAGAAGCATGGGATAGGTAAAAAGGAGATCTCCACTCATCAGAAACTCAGAATACAACCACGTAAGTGGCATTTGAGCTAGTATTGACCCAAGCAGTGAATACCTTATTTATATATAACTCAAAAGATTCCTAACTTCCTTAATTCTTCTGGAATCTAATCGTATTACTAATAGTAACATTAACTTGTAATTATTTTATATTGTGAACTCTCTACCTCCACCTTACCAGTAGGAAATAAAATCAAATTGTCTAAACTATGCAATACTGGAGCCTAGAATTCTGTACAAGGTCAACTTCCCCATTTATACTCTTTTCCCCATCAATTAGGATTCTAGACCCACTCTTCTCTCTGATATATGTTAGTTGGGTTTTAACATTTCAATGGTTCCTTCTCATTAACTATAAAAAAGAAAAACATCTTTATTTAAAAAAATTCAACTTTTCTTTCTTTTAACAGAACTCCAGATCTTTGCTTCTTATACCTATATACATTCTCAAAAGATAGTCTCTTTGGCTAGTTATCTACACATACCTTGTCATCTGGATTCCACCACCTCACCAAAACTACTCTCTTAAATGTCAATAAGGACTAAATTCTATTCCTATTTTTCATCCTCCTTTCCCTTTCTGCAGTGTCTCATACACTGACACACTCTTACTTCATTTTAAAGACTATTTCTTCCATCTTTTTCGTTCTCTTTCTACCACTCTACTTTTAAGCATCCCTGATTCTTCTTCCATCTCCAGCAACTGAAATACAGCCAATTAACTAGGATTCTGTCCTCAGCATTTCTTCTTTACTCTATTCTACCTTCCCTGGCAAGGCTACCCATTCTTGGGGTTTATTTTAAAATAGTACCTCTATACTGATGATTACTAAATATTTGTCTTCTTCTCTGACTCATCTCCTGAACTCCAGAACCAAGTTTTAAACTACCAACTTAACATTACTCCAAGAATAATCAGCTAATATTCTAAGCTTAATATGTTTTTTGTTTTTTTTTTAAAGATTTTATTTATTTATTTGACAGAGAGAGAGATCACAAGCAAGCAGAGAGGCAGGCAGAGAGAGAGGGGGAAGCAGGCTCCCCACTGAGCAAAGAGTCCAATGTGGAACTCGATCCCAGGACCCTGAGATCATGACCTGAGCCAAAGGCAGAGGCTTTAACCCACTGAGCCATCCAGGCGCCCCTAAGCTTAACATGTTTAAATGGAACAAATTAACATCTTTCCCTGTTCTCCCACTCTGCGTTCTTCTCTAAACCTGTTTCTTCATATTAAAAAAAAGAAAAATAAAAAGAAAAAGGTTACAATATTCATACCTCTCAAATTCCCTTGAAAATTAAATATCCACAAAGTACATACGCTTTGCACAGGGTTTAGAACAGAGTAAATACTCAATTAGTGATAGCTAATTGTTGTATTGTAACATTAGTAATAGTATTCAAGCCTACTATTTGCCCTCAACTTTGGAGGGCATCTTTTCACATTACAATCAGAATTGTATTACTTCTTTATACAAAAAGCTTTCATGACTCCCCATTTGTCTAAAAGGAAAATTGAACATATAAAACAATGGTTTTTAACACTCTTTAAAGTATAACCCTCAACCCACATGTTAGGTGTTGAACTGATTCAGATTAGGGGATTGTAGAACACTTCCTAGAACGGGGTCCTGAGTGGATGAAAAGGATTTTGATAGATGTGGAAGGCAACTGTAGGCTCATGAGCAAAAGTCATGGAAGCTTTCATATTTGAGAATTGGGGAATAAAGCAAGTAATCAAAGAACTGTGAGAAGTAATACAGAAAAAAAGGCTGTAAATGTGGTATATTAATTTTTGAAGCTGTTGTAACACATTATCATAAACAGGGCTGTAATGCTATTAATGTTCCTGCTCTTCCCCTCCCTTATGTTCTACTGCATTCCATATCACCTATGAGTCAATTTACCAGATCATACAGTAATTGTGCACTTCATTTTAAAAGAACTGTCAAATTATACTATTTTATATTTCCACTATAAATGTATGAGTTCCAGTGCTCTACATCCTTTCAACACATGGTATCCCTATTTGTTTGCTTGCTTGTTTGTTCAATTAGAGAGAAAGAGAGAGAGAGAGCGAGCACAAGCTGGGAGAAAAGCAGAGGGAGAGGAGAAGCAGGCTCCCCCCTAAGCAAGGAGCTGAATATAGGACTTGATCCCAGGACCCCTGGATCATGACCTAAGCCAAAGGCAAACGCTTAACCAACTGAGCCAGCCACCCAGGGGTGTCCCTCCAACACATGGGATCCCTGTTATTTTTGTCATTTCGTGTAAGTATATAGTAGTATCTCCCTGCGGTTTTCACTATTCCCTGATAGTGAATAATACTGAGTGTTTTTATATGCACTTATTGGCCATTCATATTATTAACCATTCAAATCTTTCCCCCAATTTAATAGATTATCTCCAACTTATTTTTTTTTTAAGATTTTATTTACTTGAGAGAGAATAAGAGAGAGAGAGCATGAAGGGGGGAGGGTCAGAGAGAGAAGCAGCCTCCGCGCTGAGGGTCTATCCCAGGATCCAGGAATCACAACCCAAGTGGAAGGCAGACACTTAAAGGACTGAGCCACCCAGGCAGGTGCCCATCCTACCTATTATTTTATATATTCTGAATATAAATCCTTTGTCAGTATATATATTGTAAATATTTTTCCAATCTTTGTTTCACCTTTTCATTTTCTTAACGGAATTTTAAAATTTTTTAAAAGACATTATTTATTTATTTGAGAGAAAGAGAGAACAGCAGGGGGAGAGGCAGAGGAAAGAGAGAGAAGCAGGCTCCTCAATGAGCAGGGAGCCTGATGCGGGGCTGATCACAGGACTCTGGGATCATGACCTGAGCCAAAGGCAGACGCTTAACTGACTAAGCCACCCAGGTGCCCTTTAATGGAATTTTTTTTTTAAGAACAGAAGTTTTAAATTTAAATGAAAGTCACTATTTTTTTCTTTTAAAGCTTTTTTCATGTTTTTGTGTTCAATCTAAGAAAGCATTGACTAATTCAAGTTTGAAAATTTTTTCTCCTGTGTTTTCTTCCAGAAGTTTTTATAGTTTAAACATTTAATTCTATGATCAATTTTGAGTTATTGTCTATGATGTGAGAATGGATTGAGTTCATCTATTTGCATACGGATATCCAGTAGTTCCACCATTATTTGTTTAAAAGACTATCCTTTCTCCACCAAATTACATTACCACCATTATTGAAAATTAATCAGTGTTACGTGGATCTCTATTGTTTCACTGATCTACATGTCTGTTGGCATATCAAACCACACCATCTCAATTACTGGAACTTCTCGGTAAGTCTTTAAATCAGGTGAATAAGCCCTCCAACTTTGTTTTAACCAAGTCTTCCAATCCATAAATATGGCATAACTCTTCATTTATTCAGGTCTTTAATTTCTCTCAACAATATGTTGCAGTTGTCTGCATATAGATCTTTTATTTACTTTATTAAACCTATTCCTGTATAATTTTGATGCTGCTGAACAGTACCTCTTCTTAAGTTTCATTTTCCAGTTGTATTTTGCTTATATGAACACAACTGATTTTTATATATTCACCTGTTCTAAATTTATTAATTCTAACTGCTGTGTAGGTTTCTTAGGAATTTCTATATACATGATTGTATCATTTAGAAATAAAGGCAGTTTTACTTCTTCTTTTCCAGTCCATAGGTCTTTTATTTTTCTTGCCCTGCAGCAATGTTGGTACTGCAATGTTGAATAGAAGTGGTTAGGACAGACATCTTTGCTTTACTATCAACCTTAAAAGGAAAACATCCCCCTTTTCACCTTTAGGCATGATACTGGCTATGGGTTTTTCACAGATGCACTTACCAGGTTGAAGAAGTTGCCCACATTACTAGTTTAGGGAATCTGTATAATAGGTGTTGAACTTTGGCAAATGGGTTTTCTGTGGCTACTGATACAATCACATGATTTTTCCTTTTTACTTTGTTAATGTGATGAATTACATTGATTGATTAAACGTACCTTGCTGAGATAAACCCCATTTGAGATATATGATCCTTATGCTAGTATTTTGTCAAGAATATTTTTATCTACTCCCATGAAGGATACTGTTTGTAGTTTTCTTTTCCTATGTATCTCTGGTCTTGGTATCAGAATAATGCTGGCCTCAAAATGAGTTAGGAAATGCTATGTTGTCTATTTTCTGAGTTATGTAAAATTGTTATTATTTCTTGCCTACTTATTAAATCATCAATAAAGCCAGGGCACCTGGGTTGATCAGTCAACTAACTGTCTGACTCTTAATCTCAGCTCAGGTCCTGATCTCAGGGCTCTGATCTCAGGATTGTGAGTTCAAGTCTTGCCTTGGGCTCCATGCTCGGCCTAGAGTCTATAAAAAAAAAAAAAAAAAATGCAGGCCTAGACTATCAATAAGGCCAATTTTTTTAAAAGATTTTATTTATTTATTTGAGAGACAGAGAAAGTGAGAGAGAGCATGAGAGGAGAGAAGGCCAGAGGAAGAAGCAGACTCCCCACAGAGCCGGGAGCCCAATGCAGGACTTGATCCCGGAACTCAAGGATCATGACCTGAGCCCAAGGCAGCTGCTCAACCAACCAAGCCACCCAGGCGCCCTCAATAAGGCCAATTTACCGTGGAAAGTTCTTTGTGGAAGAGATTTTGTCTAAGAATTCAATTTATTTTAAGATAGGTGCTATTCAGACTTTCTTATTTCTTTTGGAATGACTTTCAAGGATTTTGTCCATTTCATCTCAGTTGCCAAGTTTATTGGCATAAAGTTGTTCATAATAATTAGTGTCAATACTAAAGACTCTTTCATTCCTTATACTAGTAATTTTTTAAAAGATTTAATTTATTTACTTGAGGAGTGCATGCACACGAGCAGGGAGTAGGGGCAGAGGGAGACGGAGAAGCAGACTCCTCACTGAGCAGGGAGCCCAACTCGGGACTTGATCCCAGGACCCTGGAATTACAAGTGGAGCCGAAAGCAGAAGCTTAACTGACTGAGCCACCCCGGTGCCTTCTATTAGTAATTTTTGCCTCATGGTTTTGTTCTGTTTTCCTTCTGCAGTCTACTTAGAGATTTATCTATTTTATTAATTTTTTCAAAGGACCAGCTGGTAGTTAATTTCTCTAACATTTGTTCATTTTCTACCTTTGTTTTTATTTTTATTTCCTTCCTTCCACTTTGGGTTTAATTTGATCGTCATATTCTAGCTTGAGATGAAAGCTTAAATGATCTTAGACTATACTCTTTTTCTAATTAACATAAGTACTTAAAGGTATAAATTTCCCTCTAAGCACTGCTTTAACTACATCCCTCAAATTTTGATATACTGTGTTCTCATTTTCATTCAATTAGAATATTCTCTAATTTCTCTCGTCATTTCTTTTTAATCCATGAGTTATATAAAAGTGAGCTGTTTAATATCCAAATTATTTGAGGACTTTTCAAGAGTTTTTTGTCGTTAACTTCTTTTTTTGTTTTTGTTTTTTTGTTTGTTGTTGTTAACTTCTAATATAATTCTGCTTTGGTCAAAAAACTTTCTCTGTATGATTTCAAACATTTAAAAAATAGATATGGGGTACCTGGATGGTTCAGACAGTTAAGCATCCGACTTTTTTTTAAAACATAGACTAACATTTTATTTTATTTTATTTTATTTGGATAGAACAATCATTTTTTAATGTAAACTCAATTAACATATAGTGTATTGTTAGTTTCAGAGGTAGAGTTCAGTGATTCATCAGTTCTTTATAACCCCCAGTGCTCATTATATCATGTGCCCTCCTTAATGCCTATCACCCAGTTACCCCATCCCCCCTACCCGCTACCCTCCAGCAACCGTTTGTTTCCTATGATTAAGAGTCTCTTATGGTTTGTCTCCCTCTGTTTCTGCCTCTTCTTTTTCCTTCCCTTCCCCTGTGCTCCTCTGTTGTTTCTTAAATTCCACATGAGTGAAATCATGTAATTGTCTTCCTCTGCTTGACTCATTTCACTTAGTATAATACCCTCTAATTCTATCCATGTCCTTGCAAATGGCAAGATTTCATTTCTTTTCATGGTTGAGTAATATCCCATTGAACATACATACCACATCTTCTTTATCCATTCATCTCTTGACAGACACCCGCACTTTTTCCATAGTTTGGCTGCTGCAGACATTGCTGCTATAGACATTAGGGTGCAGGTGCCCCTTCAGATCACTACATTTGTATCTTTGGGGTAAATACCTAGTAGTGCAGTTGCAACTACCTAGTAGTTGCAGTAGCTCTAGTTTTAACTTTTTGAGAAAACTGTATACTGTTTTCCAGACTGGCTGTACCAGCTTGCATTCTGACCAGCAATGTGAGAATTTTCTTTCTCTGCAGCCTCGCCAACATTTGTTGCTTCCTGACTTGTTAATTTTAGCCATTCTAACTGGTGTAAAGTGGTATCTCATTGTGGTTTTGATTTGTATTTCCCTGATGCCAAGAGATGTTGAGCATTTTTTCAGGTGTCTGTTGGCCATTTAGATGTCTTCTTTGGAGAAATGTCTGTTCATGTCTTCCGTCCATTTCTTGACTGGATTATTTATTCTTTGGGTGTTGAGTTTGATAAATTCTTTATAGATTTTGGATACTAGCCCTTTAGCTGATAAGGCATTTGCAAATATCTTCTCCCATTCTGTCGGTTGTCTTTTGGTTTTGTCAACTGTTTCCTTTGCTGTGCAGAAGCTTTTTATCTTGATGAAGTCCCAATAGTTCATTTTTGCCTTTGTTTCCCTTGCCTTGGGAGATGTGTCTAGCAAGAAATTGCTGTGGCCGAGGTCAAAGAGGTTGCTGCCTGCGTTCTCCTTTAGGATTTTGATTGATTCATGTCTCACGTTTAGGTCTTTCATCCATTTTGAGTTTATTTTTGTGTATGGTGTAATAAAATAGTCCAGTTTCATTCTTCTGCATGTGGCTGTCCAATTTTCCCAACAGCATTTGTTGAAGAGACTGTCCTTTTTTCTATTGGATATTCTTTCCTGCTTTGACGAAGATTAGCTGACTATAGAGTTGAGGGTCCATTTCCAGATTCTCTATTCTGTTCCGTTGATCTATGTGTCTGTTTTTGTGCCAGTACCATACTGTGTTGATGATCACAGCTTTGTAATAGAGCATGAGGTCTAGAATTGTGACACCACCAGCTTTGGTTTTCTTTTTCAACAATTCTTTGGCTATTCAGGGCCTTTTCTGGTTCCACACAAATTTTAGGATTATTTGTTCCAGTTCTGTGAAAAATTTTGATGGTACTTTGATAGGAATTGAGTTGAATGTACAGATTGCTCTATGTAGCATAGATATCCTAACAATATTTGTTCTTCCAATCCATGAGCATGGAATGTTTTTCCATTTCTTTGTGTCTTCCTCAATTTCTTTCATGAGTGTTCTATAGTTTTCAGAGTACAGATCCTTTGCCTTTTTGCTTAGGCTTATTCCTACATATCTTAAGATTTTCGGTGCAGTTGTAAATGGGATTGACTCCTTAATTTCTCTTTCTTTTTGCTCATTGTTGGTGTATAGAAATGCAGCTGATTTCTGTGCATTGATTTTATATCCTGCCACTTTGCTGAATTCATGTATGAGTTCTAGCAATTTGGGGGTGGAGCTTTTTCGGTTTTCCACATAGAGCACCATGTCATCTGCAAATAGTGAGAGTTTGAGTTCTTCTTTGCCAATTTGGATACCTTTTATTTCTTTTTGTTGTCTGATTGCTGAGGCTAGGACTTCTAGTACTATGTTGAATAACAGTGGTGAGAGTGGACATGCTTGCATGTTCCTGACCTTAGGGGAAAAGCTCTCAGTTCTTCCCCATTGAGAATGATATTCGCTGTGCGCTTTTGTATATGGCTTTTATAATATTGAGGTGTGTTCCCTCTATCCCTACACTAGAGTTTTAATGAAGAAAGGAAAGCATCCAACTTTTGATTTCAGCTCAGGTTGTGATCTCAGGCTCGTGGGATCGAGCCCCGAGTCAGTCTCCTCAATGAGTGGAAAATCTGATTTCTCCCTTGCCCCTCTGCAACTCCCCCAGCTCACGTGTTCTCTCTAAAATAAATAAATAAATCTTTTTTTTTAAAAGTATTGACATGTGTAGGTACACCTGCCTAGACAAGTTGGTGGACCATGTGACTCTGGAGCTCAGAGTTGTGAGTTTGATCCTCACATGGAGTGTAGGTTTTATTTTTAAAAATAAAAATTAAAAAAAAAAAACTTAAAAAAATGTATTCGGGTATATAGCCCACCATATGATCTATCTTGGTTCACTGTCCATGTGCACTCAAAATGAATGTGTACCCTGGTACTAGATACCTAGTTTTAGGCAGGTAGAGATTCCCATAAATGTCCACTAGGTGAAGTTGGTTGATGATGTTGTTGAAGTCTTCTATATCCTCACTGATTTTCTAATTGTCCTATCAGCTTCCAAGAGGAATGCAGCAATCTCCAGCTAATACGGTGCATTTATCTGTTTTCTTTCAGCTCTATCACTTTATGCCTTGTGTATTTTGAAGCTCTAATATTGGTGCATACACATTTCTTGATAAATGGTCCTTTTATCATTTATGAAATGTCTATCTTTATCCCTGGTAATTTTTTTTTTAAGATTTTATTTATTTGACAGAGAGACACAGTGAGAGAGGGAACACAAGCATAGGGAGTGGAAGAGGGAGAAGCAGGCTTCCCATCAAGCAGGAAGCCCAATACGGGGCTCTATCCCAGGACCCTGGGATCATGACCTGAGCTGAAGGCAGCCGCTTAACAACACCCAGGCGCCCCATACCTAACCTATTTTTAATCTTATCCAGTGAAATTTTTACAAATAGTATGTATTTCATTTCTGGAAGTTTTGTTTATTTTTTACCTCTTTTATGGCTCTCCTCTGAGGTTGTTTTCTTTTAACTTCTTAAGCATATTTATAATGGCTGTTTTGAAGTCTTATCTGCTAATTTCATCATCTCTGTCACTTGTTTTTCTATCTTGACAGTTTTTTTTTTCCTTTAAGTTATACGTTACATTATACCTCCTTCTTTGCATTTAACATGACTGGGTGTTAAGATGTGTAAATTTTACACTGTTGGGCGCAATTTACATAGTATTTTGTAATTTTAATAATTTTACTATGACGTTTAAGTTCCTTATAGGTCAAGGGGCACCTGGCTGGCTCAGACTGAAAAGCATGCAACTCTTGATCTCAGTGTTGTGAGTTCAAGCCCCATGTTGGGTGTAGAGATTACTTAAAAATAAAATCTTAAAAAAAAAAAAAAAAAGGTTGCTTATGGATCAACTTTTTCTTTTTTTTTTTTTTTTAAGATTTTTATTTATTTGACAGAGAGAGAGAGAGAGAGATCACAAGTAGGCAGGGAGGCAGGCAGAGAGAGAGAGGGAGGCAGGCTCCCTGCTGAGCAAAGAGCCTAATGCAGAGTCTGATCCCAGGACCCTGAGATCATGACCTGTGCCGAAAGCAGAAGCTTTAACCCACTGAGCCACCCAGGCGCCCCGGATCAACTTTTTCAAGTCCTGTTTAACTTTTTAGGGCAAGTCTGAACTGCCCTTTATTTCAGAACTACTTTAGCCTTACCGGAAGGGATAACTCTTCTGAGGCTCTAGGAATGCCCTGAGCATTTAACAAGGACTCTCTCTTCTAACTGCTTAGAATTCTAATATCTCCCAGCCTTGAGTGAACTCTGATTTTTCAGTAAATTATTGGGTCTATACTTTTTTGGTCATTCTTGGCTGGTTTCATGGAGTTTCATATTATATCTGGGAAGCTTATTCAGCTAAAATCCAGAGTACCTGAGGCTGAGTTCTGGTATTTGTTCTCTGAGTAGCTTCTTCCTCTCAGATACTCTGCACTTCAAATTAGTGTTTGCCTTTCCAAATTCCAAATTTTAGGCAACCGTCTTGGGTACCCTCCCTCCAAGGGAGCTTTGTACTACCACTTTGTTATCGCTCAATAAATCGCTCAATAAACCTTGCTTTGCTGCCCCAAAACAAAAAAACAAAAACAAAAAACAAATTCCAAATTTTATTTCCTCAATTCAGTGACACTGTCACTCTTTGTTTGGGTTCCTCCTCCCTACACTGTGATCCAGATAGTGGCTCCAAGCAATGAGTCAGTACAATCAGAGGTCACCTGCTCTTCTCTTGGGAAGCATAGCCCTGTCCCTCCTGATGTCCAATTGTCTTAGTCCATTCAGGCTGCTGCAACAAAATACCACTATGTGGCTTAAAAACAGTAGAAATTTATCACAGCTGTGGGAGCAATAAATCCTAAATCAGGGTGCCAGCATGACTGGATGAGAGTCTTTTTCTAGGTCAAGAACTCGTTATCGTATCCTTACATGGCAGAAGGAGCAAGGGCTCTCCCTGGAACCTTCTATCAGAGCACTAATCCCATGCATAAAGTCCCTCCCTCATGACCTAATTACCTCCCAAAGGCCCTACCTCCCAATACATCATATCTGGGGGTTAGTATTCAAAATATGAATTTTGGGGGGTCACAAACATTCAGACCATAGCACCAGTGTTTCAAAACTGTGCTTTCACATGTTTTGTTCATTTTCCTCCTTGTTTATGGTGGGAATAAAAATATGGTCTGTTATTCCATCACAATCTAAATGGAAAAACTCCCAATTTTGTCTAAAAGCAGATGCTCTCTAAAATTATATTTGCTATGTTTTTTAAAATGTATTTAAGTCCTCTTTTTATTTTTTCTGCATTAACTCCCATTTCTATGAGACTTACCTGCTATACATTTCCTTTCCAAAAACTGCTCTGATTATTCCTATATATATACTCTTCCATACAATCTTTAGGTCCATATAGTCAATCTCCCCCAAATTTGCCCTAACATTTGATAAAGATGGAATAAAATATATAGACTAACTGGAGGAAATTGACATCCTCCATAACATTGACTCCTTCCATCTTTCCTATCCAAGTACAAAGTACATCTCTTTGTTTACTAAAATCTTCTTTCATGTAGCTCGATATCATTAATTCATTGTCTTCAAAGAAGTCCCATATATCTTTTATACTTATTCCTCAAGATTTTATATTTTTTGTTAATTTTCTGAAAGGAATCTTATTTTCCATGATCTCTTCTAACTAACCCCTTACAAAAGAAAGCTAGATATTTTTAGTGTTAATTTGTACCCACCAAACTACCAAGCATTCTTACTCATTCTAATTGGTTTTCACAGATTTCCTCTGGTTTTCCCAGGTAGAGAATCATATTATCTAAAGATAATAATTTGGTCTTCTTTCCAACATTTATATATCTTGTCTGATTATAGGAATATATTAAATAATAGTTACAGTAGTGCCCATACTTATCTTCTTTCCAATTTTAAAGGAAATACTCCAGTACTTCACCATTAAACAGGATTCTGGCCATTGATTTGTAAGTTATTTTTTATAATGTTATAGAAATATTTATCTATATTTATCAGGACTTTTTATCAGGAATGGATATTCAGTTTCATAAAATCTCATTTCATCTGGTATTTTATCCCTAGTAACATATCATAGGTCATGTGTTATGACCTACTACATATTAGTAGGGGTATACATCTTGTTATCCTTGTGTATCTAAAATCCTATTTAGTACTGAATTTAATATATGACTGGCATTTTATATATTTATTACTATTCTATTTTTTATTTTTGCATCTATACTCATTAGTAAGACTGTAGTTGGAATCTTTGGTTTTTGGTCTCTTTGCCAGAAATATAATTATTCTAATTTTATAAAATGCATTACTCTTATAATCAGGAATAAAATAAAAAAATATAAAGACTAAAAATCATCAATAATTCTCCAAGTGCCCACAACTTTTTAAACATTTATTTTTTTCTTCAGATTCTGGAGCTATGATTATAAAATTTTGACAGGTCATTTTTTCACCCCACCCTACATTCTAGAGTATAGATATTAAATCTACCTTTCACATACACTGTCCTCAAAATTCCCTTTGTAATATTAGGAGATATTTCAGATACTAGTCGCTTTTCAATTTCTTCCTGGAATTCTCTTTCCCAGATGTCTCTATTCCTACAGCCCAATCGCTTACTTTATTTACATCTAAACTAAAATGCTACCTCTTCAAGGGCGCCTGGGTGGCTCAGTCAGTTAAGCCTCTGTCCTGGGATCAAGCCCATGTCAGGCTCCTTGAGCAGGGAGCTTGATTCTCCTTCTCCGTCTGCTGCTCCTGCTTGTGCTGTCTCTCCCTCATAAATAAATAAATAAAATCTTTAAAAAAATAAAATGCTACCTCTTCAGAAAAAGCTTTCCTGACCACTCTAATTAAAATATCCCCTACCACCTTTCCATCTATCTCTAGCCCTGATTTATTCTTCATAGCCATTCTGAAATATTTTATTTTATTCCCAGTGCCTCAAAAAGTACTTGACACACAGTAAGTGGTCAATTAATATTTGCTGAAGGAACAAATAAATGAAAGTAAGTGGGTATCTACATTGTATAATTTGTTTGTTTTTTACATTGTATAATTTGAAGAAAGAGTTCCCCAAGAATAATTTCCCCCTTTCTAGTGCCATTCTACCTAAAATGCCTGTGACTACCTGTAGGCTACCTACCACATAAATCATTAATCAATAATGCTTTGGTAAAATTACTTCATTTATCAGATTCTTTCTTGCATAATACTTAGTTCTCCAGGCCATGAACACCTGGGTTCCATATAAAGGAAGAAAAATATAGTGTCTTCCAGAAACAAACTGTTGTACTCTTTTTCCCATATTAATGATACCAAACCAACAGAAGGTAAATATACTTTGCTTATTACTCTTGGTGGTTCCCTTCTGAGGGTTAAATACAATAAAGTAAAACTATACAACAAAGAGAAAGCATTGGAAAAAGGAGTAATAATTGATCTGGGTGATATGGTGGGGATGGAAGTCCCCAGAGTCTCTGATCTCTTTAGTGAATCATATCTAGAAGTGATCAATCTTATCGAAAGTGAATCTTCAAGGAACAAATAGAAACTGATTATGAGAATTAAGTACATTCTCTAGCTGTGGCTTCTCTTAATGGACCTTAAATCAGTTTTAGAACAAACACAGTAAGAACATTCTGGTTACCAAGTCCACTGGGAACAAAGAAAAAGTAGTACCTTCATTTTATCCCCTTCCCACTGAATTTAACTATAGTTACCTTGGAAGATTGAACAGACACAAAAAAACAAGAAGAAGCGGACCCCAGAATACACAGCCTAATATAACATTTCTTGGTCCTGTCACTATTCTACTATGCTGGTACTAAGAACCAGTAATAGCAATATCTTTCACAGAATATAGAGAAAACAGATTTTTAAAATACAGCCAACTTTCCATTTGCCCATCTCATCTCTGATCAAATACCTGTCCATTGTTATGACAGCATTATTATATTTTAATTTAGATCCTTCCAATATTCAGTCGTTACTGAATGGAGGGAACAGAAGCCAGGCCCTGGAAGCCCTTATGTTTCTGGTACTGTTGTTTTCTACTCCTATCTCCTATTCTTTAATGTTATCAATAACAAGAAAATAACCAAATATGCTAATGATCCAGAGTTCTACATGTAAAAAATTTCAAAACTTTTCTTTCTGACTTACAAATCACCCAAATTCTTAAGTATATATAAAGGATTAAAATATGATAGTTCTCCACACTGAATTGGATATAATAACTAAAAAACCACAGATGACAACTAAAAGAGGTAGAAAATTCTAATTTAAGTTGAAGCTAATTTATGTATTTAGGTACAGTATTTACCTACAGATTCTGTAATCCAAAACAATGGATTTCAGTAGGAATTAAAATCTATCTAAAAACTTCTGTGTTCTTTCTTTCATTTTTTTTCCCCTCCCAGTTCATTCCAATATATGCATGTTCCAAAAACTCAGGTGAGCCTGGCAATACCTGCCTCAACCTTCTACTACCTAAATTATGTGAGTGCACATGATATGTACACATACAATTTCATGCATCATACAGTTCTACTAAAAAAATACCTGTTTCCCATTAGTTTCAAAATGAGTTCATATACTGATTTCTGTGAACAAAACAGAAATGTAAGACATTGGATGCCTAACCTCTTGATTTTCTACTCCATTGCTGGAAAGCTCCAAAACAGAACCTCCACTGTCAACCACTGCTGATGTCATTGTTATTCCCTGAGGAAGCTTCAAACACTATTAATCAGTGTAATTTAAAGGTTCATAGATGATTGCCAGTGTTACAAGTTTGCATTATCATGTTTTATAAGTCAACAGACATGGAGTGAAGGAGATATCCAGAAATCCAGTCTTCTAAAGATGGTTAACCAGAGAGCCTAAAAAGAGGAAGAATTTGAAAAGTTATTAAAAATATACAGGAAGGATATAAAGCACAACCTATTTTACAATCTAATCTTTGTCACTTTTATAAACTTAGACTTATAAAAAAAGAAGCTTAGACCTATAAGCCCAGTGTCAAAAGAGGGCAGTAATGGGCATTCTACTTCTTAGAGCTGTCAAGTTCATAAACAATTTATTGCAACCAACCTATTGCACATAGATGACCTTATGATACCTACATTCTAATGCATAAAGTGTTATAACTTTGTCTTTTTATGAAGATGTACTTTTATTCCTGAAATATTTTCAAAGAAATTTTAAAAATCTTTTATGCATTGATAACAAAATACTCTAAATCAAATAACTTCCAAAATTATTTGCCTATTTAACAAATTAAAAGATTTATTGGTTTGTAGATATTTCATTCTTCTTTGGCTCCTTTGGTTTCTTTATTTGACTAATATAATTAGATATGTCTTGCTTATGGTAGTAATCTCACTTTGTGTTCATATTCTAAATACAAAGACTAAAAAATGGATTAATTTGAGTTATATATTTAAACTTTCAAATAGAGTAGTTTAAAAATAAAGTAGCAAAATCACATGGAATGCCTTTAATATTACTTTATCAGTCTTTCCTCAGTAGTTTTTTTTATGCTATTGGTTAAAAATTCATTGTAGCAGCAGTGCCTGAGTGGCTCAGTGGGTTAAGCGTCTGACTCTCAGTTTTGGCTCAGGTCATGATCCCAGGATCATGAGATGAAGCCCGTGCGGGGCTCCACTCTCAGCAAGGAGTCTGCTTAAGATTCTCTATCCCCCTCTCCTCTGTCCCTCCCCACCACTTGTGCATGCTCTCTCTCTAAAATAAATAAATATGTATCCTTTTTTAAAAAAATTCAATACAGGAAATCGTTTCAAGTAAACCTAATTCAAGCCTTTTTCCTAGTAGTGATGAATGTTGATATATATATATCATCTAGATTTATGCATTAGATTATTGCTATAAAGTTATATTTTATTTGATTTTATGTAGATTACATTTTTCATAAGGGAATTAAAGATTTATTTCATACAGATTCTCATATAAAAAATTAAATAATGCAGAAAAATTAGGCATATTTAAAGAGAAATGAATATACATTCTAATAAATCATTCCATTAATATCATGTCCTATATTAAATTTGACCACTGGCACTACACAGACTTGAAAATAAAGAATTTCTGTAAGTTTATACAATAAAAGAAATATCTGGAAAAAAAGCAGAAATTTCACACCTTCTAAGATTCATTCAGAACTATTAGTATTCTTTTTGATCTTATCACAGACAATGGGATAGGATGTATTTGTATCTTAACAACAAAAATTAGTAAAAATCCAGAGTCCACGTCACACTAAAGCTCGCTAATATCATAAAAGGTAATGACTATTTTCAATTATCTGTTTTCTTAACACATAGGTAATAATAGCAGAAATAAAGTTTACTTACAATTTGAATGTTAAGTAGTGTAATCATCCTTCACTATTTTCACAACTTGGCAAGAGCTAAAATATAAACCAGCAGTTCTTTGGAACTATTATGGGGGGGGGGGGGAAGACAGTATTAATATAATTACATTTGAAAATATTTTGCCCAAAATAGGTGTGATTCAGACAGTATGTACATCTTATAACAAGCCATCTCCAAATCCTGATAACACACGTTATATAATAAACACAATAAAGAAATTATTTCTAGGCTATAGAGGAATCAGAAGTCTTTATCGAACTTAAAATTAAAAAAAAAAAACTTAAAATTTTAAGTCACCACTAAATTGTCAAATTATTGAATAAAGACAGATCCAACATGCTATGGCCTATGCCTCATATCATGGGCTCTATTTCAATTAGCCAACAGGATTTTAACATGTGGCTGCAGGTATAATCCCTGATGCCCAGGATTATAAAATGAGGTTTAAAAACACTAAACCAAAAACTACTGTAAAACAAAATCAATGACATATTGCCTATTAAGTCATGTTGCTGGTCTCTCACGCTCCAAACCTAGCTTCCATACACACCCAAACATCCCAGGCCTCCTCACACAGCCCTCCTCCCTTTGAAGGCTCACCTGATGACCTATGTACTGGTTGTTAGGCCTTGCTCCATCAATTATTCCCTCCTTTTCCTTAACCTTCTCTTACTAACACTGGGTCCTTTCCCTCAAAATCTCAGCATTTGTAAGACCCTTTCATCTTAAACATAGAAAAGTCCTCCTCCATAACCCTGCAAACCCCTCCAGCTACTGTTAGTTTTTTCCTTTCTCAGAGATGAATCTAGGGTAAAAAAATATCCTATCTTCTGTCTCCACGTCCTAATTCCTCAGTATTCCTCCTTTTATGGAAGTTTGGCATCTATCACCACCAAATGAAATTTTTACTAAATTCTGATTGCCAATCAAATCCAACGGAAACATCAGTTTTCAGAGGACTTAATGTCTCTGAAGTATTTGACACTATTGATCACTCCCTCCTTGAAACTCTTATCTTGAATTTATCTTCTCCCCCTCTAACTACTCTTTTTCAATTCCCTCCTGTAGGCCAATCCCTGATTTTCAAGGAGCTTGGAGCAAGAGTACAAATGGAAGCCTACATTCCACATGTCTAAATATTTTAAAGTTATAAATCAAGCTAACAAGCTGTTAAATTATTACTCTATCCTCCCATCTTGACATATATACTTTTATAACAACCTAAAAGGCTAAGTTCTGATTTGGAATTCTCAAACTCCCTCAAGTTCTATAGTGGCATGGGAGTCACTCAAGTTCTTTGGGAGCCTACCCCTTTTTCTCTTCCCACCTTTAATTCCACTCCATTCAATAAGAAGCCTCATATGTATACATGTAGACATGCCGTCCCACATGTCCAAGTTCTGGCAAACAGCAGTTGCTTGGTCATCCCTTAAGCCAAGAGAAGCCCATACATGTGTTCAGTCAAGAGAGGAGAGAATCAAAGACTTTTGAAGGGCCACATGGACAGGGAATTCTGGGGTTCAAATACTCAGAACTTAATGTAGAGATGTAGAAATGGATACCAAATGAACTAGTTTTCTTGTGCACCTCTTCCCCCACCCCCCGCCCCTGGCCCACATCCTCATCCTATCAGGAGGGGTAAAACTCAACAAAGGCCAGATAAAGCTGTGCTCTAAAACACAAGGCCTAGATTCCTGCTTAGCAAAGTCAAAAAACAGTGCTTACATGGAGGTGTTTCCAGAATCCCATCCCTAATCCCCTTTGACTCTTTACATTTTCTCTAAGCTATCTCATGTACTGCCATGGCTTCATGCAAATCTCTTTTCCAATCTAAACCATTTTAATGGGCTCCAGTTTGTCTACTAGACAGTTTCTTTTTTTTTTTTTTTTTAAGATTTTATTTATTTATTTGAGAGGAAAGAAAGAGAGAACACAAGCGAGGGGAGGGGCAGAGGGAGAGGGAAAAGCAGACTCCCCTGCTGAGCAGGGAGCTCAGTGCAGGGCTTGATCCCAGGACTCGGGGATCATGACCTGAGCCGAAGGCAAAAACCTAACTGAGCCACCCAGGTGCCCTCTCTGTCTACTAGACATTTTCTTGCCTCTACTTCTTTGTGAAATTAAATAGGGCATAAATAAATAGCAAGCATCTATTCCAAGATATCCTAGGCACTCCATTAATTAGTCACTCAAAAAATACTCAGCACCTATTACATGCTAACAGTTTTCAGTGCTAGAGGTACAGCAGTGAATAAAGCAAAAATCCTCATTCTTATGGATCTTAAATTCCAGTGGGAACAGATGAAAATAAAATATGTTTAGCATACATGTAGATGGTGACAGAGGCTAAGGAGACAAATGAATCAAAGGCAAAGAATATTCAGCAGGGAAGAGAACTATAATCTCAAATTGAGTGGTCAGAGAAGGATTCACTAAAAAGTGACATATGAGTAAAGACCTGATTGTAGGGAGTGAGCTGTGTCAATGACTGGGGGAAGAGCCCTCTAGTCAAAGGAAAGGGAAATACAGTATCTTCAGGATGGAGTACACTTGACTAGTTCAAGGATCAGCAAGAAGGCCAAGGTGGCTGGAGTGAAGTGAACAAAAGGAAGAAAAAATAGAAGAAAATGAGAAAGAGTAAGGGAAGTGGAACAGGTAGGCTCTCCTTGAGGTCTGTGACTTTTACTCTAGGAAAGAAGAGTTTTATGCAGAGAGGTGAATGACTTGATTATTATAAGAATCATTCAGAAGCTGGATTGAAAACAGACAAGGGGACAAGTGCATAAAGTTTGGACATGGAGATAGGTTTGGAAGTTACTATAATAATTAGGTGAGAAATGACAGTGGGTAGGACCAGAGTGGTAGGTTCTGGAGAGAGCCAAAAGAGGTCAACTGTTGGATGTATTTCAAAAGTAAATGAACAAAATTTTATAGCAATGTAACTATGGATATGAGATAAAAAAGAAAAATCAAAAATGAATCCAAAGATAGCAGACAAAGCACAATGGAATAGCCATTAAATGGGATAGGAAAAAGTGTGGGAAGAGAAGTCCAATGCATCTCAAACTAAATCCATTTTTTCCTCTGCTAGGAAAACATATTACCTCTCCTATTGTGCTTAGTTCAGTAAGCTACCCTAACACTCACACAAGTTATCTAAAAAGTAAAGTTCCTAAAGTTCAGAGTTCCTGAAAAACCATCATACCCTCTTACTCTTGACCCCATCTCTATAATCTCATATCCTGACCTAACCAAGGTCTTTTTTTTTTTTAAGATTATTTATTTATTTGAGGGAGAGAGAGCACAAGGAAGGGGAGCAGCAGGCAGAGGGAGAGGAAGAAGCATCCTCCTCACTGAGCAGGACCCTGTGATCATGACCTGAGCCAAAGGCAGATGCCTAACCAACTGAGCCACCCAGGCGCCCCTCAATATCATTTTCTATTACCCTCTTCCCCCATCCACACATGTACCTACCTCCCTTATAAAAACATCAGGGATATAACAGCTTCCAGCAGATCCTTCACTTGCTACCTCTTATCAATCGTCAAGCCCAACACCTATGCCTTTCTTTCAATGTCCTCTAAAATCCTGCTCCTCTTTACCTTCCTAATCTTACTTCCAACTACTTCCCCAAAGTACCAAGTTTTAAAAATCTGTTTTTTGTATCACCTAAACTAGTGCCTTTCATATAGCAGATACACAGTAAAGACATGATGAATACAAGAATAAACAAACATTTTCCAATCAGAAAAGTATCTTCACTGTTCACTACACATACCATGCTCATCCCCATCCCTATCCCTTTGCCAGTCCTCCTCTCTCACCAGGAATCCCCTCTTCTTTGATTATTCAAATTCCACCTGTTCCTCAAGGACAAATTTTTCCCTACAAAGACATCACCTCTTTCCTATCTCTTACTACACCAGTTCTTTCAATAATACTTATTGAGCACTTACTAGATACCAAACAAAGAACTATGCCAGGAACACAAAAACAAAGCCTTCAAACAGCTTAAAGTCTAGTAAGGAGAAACAACACAGAAGCAATTACAATCATTAAAGAAACTACAAAGTACAATGGAAATATAAAAAAAAGGGACATCCAAGTCGACTTCAGGGAGTTCTAGAGAGACTTCAGAAAGGAGCCATCATCTGCTCTGGGACTAGAAGACAGGATAGAAATTGACATAAGCAATAAGAAGAGAAACAACTTTGAATAATAAATGCTATTCTCAGGACTGAAAAAAAACTGCAAAATGATAAAAACTCAGATAATCACTCAGAAGTAAAGCTCAGACTGTAATTTAGTTACTTAGAGTACATCACACTCTCACCAAAAAGTTTATGTGTATGACTTTATTTATATAAAGTACAAAAACAAGGAAAACTCCAACTATGATATTAGAAATAGGATACTGTATTATGAAGGGCTAATATCACTAATATACAAAGAACACTTAAAATAGAAGAATAAAGGACCAAAAACACCCAAGAGAAAAATACAGAAAACAAATATACAATTCACTAAAGCAGATATAAAAATGGCCTTAAACATTTGAAAAGATGTCCAAATTAACTCATAGGGAAATGCACATTTTTTCAAAAAAATTTTTTAAATAAGAAAACTTCTCTCATCTATTAGGTTGGTAAAAATTAAACTGTATGACATTATATTCTGTTGATAAAGCTGTGTGCTTATACATTGCTGGTGGAAATGCAACTGATACAATTTGGCAATATCTAAGTAAATTATATACATGCCTTTTTTTAAAGTGCTTTTTTATTTTTTTAAGATTTTGTCTATTTACTTGACAGAGAGAGAGAGAAAGCACAAGCAGGGGGAACGGCAGAGGGAGAGAGAGAATCAGGCTGAGCAAGGAGCCGGATGCAGGGCAATCCCAGGACTCTGAGATCATGACCTGAATTGAAGGCAGATGCTTCACCGAATGAGCCACCCAGCCCCCACTAAAGAGTTTTTTTAAAAAAGCTTTCTTAATTTAGTGAGAGAGTGGGGGGTGGGGAGGAACAGAAGGAAGGAATCTCAAGCAGACTCCCTTCTGAGCATGGATCTCCATCTCACGAACCTGAGATCATGACCTGAGCCAAAATCAAGAGCTGGATGCCTAACCCACTGAGCCACCCAGGTGCCCCGTATAGAGTTTTACTGAGCTGTAACTGACATTTCATTCAGTTTGCCCATTTAAAGCGTATAACTCAATGGTTTTTAGTGTATTAAGAAGTACAATCATCAACACAACCTAATTTTAGAACATTTCCGGTACCACCACTCCCCAAAAAAGTCCCATGTGCATTAGCAGTCACTCCCCAATCTTTCCCAACCCCTAGTCCCTGGCAACCATTAATCTACTTTCTATCTCTAGAGATTTGCTTGGTCTGGCCATTTCCTATAAATAGATTTATATAAATATGGACTTTGGTGACTGGCTTCTTTCACTTGTATAATGTTTTCAATATTTATCTCTGTGTAAGTTGTATTAGTACAATTGACTGTTGAGCAACACAGGAATTAGGGATGCCAACCCCCTCATGCAGTCAAAACTCCACAGGTAACTTTTCACTTGACTACTAAGAGCCCATTGTTGGGGCACCTGGGTGGCTCAGTGGGTTAGGGCCTCTGCCTTAGGCTCGGGTCATGGTCTCGGGATCCTGGGATCGAGCCCTGCATCAGGCTCTCTGCTTGGCGAGGACCCTGCTTCCCCTCCCCCCCCCGTCTACCTCTCTTCCTACTTGTGATCTCTCTGTGTCAGATAAATAAAATCTTTAAAAATAAAAAATTAAAAAAAAAAAAGAGCCCACTGTTAACTGAAAGCCTTACCTAAACAGTCAATTAACATATTTTGTATGTTATATGTATTATATACCAGATTCTCAGAATAAGTTAGAGAAAATAAAATGTTAAGAAAACCAAAAGGAAGATTAAATACACTTACATACACTTACATACTTATTAAATACGCTTCCTTACACTTAAGGAAGATTAAATACACTTAAAGTGTATTTATTGATGAAAAGAAATTGTGTGCAAGTAGACCCATGCAGTTCAAACCTGTGTTACTCAAAGGTCAACTACATTTCTTTTCATTGCTGAATAATATTCCATTGAATAGATACATCATATTTTATTTATCCATTCATTGGTTGATGCAAATTTGGGTTGTATTCTACTTTATCACTATTGTGAATAATGCTGCTATGAAAATTCATGTACAAATTTGTATGTGGACATATACTTTCATCTCTCTTGGGGATATACCCAGGCATGGAACTGATGAAACATATAGTTACTCTATATTGACATTTTGAAAAACTTTTTTCCAAAGTAGCTACACCATTTTACAGTCTCATCAGTACGGTATAAAGATTCTAATTTCTCCACATCTCCCATCAACACATGTTGTAGGTAATCTGTTATGCAGCAATAGATAATACATCATCCTGGTAGATATAACAACCATCACTTGATAAAACTTTATAATTAAAGGGGCACCTGGGTGGCTCAGTCAGTTAAGAGCTTGCCTTCACTCAGGTCATGATCCCAGGACCCTGGGATTGAGCCCCAAGTGGGGTTCCTTGCTAAGCGAGGAGCCTGCTTCTCCCTCTGCCTGCTTGTGTGCTCTCTGACAAATAAATCAAATCTTTAAAAAAATAATTAAAAAAAATTTAAAAACCTTCAATGACTCCCTTTCCTTTATGGACTAAAATCCAAATTTATTAGCATGGGATACACTTAAAAAAAAAAAAAAAAACTTTATAATTAAAACAATGCAGCCAAAACTCAATGACAAAATATTTAAAACTTTCCCCTGAAACTGGGAACAGAACAAATGCACCTACAATTACTACTTCAATTCAAACCTGCACTGGCAATCCTGACCTGTAGAGTTTGATATCAAAAAATTAAAAGGTATAAGAAATGGAAAAGAAGATACGAAGCTATCACTGTTTGTAGATGATAAGACTATCTACACAGAAAATTCAAAAGAATCTTCAGATATCAGAGTAAGAGTGTTTGCAAGATATGTGGATGTAGATCAGTATACAAAAGTCAACTGTTTTTCTATATGGAAGTGACAAACAGAAAATGTAACTTTTAAGAAGGATAAACCAACAACAAACAGAAAATGTAATCTTTAAAAAGGACAGCAGGCACCTGGGTGGCTGAGTCCGTTAAGCATCAACTCCTGATTTCAGCTCAGGTCATGATCTCCGGGTCCTGAGATCCAGTCCCATGTCAAGCCCCATACTGAGCGTGGAGCCTGCTTAAGATTCTCTCTCTCTCTCTCTCAGCCCTGTTCTCTCTCTCTCAAAATAATATCTCTCTCTCAAAATAATAATGATGATAATAATCTTATAAATAAATAAGTAGGATAACATAATCACAAAAAGTATAAGATACCTAAGATTCAATCTAGCAAAAAATATATAAAGACTTCTATGGAGAATATCATAAAATGTATTGAAAGGAATTTAAAAAGTCTTATGTATTTTAGAGAAAACCATGCTCACAGAAAGAAAAGCCCAATATTTTAAAGATGTCAATTCTCATCAAATTCATCTAACAAATTCAATGTATTTCCAGCCAAAAATCCCAAAGGGTTTTATAAAAAACTTAACAACAATAGTGAAAAAAAAAATATGTAAAAAAGTAAAGGGCAAACGTTAGCCAAGAACCTCCTGAAGAATTATCCTACCTAGTCTATAAAGTTAGGCAATAAGTAAAATAAGTAACAGTGTATATACAGTCAAATATCTTAATGGAACAGAATTTAAAGGCCAGAAAAAGACTCCTGAATATTGGAAACAATATATGACAGAGGCAATGTTAAAATCAGTGAAAAAAAATTAATAAATGATGTGAAGACAAGTAATTATCCATACAAGATAAGAAATTAAATCATTACCTCACACCATTCACAAAACAAATTACAGGTATATGCTAAAGACCAAAATATACAATATTTTGCAATACTAGAAGAAAATACAGGGGCGCCTGGGTGGCTCAGTGGGATAAAGCCTCTGCCTTGGGCTCAGGTCATGATCTTAGGGTCCTGGGATCAAGCCCCGCATCGGGCTCTCTGCTCAGCAGGAAGCCGGCTTCCCCCTCTCTCTCTCTGCCTGCCTCTATGCCTACTTGTGATCTCTCTCTCTCTGTCAAATAAATAAATAAAATCTTTAAAAAAAAAAAGAAGAAAATACAGACTTCACAAACTCACAATTAGGGAGACATTACTAGATAAGACATGGAAAGCAAAAAAACAATGAACTTGACTACACCAACTTTTTTTTTTAATCCATAGAAACAGAAACCAAAAACAAAACTGAAAGACAAGAGACTGGGGAAATTTATTCCCCTCCTTCCAAAAAAAAGGTAGGGCGGGGGAAGGAACTCCTACTAATTAATTATATATAATCAAAATTCTATTAAAGATTTTTATATAAACTGTTTTAAGAAACACATTGCTAAAAGTCAAGTGAATTCTTGACAATGTTCTAGTTCTCATGTTGAATGATGTGTGTTTATTAGATTACTAAAAATAAACAAACAGCCATGCTTGGGCTAAGTATCTAAGTTTGTCATGAATCAAGGACTATGATTCATCTAATTTTGTGTAACTGGGGTCCAAGGAAGGGGATTCAAAACCATATTGACTTTATTAGTTTCCCACCTAAAGATGAAAACCTGAATTGTTTCTTTTCAAATATGTCATGTAACCTGAAAAATATTTATTAATCCCTTGACAAAGTCAATTTTTTACAATTAACAGGCTATATTAATTATTTTTCATCTAATTGCTTCTTAATGCAATTCCTAATTTGTGAGAAAGATATATCAGCACAAGAGTTCGTTATCTTGTTTGCTATTGCAGCAATCATAGCTAAACAACAGAAGGAAGAAGGGCAATTCCATTTATAGGACATTCAATAAAAGGTAAAACTATAGGAACAGAAAATTAATGGGAAGGAGCTGATCTCCAAGGGCACAAGGAAACTCTCTGGGGTGAGAGAAAAGTTCTTTTATTTTTTCAAAGATTTCTTTATTTGAGAGACAGAGAGAGAGAGCACAAGCAGGTGGGAGAGAGAATCTCAAGCAGACTCTACGCTGAGTGAAGAGCCCCCGACTTAGAGCTCCATCCCACCACCCTGAGGTCAGGAACTGAGCGGAAACCAAGAGTCGGATGCTCAACCAACTGCACTACCCAGGTGTGCCTTGGGGTGATAGAAATGTTCTATATCTTTTTTTTTTTTTTTAAGATTTTATTTATTTATTTGACAGAGAGAGAGAGAGAGATCACAAGTAAGCAGAGAAGCAGGCGGGGGCGGGGGGGGGGGAAGCAGGCTCCCCGCTGAGCAGAGAGCCTGATGTGTGGCTCGATCCCACAACCCTGAGATCATGACCTGAGCTGAAGGCAGAGGCTTTAACCCACTGAGCCACCCAGGCGCCCCAGAAATGTTCTATATCTTAATTGTGGTAAAGATTACACAATGCTATGAATTTGACAAATGCATTGAAATGTAAAGATGAATTTCACTATATGTAAATTCAACTTCAATAAACAACTTTAAAAGGGGGAGAAGAGTGTTGAAAATTAGAATTTAATCTATTAAGGAGACACTCATTCAATATTAACAATATTAAGAACTGTAGCTTGTAATCTAAAACCACATGAAGTTTTTTTTTTAATATTGCTCCTTTTCTTTTTTTTTTAAAACAATTTTATTTATTTTTGTGAGAGAGAGAGTATTGAGTGTACAAGCACCCAGGGAGGGGGGGCAGGGTTGGAGGGAGAAGCAGACTCCCCACTGAGCAGGGAGCCCAATGAGGGACTAAATTCAGGACTTGATCCCAGGCCCCTGGGATCATGAGCTGAGCCAAAGAAGATGCTTGACCAACTAAGCCACAGGCCCCTATCCATACACAGTTTAATTCACAATTGATTCCTGCTTATAGAATTAGTGAATTCTCTCCCCAAAAATCCTTATTATTCTTAGCCATTTTACTGATAAAATTAAATGTTTTTAATATGGAATTCAATTCCTGAAATACTTCTGATTCATTTAGTCTCACCATGTATTTTTCTAATTATTGAGCCACAAAATTTTATGTATCATCTACTCATCCTTAGACTCTATGAATAAGTATAATTATCCCCCTTATTACATGAAGACTATTTTTGACAGTAACCTTTATATTTAAGAGCTAGTATGATTTAACAGTTAAGAGCCTGTTGGCTACTGCATCCCCAGAACACAGTAGGTGCTCAGCAAATATTCATTGAATTTTGGCTTTCCCTCTGACTATGTTATCTTGGACAATTATTTCTCTCTTTAAACTTCAATGTCCTCATCCATAATAAGAGAGTAAAACAACTCTAGGAAATAGGTGTGTTTAGTCCTTTTCATTCCTTACATAAAGTCTCTGGCACATTATGAGCACTGAATGTCACTGAATTTATTAGTATCATCTCTTCGATAGAATGGTGGAACTATATCATATTGCTAAAACTTCAAGTAAGAATAAAGCAGTAACAGAATAGGTGATGATACCTAAAACCCAATTATTCTTCATGCAAAATTGAAATGTTCATTCTTATAATTTGTTGTTCATTCTTAAAATTTGTTAAAACAAAAATTATCACAACTTTTTTTTTTGGTATAACATTTTAAAGGTATAAAAAGCAAGGGCACCTGGTTGGCTCAGTCAGAAGACCATGTGATCTCAGGGTTGTGAGTTTGAGTCCCATGTAGGGTATAGGGATTATTTAAAAATAAATAAACTTTTTTCTTTTTTTAAAGATTTATTTGACAGAGAGAGAGAGAGATCACAAGTAGGCAGAGAGAGAGAGGAAGAAGCAGGCTCCCTGCCAAGCAGGCAGCCTGATGTGGGGCTCGATCCAAGGACCCTGAGATCATGACCCGAGCCAAAGGCCTTAACCCACTGAGCCACCCAGGCGCCCCACTTTTTTTTTTTAAAGATTTTATTTATTTATTTGACAGAGGGAGACACAGCGAGAGACGGTACACAAACAGAGGGAGTGGGAGAGGGAGAAGCAGGCTTCCTGCTGAGCAGAGAGCCCGATGTGGGGCTCCATCCCAGGACCCCGGGATCATGACCTGAGCCGAAGGCAGACGCCTAACAACTGAGCCACCCAGGCGCCCCACTTTTTTTCTTTTTTAAAGATTTTATTTATTTGACAGAGACCTAGTGAGAGAGGGAACACAAGCAGGGGAAGTGGGAGAAGGAGAATCAGGCTTCCCGCTAAGCAGGGAGCCCAACTGGCGCTTGATCCCAGGACTCGGAGATCATGACCTGAGCCGAAGGCAGTCGCTTAACAACTGAGCCATCCAGGCGCCCCAATAAATAATCTTTTAAAAATAAGTAAGGGGCATCTGGGTGGCTCAGTCAGTTAAGCGTCCGTCTCTTGATTTCAGCTCAAGTCATGATCTCAAGACCCTGGGATCAAGTCCCTCATTAGGCTCCATGCTTTTGGAGACTCCTTGGGATTCTCACTCCCTCTCCTCTGTTCCTTCCCTCATTTGCATTCTCTCTCTCTCTCTCTCTAAATAAAATAAAATCTTAAAAAAACATTTAAATAAATAAAAGGATAAACAGTAAGTTAATGAATCTTTTAAACAAATATTCCTTTGAAATGGGAAAGAGATCATTTTGAGGGAACTATGTCTAAGGAGTATACAATTTAGAAAGATTTGGGCCCATAAGTCAGGCCTGGAAATAATTTTGGCAGCAAGAGTTGATGTCATGGGACCTACTTTTTAGGCCAAGGTGATTGATCTAGATATTTAAAATTGGATGCTAGAAATTTATAAGGATAAATGCAATTGCAGAAACTGCATAGGATAAAAGAAAATTATTTTAATCTGGAAGAGATCTTAGAGTTCATTTTTCAGAAGAAAAAACAGATGCAAGAGAATAATTGGAAAATTGAGTGAAATAACTTGCCAACTATAAAAAAAGTTTTGCATTTCGAGAGTCCCACACCATGGATAACAATAACTTAATATTCTCATTTACTCATGGTCCTGACATTGTTACTCAGTGAAGATACATGTTTTTGGGGCGCCTGGGTGGCTCAGTGGGTTAAAGCCTCTGCCTTCGGCTCAGGTCATGATCTCAGGGTCCTGGGATTGAGCCCCACATCGGGCTCTCTGCTTGGCCAGGAGCCTGTTTCCCCCTCTCTCTCTGCCTGCCTCTCTGTCTACTTGTGATCTCTCTGTATCAAATAAATAAAATCTTTAAAAAAAAAAAGATATATGTTCTTAATCTTATATATTCATATAGGAAATATGTATGAATGACATACAGATAGGGTAAATTTAGATAATCTGTAATTTCATCTAAATTGTTTTAAATACTTTTTAAAAGATTTTATTATTTATTTTGTGAGAGAGAGAGAGAGAGATGCCATAAGCACAGGGAGTGGCAGACAGAAGGAGAAGCAGGCTCCCTGCTGAGTAGGGAGCCGGATGCGGGACTTGATCCCAGGACCCTGGGATCATGACCTGAACCAAAGGCAGACACTTAACCAAATGAGCCACTCAAGCATCCCTGTTTAAAATATTTTGATGCTTTCCTGGAAAGCATGCTTTGGTTGGTTTCTTCAACCGAACAACTACAATGGCCAGGTTCTCAGGTGTAACCTAGTCAATGTTGACTTGTTCAACCTATTTTATGATTATTAAAATCTAATAGAGAAGTATCATCTAAAAATACTCGTGGGTCATGTGGGTGGCTCAGTTGGTTAAGCAACCAACTTGATTTTCACTCTGGTCATGATCTCAGCGTTGTAAGACTGAGCCCGTGCTGGGCGTGGAGCCTCCTTATGATTCTCTCTCTCTCTCCCTCTCTCTCTCCCCCTATTCACCCCGCACTCACACAGATGCAAATATACACTTAATCTTTCTTAAAAAACAAAAACAAAAAAAACCAAAAAATGAATTTAAAAACACTTTGAATAATCAAACTTTACAATTATCTATAGAACTGCTGAACAAAGAGACAGCAAGACAAAAATCAACCTGACTTGGCTGCCTGTAGTCACCAATGAAGCTAAAAAATGATACCAATGCCTACTTTCACTCCTTTAATATTATTATCTTCCTAATCTCTGTTATCATTTCACATAATGGTCAAATTCTAGGGCAGCTATAATAAAGGTCAGAATAAGTATATGGAGAAAGCAACCACACCAAGCACATTTTAGAATCCAACCTATCTTAGGGTGCCTGGGTGGCACAGTTGGTTAAGCCCCCTGCTCAGGTCATGATCTTAGGGTCCTGAGATTTAGCCCTATCGGGTTCTGTCCTCAGTGCGAATCTGCTTGGCTTTCTCTCCCCCTCCCTCTACCCTACCCCCACAAAATAAATAATTTTTTTTTAAATTATAGAATCCTACCTATCTTGCGGCTAAAGATAAGCAAACAAAGTTTTGATTATTTATCAATAACCCCAAATTTATGTGACTATTCATACTCAGACTTCATGAACTATTTGTAAAAAATACTAAATTGTGGGAAATAAACTTTTAAAAATAAAAAAAATTTAATAATAAATAAATATATAAACATATAAATAAATATATTTAGCCATGTATATTCTGCCTATATATTCTGCATATTTAGCCATGTATATTCTGCAAATAAGCAAATTTCCAAATCAATTAAGAACCAGCCAGGGGCACCTGGGTGGCTCAGTGTGTTAAAGCTTCTGCCTTCGGCTCAGGTCATGATCTCAGGGTCCTGGGATCGAGCCCTGCATCAGGCTCTCTGCTCAGCAGGGAGTCCGCTTCCCCTTCTCTCTCTGCCTGCCTCTCTGCCTACTTGTGATCTCTCTCTGTGTGTCAAATAAATAAATAAAATCTTAAAAAAAAAAAGATGGGGCTCCTGAAGCCTGAAGTGGGTTAAAGCCTCTGCCTTCAGCTCAGGTCATGGTCTCAGGGTCCTGGGATCGAGCCCCACATCGGGCTCTCTGCTCAGCAGGGAGCCTGCTTCTTCTTCTCCCTCTCTGCCTGCTTCTCTGCCTACTTGTGATCTCTTTCTCTCTCTCTCTGTCAAATAAATAAATAAAATCTTTAAACAAAACAAAACAAAAAAGAACCAGACAAAGGACTTATACTATGAGGTTTAGTTAGGGAAAAAGTAATAATCAAAGTCAAGGCATATGCCCTGACTATTGCTCAGATGTTTTCAAAAGTCTAAAGTTTGGGGGCACCTGGGTGGCTCAGTAGGTAAGCGTCTGCCTTTGTCTCAGGTCATGATATCCCAGAGTCCTGGGATCGAGCCCCGCATCGGGCTCCCTGCCCTGCTCCCTGCCTGCTTCTCCATCTCCCACTCTTCCTGCCTATATTCTCTCTCTCGCTGTCTCTCTCTCTGTCAAATAAATGAATGGAGTCTTTAAAAAAAAAAAAGAAAAAGAAAAGTCTAATGTTTGGTCATAATAGCCTCTTGTTTATCCAAAAAGAGATACATAAAAAGCTTAGAAGACTTATTTCAACTGGCTTATGGTAGTCAAGCAACTCCTTTACAGGAGGCTAGGGCTAGAGGTGGTTAGGATATATGGCAGATTCCAGGTCATTAAGAAAGCCTAAAATCTAGTTAAGTTCTATTCCAAACTGGGGGAATTTTTTTTTTTAAGATTTTTATTATTTGACAGACAGAGATCACAAGTAGGCAGAGAGGCAGGCAAAGAGAGAGGGGGAAGCAGGCTCCCTGCTGAGCAGAGAGCCTGATGTGGGGCTCAATCCCAGGACTCTGAAATCATGACCTGAGCAGAAGGCAGAGGCTTTACCCACTGAGCCACCCAGGCGCCCCAGGAATTTTTCATTTTTAAGAAGGGATAAATTGCTAGTCCAGCAGTTGCCATCCTAAAGATCTTGGTGTATTTATTTCTAAAACCTTAGCCAACTTCCTCACTTTCATGATTTAAAAAGGAAGCTAAAAATGCCTTATATAAGAATCTTTTTTAATATTCTGATTTGATAGGATATGAATCCATTAAAGTGAATTTATAACTAGCTTAGTTTAGAATATTTTTCCTTCCTTTTCCAAACAATAAAGGGATAGTAATAGGTAACATTCATATAGCACTGCTCTGTACCATGCATTGTTTTAAATTCATTATATGTGTTAATCTATTTAATCTACACAATCCTACAAAGCAGGTATTATCCATCCCCATTTTATATTTGGGAAAACTTGAGGCATGGGGAGATTCAAATAATTCACCCAAGGTCAAGCAACAGGCAAATGACAGAGTCACAATTTCAACGTCAGCAGACTGGCTCCAGACTCTATCTATGCTCTTAATCTTTAAGTTTTTCTGCCTCACGATTGTATAAGTGTCTTTGTTTTTGTTTTATTAAAACAATAAAAGAATCACATAAAACCCTACCCTGGAGATTTTTCTACCTAATTTCTTACTGGCTCATAAAGTTAAGTGGAAATTATATACAGCTTATCTACATTAAGTATACAGACTTTTCTTTCTCTTTTCAAAAAAAAGGGGGCATGGGCAGGGGGATGAATTCTTTAACTCACAAATTCTCTCATATAAGTTCTGTAGGCCTTAGGGAGAAAGTGACAGCATTAGACAATCTTTCTACTTGCTCTCTTCAAGGGTGAGTTTGTTTTCTAGAAAGAAATTTTGGCCTGGAATTCCGTATTAGCAACAAGCAAAGATTCTCAGATATAAGCCTTGTATTCTAATTCAAGTTTACCCATATTTCAAATAAAATAAATCAAAATATAAACATTTTCATAGTACTAAATATGGCTGTCTCAGTTGGTGGAACACGCTACTCTTAAACTCAGTGTTGTGAGTTTGAGCCCCAGACAGGGTGTATAGATTACCTAAAAATAAAAATCTTTAAAAGTAGTTAGATTAGATAGATAGATAGATAGATAGATAGATAGATAGATAGATAGATAAATAGATCGATCCCCTGCAGAAGCAACTAGCAGAAAAAGTACATCTACTCTCCCACTTTCAGACCTGAACTATTTACAAGGTGATCTCTCTACCTAATTAGGCTAAAATTTACAGATCCCTCCTCAGGGCCTGGAACATGGGTACATATGGGCCCATAGAATTATAATGGGGGCACCTGGGTGACTCAGTCGTTATGATCCCAGGGTTCTAGGATCCAGCCTCCCATCGGGTTCCCTGCTCTGCAACTCCCCCTCTCCCACTCCCCCTACTTGTGTTCCCTCTCTCACTGTCTCTCTCTCTCTGTCAAATAAATAAAATCTTTTAAAAAATTTAAAAATAAAAATAAAATAGAGGAATCCATCAGCAGGCTTCCTTCAACTCTCTCCTTCCCATGAGAGGAGGGCATGCAGAACTTACTCTTCTTCCCATCAACAAAAATGCACCAATGTATGTGCAGTGTTTCTTCCCCAGGGAAGCCCATCAGAGATGGGGCACCCAAAGTTTTGTGTTTTTTTTTTTTAAGATTTCATTTATTTATTTGACAGAGAGAGTGCACAAGTAGGCAGAGAGGAAGCAGAGAGAGGAAGGCAGAGAGAGAGGAGGAACCAGGCTCCCCGCCGAGCAGAGAGCCTGATGCAGGGCTTGATCCCAGGACCCTGAGATCTTGACCTGAGCCGAAGGCAGAGGCTTAACCTACTGAGGCACCCAGGCGCCTCGAGGCACCCGAAGTTTTATGGAGGCCTGCTCACACAGGTACCCTTTGCCTTGTGTATACCCAAATTCCAGATCCCCAAAAGGAAAGCAAGTGGTCAACATAAACCATATTGTTTGCAAACAGTTTAGGCACAGTGAAGCACCCTTTTTTTAAAAAAAAGATTTAATTTATCTGAGAGAGAGAGAGCACGTGCTTGCCTGCCTGCACGAGGAGGGGGAAGGGCAGAGGGAGAGGGAGAAGCGGACTCCACGCTGAGCAGGAAGCCTGCGGTGGGGTCCAATCCCAGGACCCTGATATCAAGATCTGAGCTAAAGTCAAATGCTTAACCAAATGAGCCAGCCAGCCTCCCCACAGTGAATCATCCTTATCAGTTACTGGAAACACCCTGAGAGCCAAGTTACCAGATGCTAGCCATGGGCCAACCTTGCAAATAGGGCCTTCCAAGGAAAGCAGTGTCAGACCTACTATGTTAATTCTTTTCTGCACAGAAAGTTCTTTAACTTTGTGAAGTCTCAGATTCATCTGTAAAAAGGAAAAAATAATAAAAACTACTCCACAGCTACAATGATTATTATAATTTAACTATCACAGATTAAAAAAAAAAGAAGACTTCAGAAAGATCACTTTGTGATAGTGATGAGGACGACTACGGAAAGTTACAGATAGTGTAAAACTTCAACTTAAAACTTAACCTTCAACCCAGCAGCAATGTTTAGAGGAGGATAATGATCTGGAATGAAGAGGACATTGACTCCATCTTTCTCCTGTAAAAGGTATGTCAGGATTAAAATGCTTTATCATTACAGAGTGATATTATGATTGGGTTTAAGTACTTAGATATGACATAGTAGAACAGCATCTCCACTTCCAAAAATTAAGTAAAAATTCATGAAGACAGACTTCTTGGAACATTCTCAATCCATCCAGATCACAAAATAAAACATAAAACATGAGTTTGTCCTGGAAAGTTTATTTAAGCACACTATTAGTTAAGAGGAAACAATTTACTAATCCTTTTACAAATGAATATATACTTTCTAGTTCTTACTAATTATAATCTAAAATTAAGATAACTATTAAATTTTGATTTAGAATGGCACATGTTTAACACAGAAATGAGATTTGTAAGGAGAACTTACTTTTTTATTCATGTATCTAAATGATACCCACTGGAAGGTTTAAATAAAATTACTCAAACTGGATAGTTTACTGATGAAAACATTGAAACTTTGGCCTTCAAGTATAGATAGAAACCAAAGGATTCTGAGATTTAATATCTAATCTGAAATCACCATATTATTTGTTTGTTTTATCCCCAATTCATGAATTGAACTTCTCACATTATTTATAAAGCTTAGCCTTATAATCAATCTACCACAATGTCCCTCTAAGTTTCCTCATTATCATTGATTATGGCTGAGTAGAAACCTATAGAACACAAAAATTACCACAGAAATTTTTTGGTTTTTGTTCTTTGGCCAAATTTATAATCCAATAATGCAAATTAACATATGCTAGTTTGGGAACCAAAACAAATTAGCTTTATTCTATCTTAAATGCATCATATCAAGGATACTAAAGGTATTATACAATAGATAGAATGTTTTTTAATTGTCTGGATTTTATCCTGTCCCAAATCATCTTTTTGTCATTCCTCTGTAATGAAGTAAAAAGTCAGGGGGTGTTTTTTATATGCTTAATGAAAATCTTTCCACCACGCCACCAACACAAAATGGAACATAAACTCCATTGCAGCAGAGCCATATACCTCGCAGAAGAGTGTCTGGCACATAATAGACCACAATTTTAACTCCTGACTCAAGTTTTCTTTTTCTTGGCTTCCTTCTTCTAGTCTACTGTCACTAAGATATATCGACACCTGTCCTTTGTTAAGCCACTTTAATAAAGAAATAATTTATTATTCTAATAAATTATTAATAATTCAAGGGAATAAATAAGTACCTTTTAACAACTATATATGCAAAACTGAATACAGTCAGATTCAATGGTTAGTGAATAAAAAGGGCAAAGAAATATATCAGATACACACTGTAAATCAGTATTAACACAGAATTAGAGTAATTTTAAGATAATTATATTTATCATGAGAATTATCTTACTCTTTTATGTTTAAGATATGTCTCCTCCACCAGAATGTAAATTCCATAAGAACAAGTATTGAATTTATCTTGTTTACTACAATCTCTCAAGGACCTAAAATGAATTAATACTATACTACTAAATGTACAGGTTGAGATGAAGATTTTGATATTTTGTAACGATTCTCACACATATTTGCTCTCTCAGGCTTCTTTCATTTTTTTCCTACCCATTAGCACTTAAAATGAAAGAATGGATTAACTCCAAGAAATACGGACAAGCAAGGGGATGTTATACTGTATAAGACCCAAAGTTTTAGAATTAATGATATATCTTTCAAATTGTACACTGATCCTACATATCAGTAAACATTAGTAATTATAAGTAAATTGTTAATTATGTGTAAATAAAAACTATCAGATGAAATTTAGCACTTATAGGTAATAGACATTCATGCATATCATGAAATACAGATGAAAATTATTGAACATAATTTAGAAATACAACAAGCATCATTTTAGAATGCAACACATAGTTTAATGTCATCTTCTACCTTAAATGTAATTTTATCTGAAATTAAAGAAATCATCTTTAAAGAATTAAAGGAAAGTATGATGCAAAAAACAGATAATTTTAATAAAGATATAGCTATGGAGCTATATCTTTATTAAAAAGATATAGTTTTTTATAAAGCTACATAAGAAGAGGAAAAAATGAAAATCCTGGAGATGAAAAATATAATTCAAGTTGAAAGGTTGAAAAGTACAACAATTAAAAGTAAGAAAAAACTAGCAGAGCTCTATATCAGATTTGAGATAACAGAAGAGTCAGTGAACTTGGAGATAGATCAATAAAATTATCAATTCTGAAGAACAGAAAAAAAGAATTTTAAAAAATGAACAGAGCCTCAGAGACTTATGGGATACCACCAAGCACCCAACATACATGTAATGCGAGTTCCAGAAGGAAGAGGGAGGAAAGGACAGAAAAAATATTTGAAGAAATTAGAGTCAAAACTTGCTAAACAGTTGAAAAATATTAATCTATAGACTCAAGTTTAATGAATCCAAAGTAGGATAAACACAAAAAGATCCACACCTAGACATAATCATTATTGAAAGCCAAAGACAAAGAAATTCTTAAAAGCACAAAGAGAAAAACAACTCATCAGAAACAATGGAGGCCAGAAAGCAGGAGACAACATAGTCAAGGTGCTGAAAGAAAGAAAATTTGTAACAAAGAATTCTATATCCAGCAAAACTATTCTTCAAAAATAAAGGCAAAATAAAAAATAAATAAAGGCAAAATAAAAACAATCCAAAAAACAAAGATCAAAATAGGTGCCTTACAAGAAATCCTAAAGGAAGTCCATCAGACTGAAAGAAAATAACTGGCCCATAACTCAAATACACAAAGAGAAATAAAGAGCACCATAAAAGGTAAACATATGTGTATATATAAAAGACTGCTTAATATTTTTCTTCTCGGGGTGCCTGGGTAGCTCAGTCAATTAAGAATCTGTCTTCAGCTAGGTCATGAGCCCCGGGTCCTGAGATCAAGTCCCGCATGGGGCTCCTTGCTCAGTGGGGAACCTGTTTCTCCCTTTCCCTCTGCCTCCTGTTCCCCTTGCTTGTGCACATGCTCTCTGTCAAATAAATAAATAAATAAAATCTTTAAAAATATTTTTTTTCTTCTCTTAGTTGTTTTAAAAGACATATAATTGCATAAAAAATATAGAACAGTGCTGTCAGGCTTCTAACACATAAAAACTTAGTATGTATGACAATACTAACAGATACAATGGGGAAGAAATGGAGCAAAGTTTCTACATTTTACCATAATTAGTCAAATATGAAGAATTTGAGAGGCGTGGGGGGGTCATGGGGGGTTGGGGGGGAAATGAAGCACGACGGGATCAGGAGGGAGACAAACCATAAGAGACTCCTAAACTCATGAAACAAACAGGGTTGCTGGAGGGTAGAGGGGTAGGGATAGGGTGGCTGGGTTATGGACATTGGGGAGGGTATGTGCTATGGTAAGTGTTGTGAAATGTGTAAGCCTGATGACTCACAGACATGTACCCTGTAGCAAATAATACATTGTATGTTAATAAAAACAAACAAACAAACAAACATAATCAATCTGGAGTAGACTGTGACAAAGACACATATTTTAATCCCTAGAGCAATCTAAGAAATAACCCAAAAGATCTAGTTAAAACACTAACAAAGGAATTCAAATGATACTCTGGAAATACCTATTAACTCCAGAAGAGGCAGAAGAGGATAACAAAGAAATAAAAAAGAAATGAGACAGGGCACCTAGGTGGCTTAGTCAGTTGAGTGTATGGCTTCTGCTTGAGTCATGATCCTGGGGCTGGGTTCCTGAAATTGAGCCCCCCATCAGGCTCCCCACTCAGCAAGGAATCTGCTTCACCCTCTCCCTCTGCCCCTCTCTCATGCGTGCTCTCTCTCTCTCTCAAAATAAAAAAATGAGATATATCACTGCAGATATAAATCTCTCAGTGATTACATTAAATGTGAACAGATTAAACCCTCTAATCAAAACGCAGAAATGGTCCCACTTTTTTTTTTAAGATTTATTTATTTATTTATTTGACAGAGAGGAGAGAGATCACAAGCAGTCAGAGAGGAAGGCAGAGAGAGAGGGGGAAGCAGGCTCCCCGGCGAGCAGAGAGCCTGAGGCGGGGCTCGATCCCAGGACCCTGACATCATGACCCGAGCCGAAGGCAGAGGCTTTAACCCACTGAGCCACCCAGGAGCCCCAAAATGGTCCCACTTTTTAAAAAAGCAAAGCAAATATAAGTCACACTTTACACTCAAAAAACAAATGGACTGAAAGTAGAAAGATGGGGTGGGGGGCGCCTGGGTGGCTCAGTCATTAAGGGTCTATCTTTAGCTTAGGTCATGATCCCAGGGTCCTGGGATCAAGCCCTGAGTTGGGCTCCCTGCTCCTTGGGAAGCCTGCTTCTCCCTCTCCCACTCCCCCTGCCTGTGTTCCCTTTCTCGTTGTGTCTGTCTCTGTCAAATAACTAAATAAAATCTTTAAAAAATAAAAAAGTAGAAAGATGGAAAAATATTTGCAATACAAACAGTAAGCATGAGAGAGCTGGAGCATAAGAGAACTATACCAATACCAGACAAGATATAACTAGAGACAAAGAGGAATCTTTCATAATGATAAAGGTCACCTATCGGTCAAACAATTACGTATGTATAGTGTAACTAACAATGCCCCCAAAGCATGAAGCAAACATTGACAGAACTAAAAGGAAAAATAGACCTTCTAATAATGGGAATCTTAATGTGGCCTCAATAATTGATAGTATGGCTAAACAGAACATCAGCGCAGACACAGAAAGCCTGAAAACTATCACTCGACTTGACGTGACACCTACAAAACATTTCGCCCAACAACAGCACATTCTTACCTAGGACAGTCCACAGGGAACATTCTTCAGAAAAGATTACATACGAGGCTATAAAACTGTCTCGATAAATTTAAAATGAGACAATCATACAAACTATGTTCTACCACAGGGGAATGAAAAAAAAATCAACAACAATGAAATGTGGGGAATCCCCAAATAATTGGAAATTAAACAGTACATTTGTAAATAACCCATACGTCAAAGAAAATTTCACAAAGGAAATTTTAAAATATTGAGAAGTGAATAAAATTTTTAAAAAGCAAAACATACGGGTGCGCGGGTGGCTCAGTTGGTTAAGCAGCCAACTCGTGATTTCAGCACTTGTCGGGATCTCAGGATCCTGAGACTGAGCCCCACAGTGGGCTCCACTCAGCATGGAATAGGCTTGAGAGTCTCTCTCTGCCCTTCACCCCACTTGCACACACACACACTCTCTCTCAGATAAGTAAATAAGTAAAAGCTAAGACTATATATTGTATGGTTCCATTGCTATAAACTATCCAGAAAAGGCAATTCCACAGAGACAAAGCACAAATCAGTTGCCTGGAACTGGGTTGGAGAGGGTGGGGGAAGGGTTAACTGCAAACAGACTAGAGGTACTTTTTGGAGGGCACAGAAATGTTCTAAAAATGACTTAGAAGTTTAAACCAGTCCTGCCGTCAGTCTGTGGGAGTTAGGTATTGTGCAACTCAATGAGCCTCTGCTGTCTACCCCCACGTTGAAGATGAGATCCGCCTCTCCAACCCAAGCTAGCCTCCCAACCCAAGCGGGCCTCCTGGCCTCCTGTTGGCCCAGTGTGGAGTCCAGCAACTTCATGCAGATAAGCTCTGCCCCTACCAACCAGCAGGACCTGTCCGTCTGAGGAGATCCTGGGCTTTCCCCCAGTCAGCTGGGGCGCCAGCTTCCAGCTCCTGACTCTGGGAGAGTCTGAGGGGGGGTTGTCTCCCCAGTCCTCTCTCACAAACCTTCCTTTGCTGAATTAAAGTTTGTAAATGGTTTTAAAGATAAATCGTCTGCCAGGTTTAGGTGCCGCTAAGCATTGGCTCCTTATTCTGGTATGGACCGATGGCAGACTGATGTTTGAGAGGTCAGGGGCCCTGCTGATATCTCAAAGGATAACCATGATGTCTACTATTGGAAAGGTCAAGCAATATTCTGGATTTGATCTCGAATGTGCAGACTCACAGGTTGGATTTAGACCGATTGAAATCCGGCACATGTGGTCTTGGGTTTTTGCATGTGAATTAATGTAATGCTTATAACTGAAAATGAAATCATTTAACCATCTTAAGTCAGACATAAAATAATAAAAGAAACACACTGGCCTTGGGAAAAAAAAAAAAAAAAGGAAACAAATAAATCTGGCTTGTAATGATAGTATAACTTCCATACTGATTTCCAGAGTGGCTGCTCCAGTTTGCACTCCCACCAACAGTGCAAGAGGGTTTCCCTTTCTCTGCATCTTCGTCAACATCTGTTATTTCCTGGGTTAATTTTAGACATTCTGACAGGTGTGTCATATTGTGTCATATCTCAACATATTTTGGGAAAAAATAAAAATAAAAAATAAATGAATTGTACACCCCAACTGGACTCATTTTTGGTATTAAATAACTCAAGATACTAATGTTTTTTAATTCAAGTGTAGTTGACACACAATATTAGTTGCACGTATACAACATCTCTATGATGTATTCAACATTCATATAGATTCAAAGTGAGATCACCGCAATAAATCTAGCTACCACCTATCACCATACAAGTTTGTTACACATTATTAACTATAATCTTTGCACTCTACATTGTAGCCCTGTGTCTAATTTATTTTATAACCCCATGTTTGTACCTTTTAATCCCCTTCCCCTATTTTTTCCACCCTCCTGCCCCATCTCCCTTCTGGCAACCGCTAAATTCTTCTCTGTATCTATGGGCCTATTTCTGTTTTATTTTGTGGTTGTTCACTTGCTTTGTTCTTTTGATTCCACATACAAGTGATATCATACAGTATTTGTCTTTATCGGGCTTATTTCATGTAGTATAATACCCTCCAGGTCCATTCATGTTGTTGTTGCAAATGGCAAGGTTTTCATTCTTTTTTATAGTTGAGTAATATTCCATTACATATATCTTTATCCATTCATGTATTATTGATGAACACTCAGGTTGTTTCCATATCTTGCCTATACTAGGTTATGCTGCAATGAACACAGAGATGCATTATCTTCTAAAATTAGCGTTTTCATTTTTTTCATATAAATAGCCAGAAGTGGGTTTGCTGGATTGTAGTTCTATTTTTAGTTTGCAGAAGCTCCATACTGTTTTCCATAGTACCTGCACTATTTTGCATTCCCACCAATAGTGCATAAGAGTTCTCTTTTCTTCACATCCTTGCCAACACTTGTTATTTCTTGTCTTTTTGATAATAGCCATTCTACAAGGTATGAAGTGTTATCTCATTATGGTTTAAATTGGCATTTCCCTGATTAGTAGTGATGTTGAGCATCTTTTCATGTGTCTGTTGGCCATCCGTCTGTCTTTTTGGAGAAACGTTTATTTGGGTCTTCTGCCCATCTTTTAATTGGATTTTGTTTAATATGTTGAGCTGTGAATTCGTTATATATTTTGGATTATTGACCTCCCCCCCACTTATCCGTTACATCATTTACAAATATCTTCTCCCATTCAGCAGATCCTCTTTTCATTTTGTTCATGGTCTCATTCACTAAGCAAAAGCTTTCTAGTTTGATGTAGTCCTATTTATTTTTGTTTTGCTGCTCTTGCCTGAGGAGACAGATCCAAAAAAATATTGTTCAGACAAATGTCCAAAAGCTTACTATGTTTGCTTCTAGGACTTTGATGGTTCTGGTTTTACATTTAAGTCTTTAATCCATTTCGAGTTTATTTTCATATATGGTATAAGAAAGTGGTCCAGGGGCACCTGCTGGCTCAATCGGTGGAGTATTTGGTTCTTGAGCTCAGGGTCATGAATTCAGGCCCTAGGTTGGGCATAGAAATTACTTTAAAAATAAATAAATAAAAATTAAAAAAACAAAAAACAAAAACAAAAACAAGAAAGTGGTCCAGTTTTATTCTTTTGCCATGTAGTTGTCCTGGCACCATTTATTGAAGACTATCTTTTCCCTGTTGTAGCTTCTTGCCGCCTGTCAAACATTAATTGGCCTTATAAGAATGGGTTTATTTCTGGACTCTATTCTGTTCTATTCATCTGTGTCTGTTTTTGAGCAAGTACCACATTGCTTTGTCAACTACTATAGCTTTGTAGCATAGATTGAAATCAGGAAACCTGTGATCTTCAGCTTCGTTCTTCTTTCTCAAGATTGTTTTGGCTATACAGGGTCTTTGTATATTTGATTTATTATACAAATGAAATTCTATACAAATTTTAGGATTATTTGTTCTAGATCTGTGAAAAATGCCACTGGAATTTTAATAGGAATTGCAATAAATCTATAGATTGCTTCAGATAATATAAACATTTTTGGGCGCCTGGGTGGTTCAGTGGGTTAAAGCCTCTGTCTTTAGCTCAGGTCATGATCTCAGGGTCCTGGGATCGAGCCCCACATCGGGCTCTCTGCTCAGCAGGGAGCCTGCTTCCCTCTCTCTCTCTGCCTGCCTCTCTGCCTACTTGTGATCTCTGTCCGTCAAATAAATAAAATCTTTAAAAATATATATATAAACATTTTAACAATATTAACTTTTCTAATCCATGAGTATGGTTTATCTTTCCATTTACTTGTATCATCTTCCAATTTATTTCATCAATATTTTATAGTTTTCAGAGTTAAGGTCTTTTAACTCCTTGGTTAAATTTACTTCTCAATATTTTATTATCTTTGATGCAATTGTGAGTGGGATTGTTTTCTTAACCTCTCTTTCTGATAGTTTATTATTAGTGTACAGAAATGCAATAGATTGTGGCACCTGGGTGGCTCAGCGGGTTAAAACATCTGCCTTCAGCTCAAGTCATGATCTCAGGGTCCTGGGATCGAGCCCCGCATCAGGCTCTCTGCTCGGTGGGGAGCCTGCTTCCCCCTCTCTCTGCCTACTTGAGATCTCTTTAAAATCTTTAAAAAAAAAAAAAGAACTGCAATAGATTTGTGCATATTAATTTTCTATGCTGTGTACATACCCAAGAGAAATGAAAATACATCCACAGTGTACAAAAATGTTCACAGCAGCATTTTCATAATAGCTAAAAAGTGGAAACTCAGATGTCCACTAATTAACAAATAACATAGTATATCCATACAACAGAATATTACTCAGCAATAAAAATAAATAATGACATAGGCTACAACATGAATGGACTCTGGAAACATTAAGCTAAGTAAAAGAAACCAGTCATGAAAAATCATGTATTGTAGAATTCTACTTTTCTGTTAAGTGAGAACAAGTGCCGTTCAAGGAAGGAGGGTGGGGGAGAGAAGCTTAAGCAGGTTCCACCCCCAGCTCAATCTCAGGACCCTAAGATCATGATCTGAGCCAAAATCAAGAGTTGGATGCTCAACAGACTAAGCGACCCAGGCACCCCTGTATGATTCCTCTCATAAAAAATGTCCAGAATAGCTAAGTCTATAGAGACAGAAAGATCAGTGGTTGCCTAGAGTGGGAGATCTTGGGGGAAAAAGGAGAGTAACCACTAATGGGTATAGGATTCCTTTTCGGAATGATGAAAATGTCCTAAAATTATGGTGATAGTTGCACAACTCTGAATATATTAAAAACCACTAAATTATACACTTTAAATCGGTGAATTGAATCGTATATGAATTATATCTCAATAAAACTGTTACCAAAAACAAAACAAAGCAAAAAACAAAACCAAAAAAACCTTGGGTGTACAAAGCCATCAACACTGGTAGGCCTACCACATCCAAAGTTACCAATCTATTATTTAGGACAGAAAAATCTCAGTTATAAGTATCTTCCAACATACTCTCATAATTTTGTAAAAGAGTGTGTGTGTATATATATGTGTGTATATATATATATCTGAAATTAAAAGCAATGATTAATCAAAGTAATTAGTTAAGTCACTAACCTTAAAAAATAGGTTGACATTAAATATTCAAATTTCAAATGCCCAAAATATTTCAATTTTATACTTCATGTGTTTAGGAGGAGATAGCTAGATGATACTCATATGAACGCACTGCATAAACTGTATGGCCCTACATATAAACTTTAATCATTCCTGAATTCCTTAAATGTAATTCAGTAATTTCCAGACTTACATAAAGAAACTCCGAAACGCAAATACCCAATCCTGCCTTAGTGAAGTGTACATTGTTCCGTGATCTTGGCACTGTTCTGTGATTATGGCACTAAAGAAAGTGCATAATTTACCTCTTTATAGTGACTCATAGGTAAAAAGAAAAGCAAATCTTTTACCAAACACAAGATTACTGTTGTATCATCACCGGATTAAACCACACAACTGAAGTAAATGTTCGTGAAGGGGGGAAATTTTACAGTTTTCGAATGAAGTGCTCCCCCCTCACTCATTTAAACTAGTAACAATAACTTAAAGAAAGGCTGTTCTGCAGCGAATCTAGGTCCTAGAAAGAGAGCCCAGGATGCTGGCACACAAGAAACATTAGAAACAGGGCAATCTGGATTACTCTTGGCCTTACGGAATATTTTCTCTGTCCTTTACGGACATGAAATAAAAACGCCCAACTGGACCGGGGGGGGGGGCGGGGGTGCCGGGGTGGGGGTTCGGCTACTCTGCTCGCAAAGCTGCTCGAGCAGTCAGCACCAGCCCTAGCAGAGCCCTCACCGTTCCTTTCCCGCGCCCCCAAAACATCCAGTAGCACGGTCCCAAGAGGACAGCTTCTCCAAAAGAGAATCCAGAAGGCGGTCACTGGACGCGCGTTACAGAGCCCGTTTTTGTTTTGTTTAAAAAACAGACTCCCATCACAGCCAAGCCTCCCTATCACCGGGGGAACCGGGGGAAGTGGCAGCAGGGGGCCGGCGTGGAAAGCGAGAATAAAAGAATAACCGAGTACAACCTGCCATCCAAGCGAGCCGCGGAGGGAGGGAAAGGTAAGAGGCGGTGATAAGGCCCGACGGGGAAGGAAACTGGTCTCCAGCCCTCCACACCACCCGGAGCGGCCGGAGCCTCCCAGGTCCCGCCCCGAGCTCCCTGCCCTGCCCCGGCGCCGGCCGCAGCCTCCCGCCCTACCAGACCCTCCCAGGACGCGCTTCCTCCCGAGCCAGACCCCCGCCCTGGCCTCCCCGCGGGATAAGGCGGGTCAGTTCTGTCCGCTTCTCGGCAGAGGTGACTCGCGCGGCGATGTAAACACAGCGAGACCAGCTGCGCTCAGCCCATCCCCCCCCCGCCGGGGTCCGTAACCTCTTCGCTCAGCCCTGCCCCGCGCCCCGCGCCCCGCGCTCCCCGCGGGCTGGCGAGCAACGCGCCTTCCCCTTTCTCCAAGTCCCGCTTCCCGACCGTTGCCCGGGGGCACTCAGCCCCCTTCCCTAGCTCCCAGCCGTTGTCACCGCCACAGCCTCCGGAAAACCCTCGGCAAACCCCAGAGCAAACAACACAGGCGCGGGGCGGGGGTGCGGAGGGAGGAGGCGGCACTCGGGACAGCGAGGCTTTATCGCCGCGCCCTCCGCGCTCCCTCCCACCAGCCTCGGCTGCCCGCGCTCTTACCTGCTCTCCGCGACGTCTGGGAAGACCACCGCGTCGCTTTCCCTCCCGGCAGGGCCGCGGACCAGCACCGCCGCCGCCGTTGGCCGGGCGTCCCGAGGGACTCGGGGCCTCCCCGGCAGCCCGAGCCGCTCCACTGGGAGAGGAGGAAACAAAACAGCGGCGAGCCGCCCCGCGCAGCGCCCCCCGCCCGCGCCGCCCCACCGATCCCCAACCGCCGAGGCGACGGCGGCGACACAGAGCCCGGCGCGGGGAGCAATGGTGGCCCCCGCCCTCGCCCCGCTCCCGGCCCCCTCCCTCCACCCCCCGCTCAGCTCCTCCCCCTCGGCCTCCTGCCGCCGCCACCAGGACACTCGAGTCCGCCTCCCCCACCCCGCCCGCTCGGAGCGCTCCTCCCCTCCCCACGCGGCGAGGGGGGGGGCGGCACCGCCAGTCACCGCAGCGTCTGTCAAACCAGGGCCGGCTATTTATACCCCGCGGGGCCCCACTGCCCCCGGCCCCCACCGGCCCGCCAACCTGCCTCAGTGGCTCTCTCGACTCTCGCCCGCCCCTTATCCCCCAACTTCTCCCAAACCCGCCTTCTCAGGTAAAGACTCTGGCCACTTGTCCCGCTCCCTGCTCGGGGCTCCCCCATCCCACTCTCGGCTCCAACCCCAGACTGGTGCAGGGGCCCCGAAGCCGGGGCTGGCGCGTGGGGGTAGCGGGGCCGCGCGTGCACCTGCAGCGCCCGCCCGCCCGCCCCCTTCTCCCAGCTGGCCGGGACCGCACGCACACACCCTCGCCACTCTCTGAAGCCTCCCGCGGGCCCCGGCTGTCACTCCATCCCCAGCTCTGGACTGCCGCCCCTCTCCGGGAACAGCTCCGCGCTCGGGCAGTCTGACAGCTACTGGGGGCCGAGGGTTGGATAAACTCCTAGCCCGGGTCCCTCCAGTCTCCACTCCACAGCCGTGAAAGGTGGGGGCGCGGGCGGGCCGGAGCGCGCCGCGGGCCCCGCCCCGGTCGGTGACGCTTGTGGCGCACCGCCCCTCCAGCCTCGCGCCCTCGGCGCCGCCCGCTCCTCCTCCCCGCTCGCAGGCGCCCGGCCTTGTACACCCGCGACCCCGCCCCATTCCCAGAAATTACCACCCGCCCAACGGCCGGGCCGCGCGGCGGTTGGTGCCCGGGTTTGCTGACGGTCGGGTGGCGGGGCTCAGCGCGCAGCTGCGGAGCGCGGCGGGCGGCCCCTTGGCGCTGCCCCCCGAACTGCGGGCGCCCGCACCGAGCCATTGTCGCTCTTCGCTGGGTTAGCGGCGGATGAGTAACTCAAGTCCGAGTATTGTTGCGAGAATGCGGGAGTGTACTGGTGCGGGAGTCTTTCGGTCCAAGTGCCTAACGAATTCGAAAATGAAAACCCAGCAGTAGCTGCACGCTTCTCGTTTCCCCACTTTCACACAAAGGGGAACCTTTGAGCAGGGCACTCACGCGCCTTCAAATGCACAAAAGCCAATGACACGGTGCCCTCGACTGTCCGGCATTTGGAGCGCCTCGCCAATGATCTTTCTTACGCACAGTTATGCATACAAACGCAAAGTTATGCTACGATCTAGTCCCCCACCAGCACACTTCGCTGCCGCCGCGTTTTCTTGTATTTGTTTCTTTAACAAAGAGCGATGACTGTCCCGGTGCGCCGAGGGACTAATTCTAGCCCCCTCGCGGACTCCTGCAGCCCCACTCTGATAGACCTGGCGCAGTATCCACCAGGTTCATCGCTGGGCTCCAGCCTTAGTCTTTTGGCGGCTTTAAAACCAGCCATGGGAGAAGAAAAAAACCCTAAAGAATTTAAGTGGTAGCTCTTCTTTAAAGTAACGTGGGAACCATGGAAATAACCTTAGAGTAGGGCTCAAATGTCAGAGGACTGTCAGCCCACTGATGTGTTCCTGAAGAACATAAAAATTTAATGATTTCTCTTTCTTTTTTAAAGCTATTATTGTGTTTTCCGGGGGAGAAGGTACGGAGGTGGGGGAGGGGAGTGGGATTATTTCTTTTCCTATCTGGAAAAGCAACTCTGGTGACTCCTTAAGAGATTTTTACTTTTAAACCTAGGGGATACCTGGATAGCAAATAGGGTTAATCAAAGAGATCCTATTAACTCTGATGAAGTTTTATGGATCCCTTAGTTCTAAAACATGGCGACTCTTGACATTCTTTCGAACTAAAGAATTCAAATCTTTAATACGCAATAAACAGGATACTACAAACATAGCAACAGTTCTAGGGCAGTATTTCTAATCTCATATTTCCTGTAAAATAGGGAACCCTTGTCCACTCAATAAATGTAAAGAATTAATAATACTATTGCATCTTGGTGACAATAACATGTCATATTAAGGAGCATGCAAGGACAAAGCCCGATTCCTGTAGTCGGGAACAGATCTCACCTGCTGGGTCAAATCATTCCTGTTTTCAGCTACCATGAGAACTATATCTCTCCTACTGCCAGCTGGAAGGAAACTGGAAAGTCCCAGGTGGATAACAATGGTAAATAAGGCTGTTCTCAATTCTTCAGTGCTCCATCCATGCATGTTCTTTGAAATGTGGCTTCGGAGTTCTTCTAATTAGAGGCAGAAAGTTTCTCCACCCTACCAATATTGGACTTAGATTATTCCACTCGGTTTTGGCCAAAAGAATACGGGCAGAAGTGACAGTGTAACAGTTCTGAGCCTGGGGACGCCTGGGTGGCTCAGTTGGTTAAGCGGCTGCCTTCGGCTCAGGTCATGATCCCAGCGTCCTGGGATCGAGTCCCACATCGGGCTCCTTGCTCGGCAGGGAGCCTGCTCCTCTCTCTGCCTCTCTGCCTGCTTGTGTTCTCTCTCTGTTAAAATAAATAAATAAAATCTTTAAAAAAAAAAAAAAAACAGTTCTGAGCCTGTCCTTAGGAGATTTTGCATGTTTCTGCTTGCCTCTCTCCCACACCTGCCTTTGGCAATGTGAAGAACATGCCTGGGTACTCCGCTGGTAAAACAAGAATGAGAGACATGAAGCTGGTCTAGAACCACCCCTGGCTTAGAGCCAGTGACCTGCAGAAAAAAGGAATTGTTGTTTTAAGCACTGTGCTTGGGAGTGGTTATATACCCAGAAGTAGTGTTCCAATCCCTGACTGGTAGAATAGGAGACAGAACAATCTGCTCCCTTGGCATTGGCCTTAAAGGTGCCAAACTGATGTCTCTGGGGCAGCTCTTCATAGTGGGTCTTGGAAAGGCACATCCTTTGTGGAAGTCAAGTAAAAAACCTAGAAAGTTTGCATCATGGCATTCTAAAGATCTCAGATTCGGTAGGAAAAGGATGATGTGGTCAGTGGTCCTAACTAATGAACATAAACTTCAGGATCTCCAGGCTGTAACTAAACTGCTCTTGCTTCTGGGGTGCCTGGGTGGCTCAGTTGATTAAGTGACCAACTCTTGATTTCTGTTCAGGTCTTGATCTCAGGATCACAGGATCAAGTGAAGGGCCCCATGCTCTGTGGGGAGTCTTCCTATCCCTCTGATCCTCCCCATCCTCGTACTCTTGCTCTCTCTAAAATGAATGAATCTTGGGGCACCTAGGTGGCTCAGTTGGTTGAGTGTCTGTCTTCATGACCTTCAGCTCAGGTCATGATCCCAGGGTCCTGGGATCAAGCCCCACATTGGGCTCCCTGCTCAGTGGGGAGTCTGCTTCTCCCTCTGCTCCTTCTCCCCATAATCTCTCTTTCTCAAATAAATAAAATCTTTAAAATAAATAAATAAAATAAGTCCTTTTAAAGTTGCTCTTCTTTTTCTATATTATACAATTTATTTTGCAATTATACAAGTACTTCATTAATGCATTCTCATCATCAGTTGTCAAATAATACAAAATGGACTTTTTAAAAAGCCAAGTTCTGCCGTTCCTTCTGTACTTCCCTTTCCACTCCTCACCCTGCATACATAAGCAGTCTTTCCACATCTCTACCGTTCCACAAGTAACCATGAATGTATAAATTAGCATTTCAGCTTCCTGACGTTTTTCTGTGCATTTATATACATACACATGTAATTATGTAGACTAACTATTAATGAAATGGTTTAATATATGTGTGAGATAGAATGCTTCTGCACTTCTTTTCTTGGTTTATTTACACTTTGTTCTCTCTTACTACCTAAGAAAGTCTTTTTAAAATTTCAGCCTGTCTTCAGTATAACGGGTTAACCAAGAGAAGACGTTTTCCCACTTTTAGATCAGAATGTTAAATGGGAAAATGAGCTTTTGGGGCCAGTTTAGAGATAGGAGTGATAATCAACATGAGGTACACAGAAGACAAAATTCTCCTACTGGAAGCTGGCTACCACAAGGGCATTCTGCACTAGTGAACTTTGAATTACTGACAGTCTTTAAGCCTGTTGGAGTCCCTCATTGCAGATAGGCAAATCCCTACGTTACCAACAACTATGTAGACTTTACAAGAACAACCAGAAAAATCTCTTCTTTTGCTTCTCCTTAAAGAGTAAGTGGTTCTGGGGTACCCGGGTGGCTCATGGGTTAAAGGGTTAAGCGTCTGCCTTCGGCTTGGATCATAATCTCAGGGTCCTTGGGTTGAGCCCCACATCAGGCTCTCTGCTCAACCAGGAATTGGCTTCTCCCTGTCCCTTCTCCCTCAGTCTCCCTCCTCCTCCCTCTAATCCAGGAGTTGGCTTCTTCCTCACTCCCTCTCCCTCTTCACACTTTCTCTCTCAAATAAATAAATAAAATCTTTTCAAAAAACAAAAGAGTAAGTGGTTCTGGGTGCTATTGTCCAGTTATATCCTGGTATTAACCTACCTTATTTAAAAGCCACTATAGCCATCCCTTCCACCACCCCTTTCTGGACTTCTACAAAGATGATTATTCATAACTCGCCCATACTCTGGTCCTGCAAAGGAACTCAGGCCCCAGACTCACATTTGTTTTAGGTACCATTTTGCCTTGTATGAATCAGAATTTCTTAAACATTTTATATTAAACAAGTTATAAGAGGCTTTCCCCAGAGAATGTTCAATACCACTGGAGGGGGTGGGGCGGGGGACATGGTAAGTTGAAACAATTCTTAAGAATGAAATTTGTGGGTGCCTGGGTGGCTCAGTTGGTTGAGCGACTGCCTTCGGCTCAGGTCATGATCCTTGAGTTCTGGAATCGAGTCCCACATCAGGCTCCCAGCTCCACGGGGAGTCTGCTTCTTCCTCCGGCCTTCTCTCCTCTTATGCTCTCTCTCACTTTCTCTGTCTCTCAAATGAATAAATAAAATCTTTAAAAAAAAAAAATGAATGAAATTTGTACTATCAAATGCAATCAGATAAAATAAGCAAAAAGTACAAAATTTTGACTATAGAACAGAAGTTAAATCCTCGTGAGTCACACATATAATTTTACCATGTACTGTTTTCTAGTAAAATAAGCGCTTAAAGTCATTTCATACTTTGAGTTCTTGATATATTTTTAAAGTCGCTTTCTCTTTAAGATAGTGCTTTACATTTTATTAATTCTATCAACAAATAAATTACTTTTAACATACATTTTACTGCTTTGTTAAAATATTTGAAGTGTTAAGATGGATTATATTTTATTTTAGTTAGAATTTCTAATATTTTCAATAATAAAACCAATTTTTGTAATCCGATTTGCCTCCCTGTCTTTTTTTTTAAATTAAAAATCAAAAAAATTAAAAATCCAAATGAAATGTACATGAAGACAATTTTTCTGGTGATTTAAGATCATATTAATCTTTAGAGTTTCTGAATAAAATAGGTTTCCAAATAAAATTCAGGACAAATGCCGTAGTAGTTAATTAAAATACAAAGATAAATATATTCCATGGGGAAAGTTCTGAAGTAAATTTCCATATTTGTGAGCTGACTAATACAAGGCCATTTAACTCTGTTTCTTCCATGCTACTAAGTTAAAATGAAATAATAAAAAATTTTTCTTTTCAGGTATTTCCTGGATCACTCCAAAGATTAGAAATGCAAATCAAAAAACTTTGGTTTTTTACGCTATTTGCTTTCTTCTCTGCAGTTCTTCCTATTGGTCAACTAACCAGAGTGGGGGACACTATTTTAGTAATAGTAAATAATAATGAAATAATAACAGTAATATTGACCACTATTAGTATACTACTTGGTACTTCTTCTTTTTTTTTTTAAGATTTTATTTATTTATTTGAGAGACAGAGAAAGTGAGAGAGAGCATGAGAGCATGAGAGGAGAGAAGGTCAGAGGAAGAAGCAGACTCCCCGTGGAGCTGGGAGCCTGATGTGGGACTCGATCCCAGAACTCAAGGATCATGACCTGAGCCGAAGGCAGTTGCTCAACCAACTGAGCTACCCAGGCGCCCTACTTGGTACTTCTTCTTAATCTTAAGAGTTTTTACAAGTATCTCCATCTTACAGTTCACATCCAAGGTAAGAAAGGTGAAGCCACTCATTCAAAGTTACACAGTTGACATCAGAATTGAATCCTCCTCCAGAGCCCATGCTCTTAACCACGAGCACTTCTACAGTGCAGGTAACACACCTATTAACTGTTCATGATCAAACATCAAGGACAAAAGTATTGCCCTCTCCTTCAGCTTTGACACAAGCCTCATGTCCTATTCCTCCCAATTCACTGGGCTTGGATGCCACCTTGCAGGTCTACTCGCCTCTGCTTGGGTCCCGTTCTGCCTAACACAGTAGATGGTTGAGTGTTTCTGGCCATCTTCCTATCTCCCTCTCTCGAGACACTCCTTCCTCCACTGGCTGCCAACATATTCCCCCTCCTCCTGTTCCTGTTTCCTGTTCTTCCTGTCAGCTTCACTGTGTCTGACTAGACCTCCCCTATCTGCTGACGACACTGACCACTAAGTGAAAAGAGAGAGAGAAATTAGGGTCAGGATAAGAAGCCAATCAATGAGGATGAAAGGGTCACTATAATTAAGAAGAACAATAATGGAAAGGTGAAAACCAGGCAGAAAAACATGGAATAAATGGGAAATGGATTGAGCATTTGGAAATACCATGAATCTAGGGCACTTGGGTGGCTCAGTTGGTTGGGCGACTGCCTTCGGCTCGGGTCATGGTCCCGGAGTCCCGGGATCGAGTCCCATATCGGACTCCTGGCTCTGCGGGGAGTCTGCTTCTCCCTCTGACCTTCTCCCTTCTCATTCTCAGTCTCTCTCTCTCTAATAAATAAATAAAATCTTTAAAAAAAAAAAGAAAAAAGAAAATACCATGAATCTAGGTGCGTCTGGGTGGCTCAGTCGGTTAGGAGTCCAGCTCTTGGTTTTGGTTCAGGTCATGATCTCAAAGTTGTGACATCCAGCCCTGCCAAGGGGTCTGTGCTCAGCGGGAACCTGCTCAAGAATCTCTCCCTCTCCCTCTGCACCTCCCCTGCTCTCGCATACTCACTCTCTCTCTCTATATATATAAAATAAATAAATAACAAATAAATAAATCTGTCTTTAAAATACCGTGAATCTATATAAATGAATGGAAACTCCTATGATGTGAAGAAGAGAGGGAGATAGTAATAGTTCTACAGTTAAAAGTTAATATTCAAGAGTTCATGATAGGTATAGTAATTGATAATATCTGTACTTCTAAGTGATCAGAGTCACTTAGAAGTGACTAACTACCAACAAAATATTTTTGAAATTTAGCATCATCTTAATAGTGTTGATTGAATGTGTACTTTCTTTTCATCTTTTATTTTAATCCCCATTACAACCCAGGAAATACTGTAATCATTTGCAGACTATGACATCGAGGTGACCAAAGAGTAAGGCAACTTTCTCGAGACCACCAGCAAGGGAATAGGGGAGCCAGGCAGGAGACCCCAGGCAGGCTAGCTTCAGACTCCGTGCTCCTGCCATTCTGCTCAGCTTCCTCCTCCTCTGTGTTGTTCTCTCCAGGACTGAAGGGGAGACCAGGTCAGCTTCTCCCTATCCTGTGCTCTCCTTATGAATAAGCCAATACCTCTGACCTATGATTTGAAGTGAAAGGGCCCTATTCACAATTCAGCCAGCCTAAAAGTAGAGAATTTCTACTCTCTACTAGTAGAGAATTTTCAGAGCCCACCTACTAAATCTGCATTTTTATTTGGTTACCTGGGTGGAGAAAGAAAATTAATTTTTTAAAAGACTTATTTATTTGACAGAGAGACGGAACACATGAGCAGGAGGGGCAGCAGGCAGAGGGAAAGGGAGAAATAGTCTCTCCGCGGAGCAGGGAGTCCACCGATGTGGGGCTCAATCCCAGGACCCTGAGACTTTGACCTGAGCTGAAGGTAGACACTTAACCAACTGAACCACTCAGGTGCCCCAAGAAGTAAGCTTTGACAGATAGAAAAGGCAAGGTTGGAGTCTCCAACCTCTCGCTTTTAGTCTTTAAGATCTGTCAGGAATATTATGTATTTACTCTGACCTAATTGTTCTACCGTTAAGAACACTGAGTCCTAAAAATAAGTGACTTGCTTTTGTTAATGCAGGCAAGCAGAGCTGGAATTTGAATCCAACTTTTCTTATTTTTACAAGCTCCCTTTTGAGGTCACTGAGGTGAAAGTTGGGGAAGAGAAAGGTCTTTCGAAATGCTGACACCCTTGGGCCTAATGGGGGAAGTTTAGCAATAACAGCCTTCCTCTCATTGACTAGGTGGGGCAGGGTAGGAAAGGGAGGGACAGAGTAAGATGGTGGGGGGCAAGAATCGAGGGGTAGAATGATGGAGACAAGCTTGGATCTGGTGAGGCAGAGAGAGAGAGGTGGGAAATTAAGGAGCCAAGGCAAATATCAGGAAAGAGCTAAAATTGGTTAGGCAAACTGTGAAACTCAAATGTAGGCAGTTATCTACTTTACAATTGTGTCTGTAGCTAACCATACCCATATGTTCAAAATTATTTTGCTTTTCAGTTTTTCCTCAGGATGTCCTACATATTTTTATAAGGTGGTTTACATTTATTATAAGCCAATTTTGGTGTTTTTCCAGCACGTCTATGATGGAAAACATAATCATTTTTATATTGTTCTATTGAAATTTCGATCTTTAATATTTTTTCTTTACCATTAACCCAAGAACCTCTTAATCTCTAACATGGTATTTGCTGAATCAGGCAGGAACTAGATACACTGAACTTCCAAATGACAGGGGCTGAAAAGAGCAAGGGACAAATTTGTATTGAAGTAAGATGCACACCTGGTTATCAGACCAAATGAGTAGCACTGAATCTTTTTGAGTGTAAAATTTTTAAATGGCAACAGCAGGTGCTTCTGTAAGTGGTCTAGATAACTTGAAAGGAGATTAATGAGTAGTTCCCAGGACCCTGGAGCATGTGATTGACTTTGTGAAACCCTCTCCCCACAAAAATAACTGGGATCCTGTTTTCCAGTAGCAGGTTTTTGGGGTGAGATAAATGAATGAGGTAAAGGAATGAAAAAGTAAGATAAAAAGAGTCTTTTGTGTACTCCAGGTATACTCATTGTTTTTATTCTTAGAGCATAACATTTCGAAGATCTAATGCAAGTAGAGCATTGTGACTTTTGATCTTGGGGTTGTAAGTTTGAGCCTCACATTGGGTTTAGAGATTACATAAAAATAAAATTGTATTTAAAAAAAAAAGGAGGGACGCCTGGGTGGCTCAGTGGGTTAAAGCCTCTGCCTTCGGCTCAGGTCATGATCTCAGCATTCTGTGATCGAGCCCCGTATCAGGCTCTCTGTTCAGCGGGGAGTCTGTTTCTCCCTCTCTCTGCCTGCCTCTCTGCCGACTTGTGATCTCTCTCTCTCTGTCAAATAAATAAATAAAATCTTTTAAAAATAAAAATATTTAGGGACGCCTGGGTGGCGCAGTTGGTTGGGCAACTGCCTTTGGCTCAGGTCATGATCCCGGCGTCTTGGGATCGAGTCCCGCATCGGGCTCCTTGCTCCGCAGGGAGCCTGCTCCTCTCTCTGCTTCTGCCTGCCTCTCTGCCTGCTTGTGTTCTCTCTCTGTTAAATGAATAAATAAAAATCTTAAAAAAATATTTAAAAATATTAAAAATAAATTAAAATAATAAAAAAAGAAAGGAAAAGAAAAAATGCAAGAAAAAGGAGAAAATAAAGCATGGTAAATTCAGGGTCTAAGGTCATTCAGTATGCTAGGTAACAAACACTTCACATCTAGGGTACCTGACTGGCTCAGTTGATAGAACATGTGATTCCTCATCTCGGGGTTGTGAGTTCAAGCCCCACGTTGAGTGGAGAGATTACTTAAACAAATAATCTTTAAAAAAAAAATACTTCTTGTTTTTGAAATTTTAGAATTTATAAAATTCACATCAGTCTGAAATGAATATTATAAGGGTAGTGTATGAAAAATCTTGAAGAGCCAAAAAGAGATGAAATTTTTAAAAAAATATTCTCACAGTTGAGCTTTGAAATGTTATAAAGGAATATGGCCTCACTTAAGGAAGTATAATTCGAAGACTCCAAGATTTAGCCCAAGAAAGTGAATTTCCAGGTTGGGAGGGGCAACAGATTTACCAGATTAAACAGATTTAACAGATTTACTACCACTCTGAGAATTTAGTCTTCCCTGTGACCCTCACTGTGATGATCTCTGCCAGTCCTGTACTGAGCTGTAAGGGCTGTGCCTCCCAAGTAACATTTTATTGCGCTCCCTACTCTCATCTCATTAGTTGTGAAGCTCTCTAGCTTTTCCATCGGTTCTATACTTTTGTTCTTACAGAATCCGACAGATTTTTTTTTAAAGATTTTTTATTTATTTTATTTGACAGAGAGGGAGAGCTCACAAGTAGGCAGAGAGGCAGAAGCAGGCTCCCTGCTGAGCAGAGAGCCCAATGCGGGCCTCGATCCCAGGACCCTGAGATCATGACCTGAGCCGAAGGCAGAGGCTTTAACCCACTGGGCCACCCAGGAGCCCCTCATTCTGACAGATTTTTAAAAGCTGATCAATATCTCAAATATTAAAAAATCCAGAAAAATAAAATATACGATACTATTTTTATTAATCAGCTGCCTGACATGCCTCTACAGTAATTTTATTACATTCACTGGCTACATATTTTTTACATTGCTTCTCCATATGATGACTTTGCAAATATTTTTTTTTATAGAAAGAATACAAAGATAATTAATTTTTTTGTCTAGCTTCGAATATTAAAATTTGACTTTTTAAAAAATCTTTTTGGGGCACCTGGGTGGCTCAGTGGGTTGAAGCCTCTGCCTTCCACTCAGATTGTGATCTCAGTGTCCTTGGACGGAGCCCCACATCGGGCTCTCTGCTCGGCAGGGAGCCTGCTTCCCCCTCTCTCTCGCCTGCCTCTCTGCCTACTTGTGATTTCTCTCTGTAAAATAAACAAATAAAATCTTTATAAATAAATAAATAAATAATTTTTTGAAGATTTTATTTATTTAAAGGGCTCCTGGGTGGCTCAGTTGGTTAGGCATCTGCCTCTAGCTCAGGTCATGATCCCAGGGTCCTGGGATAGAGCCCTGCATCAGGCTCCCTGCTCAGCAGGAAGACTGCTTCTACCTCTCCCGCTCCCCCTGCTTGTGTTCCCTTTCTCACTGTCAAATAAATAAATAAATCTAAAAAAAAGATTTTATTTATTTGAGAGAGAGCAGAGTGCGAGACAGCGAGTGAGCAGTGGTGAACATGAGCAGGGAGCGGGGTAGAGGGAGAGGCAGATTCCCTGCTGAATGGGGAGCCCAATGTGGGGCTCTATCCCAGGACCTGAGCTGAAGGCAGCGGCTTAATCCACTGAGCCACCCAGGCACCCCAGCAGGTGTGTTTAAATGCTGCCACTAAAGATTAGAAATGGTTCATCTAAACCATGAACCTAAAAAAAAACCAAACAAACATATAACTGTTGCAAAATACTGAAGTAGTCTACAACTCTAGGTACTTTGGAGGCAGCTGTGCCCAATTCCAGCCCTCTCCCCGCAGGAAAAATAGCCAGTTGTAGCTAGTACAGACTCCAGAAATAAGTGAATGGAGAGAAGTGATCTTAACCAATTGTGGTTAAAATGTCTTACTTTTACAAAGTTTACAAAAACACTGTGGGTATATTGCTGCGGCCCATCCCAGGTTCTCCATAGCAGTCAGTTTAAGTAAGAAGCCCAAAACTTAAAGCTTATTAACCTGAGGCCCAGCTGCCCACCTGCCCCAAGGTTTTCTGAATCATCTCACTTCCCTTATAAAATACTCTCCTTTTTGACTTAGGCTACATTAAGTTGGTTCCCATTTTTTGCAAACCAAAATGTCTCATACAAGACCCTAATATACTATTATATTGTCCCCAGATTACTACATTAGACCCGTAACTAGTATGCTTGGGACTCAAACTCATGACCCTGAGATCAAGAGCCCCATGTTCCACCAACTAAGCCAACCAGATGCCTTTCTAATTAATATACTTAATGCTGTTTCCAATTCCAACTGATTTTATACATCCCTGCCAGATTAATCTTCTTAAAGCATAGTTCTGATGATGTCATCACTACTCAGAATCTCTGAGTACAGGCTCCCCAACTTGGCATTGGAAGCGACTGGGCTCAGAACACACTGCACCAAAATTTGGCACATTGGCGCATTAAATATTTTTTTGGCATGTTAAGTATTTTAAGCTGAAGGAACTTGATAAAATGGCAGAAGCAGAAGGGTCGCTCTGACCTCCTACCCCCATCCCATAAAACCCTCTGTGAGAATTGCCCTCTCTATACCCTGAGGAAAGGAACATCCTTATCTCTGAAGACAAAGGAACACCCAGAAAAATCCTAACAAACAGGCCTTGCTAAGTTTCCCCAGTTTATTACAATTACCTCATACTCCTTAACTATCATATTCTTCTATTACTGTCCTCTCTTCATCAAAGCTAGCATAAAAGAATGTAGGTCTAATTGTTTCTTTGGGTGTTCATTTCTGTATGAGTCTTTGTCCATTTACTTTTCAGACTGGCAGCCAGGAACCCTAAGAAGATAAAGAAAAACTTTTTCCTTCCCTACAGAGGCCTCTATAAAATGGCCCACTCCCTATCTTACCAAGTTTATTTTCCAGCACTTTCCGTGATGGAGTCTTGGCAACAGTCACAGCGGCTCTCACTCATCATGCCCTGAGCTCTCCCAGCCCCTGCCTTTGCTCAGGATCCCCCTCCCCCATACAACTCCCTCTGTTACTCTGGATGTCAGGGCTACATGTCCTTCAGAGTCTATCTCAAATAACCTCTCCTTCATAAACTTTTCCTTAATTTCCCAACAAACTTCCCATCCCCCGCCCTAAATGCGATTTCTACCTTCTCTTGACTCACTGGAGTTTTGTTTCCTACTTTGCCAACGACATTATATTTTTGCCTTAGTTTGTAATCATTGTATACAGGAGCCCCACATCTTACATAGTGGGTACGCTCCAGAGTCAGCGAGCAAGGGGGGGAAAAGTCCAGAAAATTCCTGGAAATGCCTTACAAGATGCTAATTGGAGAGCAACCTGCTGCTCTCCCTGGGTCAGCTACACTCTCCTTCAGCACTGAAAGACATCACTGTTGTACCCCAGAGGAAAGAAATCGACCTTCATGGAGAGACTCTCTTACATAAATATTACCAAATCTTCAGAGCCACAATCCCCCTCGGCTTGGCGGCACACCTGTCCTCTGAGCGTCCCAGGAACCGAGCAGGACAGTTGTTCATCTTCCCATAGCCCCCGCCCACGGTGGAGAGTGAGAGGAAGAACTGCCTCCCCGCTGAATTTTTCTCTCATTCTCTCAGTGCCAAGGGTTGAATTCACGTAACCTAAATGCACATAGAATGGGATTTTGTAGTAGAGAAAGTACTTCAGAGTGGTTAAGGTACAGACTCTGGCACTAGACTACGGGAGTTTGATTCCTGGTTCAAACCACTTACCGGACAAGGATCTCGGCCAAGGTATATGATCACTTCTTCTCTCACATCCCACTTTACATCTGCAGAAAGAAACTATAATGGGGCCTAGTTTATAAGCTTGTTGTAAGGATTAAATTGATTATCTGTAAAGTAATACTATGTGCCATCTAGGCTTTACATGAAAATTAAATGAACTAATGTAAATAAAGCACTTAGAACAGCGTCTTGGCATACATTAGTACTCAGTATTACCTATGAGTATTACTTGTCTTTCTGTCTCACTTCCCTCATATGTTTGTAGAGGATTAAATGAGGGGCATCTGGGTGGTTGAGTCGGTTAATCTGCCTTCAGCTCAGTCATGATCCCAGGGGCCTGGGTTTGAGCCCTGAATCGAGCTCCCTGCTCAGGGGGGAGTCTGCTTCTCCCTCTCCCTCTGCCTGCCACTCCTCCTGCTTGTGCACGCTCTCTCTGTCAAATAAATAAAATCTTGGAAAAAAAAAAAGGATTAAATCAGAAGCATTTAGAACAGTGCCTCTCACAGGGTAAGTGCTCTGTAAAGCTTGGCCATTATTATTATTCCACTATCGTTTCCTCCCTATGCAAGTTTCCTGAGGACAAGGACATATCTCACACAATTTTACATCCTCGCAGTGACTCCAGTAGTGCCCGGTACACGTGAGTCACAAAAAATAGTTGAAAATCAGATAATGTTTTCCTCCCCCAAAATACTAAATTACATTGATTTTATTTTTTATTTTTTTAATTTTTATTTATTTGACAGAGAGAGATCAGAAGTAGGCAGGGAGGCAGGCAGAGAGAGAGGGGAAAGAAGGCTCCGTGCTGAGCAGAGAGCCCGATGCGGGGCTCGATCCCAGGACACTGGGACCATGACCCAAGCCAAAGGCAGAGATTTTAACCCACTGAGCCACCCAGGCGCCCCTGATTTTATTTTATTTTATTTTTCCAGGCCAACCCTGATTTTATTTTTTTAAAGATTTTATTTATTTATTTGACAGAGAGAGAGAGATCACAAGCAGGCAGAGAGGCAGGCAGAGAGAGAGGGGGAAGCAGACTCCCCCGCCCCTGGGCTGGATCCCAGGACCCTGAGATCATGACCTGAGCTGAAGGCAGAGGCTTTAACCCACTGAGCCACCCAGGCACCCCTGATTTTATTTTTTTTAAAAAAACAAATTATTTCAAAGCATTAGGGCACTGAAATAATTTTATTTATTTTATTTTTAAAAGTAATCTCCAGCGTGTGGGTGCCCAGTCGGTTAAGCGACTGCCTTGGGCTTGGTCATGATCCTGGAGTCCCAAGATGGAATACCACATCCTGCTCCCTGCTCAGCAGGGAGTCTGTTTTTCCCTCTGACCCTCCCCCTCTCATGCTTGCTCTCTCTCTCTCTCTCTCTCTCTCTCTCTCTCATTCTTTCTCTCTCAAATAAATAAATAAAATCTTAAAAAAAAAAGTAATCTCAATGCCCAAGATGGGGCTCAAACTTACAACCTTGAGATCAAGGGTCCCATGCTCTGCCAACTAAGCCATTCAGGCATCCTAGATTACATTGGTTTTAATTTTTACAAGCTCTTACAAAGAAATAAAACGTATATTCATGAAAACCTGAATGACTTTCCTATACTCTTAAGCTGTCTTTAGCGTCTTCTGCAAAATTCTTCCTTGCAAGAAGCCCCCAAGGTGGCACTGAATAGCTTCCAGAGTAAGAAGTTATTCAGGTACCAGAGTTGGACTGTAAATTACTTGGGGATAAATGTTGACTTTGGCTTCTCTGGGTTTTATTTTTACTAAGGACATTTGTGCTATAGCAACTGATATTTAAAGCTGGTAATTCATGATCTGTGGTTTTAAACCACTTTGGAAATGAAGCTAGGACATCAAGAAATATATCATCTTTGATTTGTAACTGATTACCAATCTTTTTGTATCTTTTATTTTTCTTTATTATTTATTTTAAGTAATCTGTACATCTGTTGTGGGACTCAAACTCAAGACCCTGAGATCAAGAGTCTCATACTTTCCAGACTGGGCTGGCAGGACCCCCCTTTTTGTATCTTTTAAATAAAAATGGTAATACCAACTGATCCCCCCAAAATGTGACGAAAAATAGAGTAATAAATACAATGCTTAGAAAGTTAATAGGACTACAGTCTATTAGTTAAAAGACTTCATTGTCAGAGATGACATTTTTCTCCCCTTTCACAGCTCCCATTTTTCAAAGTGACCACATGGAGAGAAAGAGAAAGAGAGACTCTCATTGAAACAATCTTTCCAATCAATGGGAACACAGAGGTGTCAGCCAGATAGAGTTTTGTTAACCCAAGTAGGTGTCAAATGCTCCTCTTTCTTAGTTTAACAAATGGGGAAATCTTAAGGTCCAGGGAAGGAAGCAAGGAAGCAAGCCCCAAGGAAGCAAGCTTTAAAGATTCACAGAAATCTAAAAACAGATTCCAGGCTCTCAGGAGTCCATAAAATAAGTGAGTGCTGGGACCAAGTTTTCCTAAATCTCTGAAGGGCGGGAGGCACCAGTTCTACCTGCTTCACATTATTAGTAGTATTAGGATAAAGGTAGCTTATTTTCAAAATTACGAATAAACAAAATGGGAAGTACTTTTAACACAAACAATAGAGCATTTTGCCTATAAAACCGAGCAGACCACTTTCAGTATTAGAGCAGAAATAAATTACAAGAAGGAAACTTCCTTGCGATATTAAGAATTTTGAGTGAAATGTGGGATAGTACTTAAAACAGAGATTGTGCTACTTTATTGTAGCACCTATCCTTATCCTGCCTAGAAATTAGGAACCCTCAAACAGAAATAAATTTTTTTTCCTTTCTTATCTAAATATTCATTTTTTTCGAATAAAGTTGGCTTTGGGGTGCCTGGGGGACGCAGTTGGTGGAATGTCAGACTCTTGGTTTCCACTCAGGTCGTGATCTCAGGGTGGTGAGCCTGTGTTGGCTTTGAGAGAGTAAATCCATGCCTTTTTACTTTATTTTATTTTTTAGATTTTATTTATTTATTTGTCAGAGAGAGAGAGAGAGAGAGAGAGATCACAAGTAGGCAGAGAGGCAGGCAGAGAGAGAGGAGGAAGCAGGCTCCCCGCTGAGCAGAGAGCCCAATGTGGGGCTGGATTCCAGGACCCTGAGACCATGACCTGAGCCGAAGGCAGAGGCTTTAACCCACCCAAGCACCCCCAATCCATGCCTTTTTAAAAAAGTATTTATTTTGGGGTGCCTGGGTGGCTCAATGGGTTAAGTGTCTGCCTGCGTCTCAGGTCACTTGATCTCAGGCTCCTGGAATCAAACCTCGCATCAAGCTCTTGTTCAGCAAGGAGTCTGCTTCTCCCTCTCCCTCTCCTTCTGTGCTTTCTCTCACAAGGAAATAAATAAAATCTTTAAAAAAAAATGAATACAATACAATATACTCATTTTATTTTTAGATTAATCTCTATACTCAATCTGGGGCTCGAACTCACAGCCCAAGATCAAGAGTCACATGCTCCACGGACTGAGCCAGCCGAGTGACCGCATGCCTTGTTAAATTATAAAGTAAATTGGGGCACCTGGGTGGCTCAGTTGGTTAAGCGACTGCCTTCGGCTCAGGTCATGATCTTGTTATGCCCAGATTTTGAGATCCCCAAATACCACCAGGGAGCCGAGTCCGATGCAAAAGCAAAAGAGCCCTTTATTCAAGCTAGCTTGAGCGAGCTCTCACACTCACCAACACAGCAGCGTGGTGTAGAGAAAGAGCTCAAGCTAGCTTGAATAAAGGACTCTTTTGCTTTTGCATCGGACTCAGCTCCCTGGTGGTATTTGGGGATCTCAAAATCTGGGCATAACATTTGGGGGCTCGTCCAGGATAATAGCCAAGATGTCCATGACTGTGGGTTCTTCTCAAAGATGTTGGATGCTTTTGAGTTCGTGGACCTCAGAAGCGACAATCCCAGACTGGTCGATATAGTAGCAGCATTCTTCCTGTAAGAAGAAACAGGTTCCTCCCTTTTCAGCAGTGAGGAGGTCCAGGGCTCAGTGACTCTGGACGGCTACTGCCGCCAGGCTCGAGAGTTGTGCCCATGGGGTTCTGTTATTATACTCACAAAATAACAAGCAAGAAGATTATCTATATATGAGTTACTGCGGTAGTTCCTCTGAAGTTTCCTTCAAGTTGTCTAACTTAGGTAAACAACAAACATTTACAGACAATCAATCAGATCTAGAATTTAACATCCACAAAGGGGTGTTATTGAAACATAATTTTTCTCTCTCTAAAATAACCCGCATTTCTGGAGATAGCCAAATCAGGACTAATTTATATGAGAAACAAGTCCAGTTTTAACAAACCTGACCTAATTATTTTCATAAGCTCAGCAAGAACGGTAGGTGATCATACAGATCTTTTAGAATCTGCTTTGCTGGAACTTTAAGGACTCTCTAGGTTGAACATTCAGTAGCCTTTCCAGGCCAGAAGCCAAGCCAAGTACTTGCCATCAGACATGCCTGCAATACCTGTAGATTAGGGCGAAATCCTCTTCCTGAGGTCCCCAAAGTATCCTGAGTTTCCTGCACCTGCCAGGGAGTGACATTATTTACTCACCTGATGAGGCTGCCAGAACTCTGTAAGCAAGGTAAGAGGCCACAGTTCCAAGGGCTTTATGGCTCCAGGTTTCATAGTCAACCTTAGCTCCTTAAAGCTGTCTGGTCATATCCGAGTCTATGCATGTTTTTCTTAAATATGACATTCCAGTCAAAGCCTTGGTAAAATAACCAGTGTTTCCAATGGTGTCCTGTTACAAGGAGAACAGATTTTTTTTTTTTTTTACTGAACTTATGCAAAT
>CM052800.1:104581159-104656732 GCA_028533885.1 Nasua narica
CCCAGATTTTGAGATCCCCAAATACCACCAGGGAGCCGAGTCCAATGCAAAAGCAAAAGAGCCCTTTATTCAAGCTAGCTTGAGCTCTTTCTCTACACCACGCCGCTGTGTTGGTGAGTGTGAGAGAGAGCTCAGGCTAGCTTGAATAAAGGGCTCTTTTGCTTTTGCATCGGACTCGGCTCCCTGGTGGTATTTGGGGATCTCAAAATCTGGGCATAACTATCTCGGAGTCCCGGGATCGGGTCCCATATCGGACTCCTGGGTCTGCGGGAAGTCTGCTTCTCCCTCTGACCTTCTCTCCTCTCATTCTCAGTCTCTCTCTCTCTAACAAATAAATAAACAATCTTTTAAAAAAATTATAAAGTAAATTGATCTCTAGCTTCCCTGAAATGCAAAGATCAGTCTCAGTAGTATCCCTGTAGTAAAGAGCATATGCTGAAAGTGAATTAGTGGTGAAAGCTATAGAACTGTCATTGTCTTTGGGATAAAATATAAAAGGAGAGAGAACTTTGGGTTTTACCCATTGAATTATCTTAATGGCACATGACAATATGAAAATTAATAATAAGGGACCCCTGGGTGGCTCAGTTAGTTGAGCAGCTGCCTTTGGCTCAGGTCATGGTCCCAGCATCTTAGGATCGAGTCCCTCATCGGGTTCCTTGCTCGGCAGGGAGCCTGCTCCTCTCTCTGCCTCTGCCTGCCTCTCTGCCTGCTTGTGTTCTCTCTCTGTTAAATAAATAAATAAATAAATACTTTTAAAAAAGGAAATGAATAAAGAGAAACCTCACAGGTGCCTGGCTGGCTCAGTTGGAAGAGTTTGCAGCTCGTGATCTCAGGTTCATGAATTTAAGCCCCATGTTGGGTGTAGAGATTACCAAAAAAAATAAATAAGCTTTAGGGAGGAAAAGAGAAACTTCACTAAAATGGAGTTGGGAGGTTTCAGTAGGGGGATCTCCCCATCCTACCATTCCTAGTCAACTGCAGACCCGACAGGAAGAGATGGGTTTGACCTTACACAGACTTGACCTTGCACATGGATACTATTTGGCTATCCCCCCTCACCCCCGACGGCTCAGCCAATGAAAAGCCATCACACTTTGAACTCCCAGTTTATTCCAGTGGACTTTTAGTTTATAACAGTCTTCCCAACTTAATTCCTTTTCTCCTTTAAAGAAAAAGCACACCTCTCTTTTGTTCTCCAGACTCAACTACGGTTCTGCTAGCAGCTTATTTGCCCTGGATTACAATTTTCTTTTATTACTGAATAAACCCATTTTTCCTGGTAAAATAACTCGTAGTTTTTTTGTTTGTTTGTTTTAACAATAAAAACTGACTTGAGCCAGCTAAGCCAAATACAGCAATACATTTATTGGATCATTTATCCAAACCATGGTACAGGCAAGGAGGATTGTAACAGAGCCACTCATTTTCAGGTTTCTCACCCTCCATCTTTCTTCTCTGCTTCTTTTAGTAGTTTGGATTTATTCTTCAAGCCAGCTTGCTACATTGGAGATGGTGTAGCCTTCAGGATCATATCCTCAGTGTCCCTGGGCATCATGGACTAATTCTTACCAAACACAGGAGTTCTATTTCCATAAGAATAGAAAAATGTTGGGGGAAAAAACTTTTCAATATTCTTCATTCTTTGGCTGCTGCCTTCTCCACCACACACGCTCAAACATGTATCTTCTTCCTATACATATAATTCCAAAAGTGTCCTTGCCTAGCCACTACGCAGCCTTGTCCCAGCTACAGGAGCTTTATGTCAGGTCAATTCTTAATCAGAGGGATGCCTGGAAGGCTCAGTTGGTTAAGTGTCTGGCTTCAGCTCAGGTCATGAACTCAGGGTCCTGGGATTGAGCCCCTACTCAAGTTTCCCGCTCAGCGGGGAGCCTGCTTCTCCCTTTGCCTGCCACTCCCCTACTTGTGCTCTCTGACAAATAAATAAATAAAATATTTTTTAAGGGGCGCCTGGGTGGCTGAGTGGGTTAAAGCCTCTGCCTTTGGTTCAGGTCATGATCTCGGGGTCCTGGGATCGAGCCCCACATCTGGCTCTCTGCTCAGCGGGGAGCCTGTATCCCCCCCCCCTTTGCTTGCCTCTCTGCCTACTTGTGATCTCTCTCTCTCTCTCTCTCTCTGTCAAATAAATAAATAAATAAATAAAATCTTAAAAAAACAAACAAACAAAAAACATTCCTTTCAAAGGAATGTTCAAAAGAGGGCAAATGGGGGGCACCTGGGTGGCTCAGTGGGTTAAGCCTCTGCCTTTGGCTCAGGTCATGATCTCAGGGTCCTGGGATTGAGCCCCCGCATCGGGCTTTCTGCTCGGCAGGGTGCCTGCTTCCTCCTCTCTCTCTCTGCCTGCCTCTCTGCCTACTTGTGATCTCTCTCTCTCTGTGTCAAGTAAATAAATAAAAAATCATTTAAAAAAATTAAAAAAAAAAAAAAAGAGGGCAAATGGGAAAAGCAATACACAGGGCATAGGCCACGACTTCTGGAGAAGGATGGCCAGTCTTTTGTGGACTCAGAGCACTGAACCTTGGAGGGAGTTCTATAGAGGGGGCACTACCAGGGCTCTCTATGTCTACATGTCTTAGCCGAATGGGTAGAATTATGAACTTATAGATAGGGTGCAACTGATGCAGTTTTCATGTGATGACTTTTAGAGCCCAAAATTTTTTAGAAGCTGCTTGGACATAACCGAACCCAGTGGCATTTAAATTAAATGGAGATTAGAAAAAGAAAGAAAGATGCTATGCATACAGATGACAAACCATTACCCTGATTACCCTGCATACTTTACTAATGGCTTTCCTTTTCTTTTTCAAAGTAAGCTCTACACCCAACGTGGGGCTTGATCTCACAATCCTGAGATCAAGAGTGGTATGCACCACCATCTGAGACAGCCCTGGGCCCCCACCCTGTACGCTTTAAACTTATACAATGTTACCTGTCTCGTATAGCTTAATAAGAGTGGAAAAAAATGAAATAAAAAAATAAATTTAAAGAGAAAAAAGAAAGGAAGGAAGGAAAGACCTAAACAAGGGAACATGTACTTGGTATCTTTCACAATAGACATTTACACCCTATCGTTGTATTGTGTTCAGGATTTTAGGCAGATTTGAGTAGAAGGTAAAGAAACGCCTTAAGAATATCCTTCTCTTTATTGAGAAGATTATTAAGAATATTATAAGAAATATTGTAATTTCCTTATTTTTATGAAGTAACAAATATATTAGCAAGCATGAATATTGACAAAGTAAATCCATGAAATGGCCAGTATCTAAAGAATATCTTGAAAAAAAGACCTGTGAACATGGCATCAAAGACAAGCAAATGAACAGGACAGTAAGCTATTTGGTTCTAGATGAACCCTTTTAGTGGGTCCCTCTGGAGCCACTACCTCCGTGCTGACCATATTTAACCCAGATATGCCTGCTGGGGGGCAACTGTGGGAGAAGAGTCTGGTACTGAGCCTGACTTTTAGGTGTGCCCAGACTGAAGGATGAGGGTGGAGAGGGTGGAGTGGAGAAAACCAACTACCAAAGTATCCAAGGTGAACAAGCATGCTAAACAATTCCTTATTTTACTTCAGAATTGTAGGTTTGATGGATTCACAAAAATGTAGTCATGTGCATAGCGTATCGCGAAGTCCAAAACTTACTGTAGATGTTTCAAAAAGGTCCAAGTTTTATGACAGTTCAGTTCATACAACTAAGAAAATACGAAAGGTAAGTTTTTCAAACAAAAGTTAATACCACATCATTCACATGCAATTCTGTCAATTTGGAATGTAAAAATGTTGTTTAAATTTAAAAAATAGAATGAAATTTGCAAAGATATGATTATTTGAGGGGCGCCTAGGTGACTCAGTTGGTTAAGCATCTGCCTTCGGCTCAGGTCATGATCCTGGAGATCTGGGATCAGCCCCATGTCAGGGTCCTTGCTCAGCAGGAAATCGGCCCCCTCCCCCGCCCCACCTTGGGTTCTCTCTCTCCCTCACTCACCCTCTTTCTCAAAAAAAAAAAAAAAGTTAAGGTCTGGGGCACCTGGGTGGCTTGGTGGGTTAAGCCTCTGCCTTCAGCTCAGGTCATGATCCCAGGGGCCTGGAATCGAGCCCCCTGTCTGGCTCTCTGCTCAGCAGGGAGCCTGCTTCCCCCTGTCTCTCTGCCTGCCTTTCTGCCTACTTGTGATCTCCCTCTGTCAAATAAATAAATAAAATCTTAAAAAAAAAAAAAGTTAAGGTCAACTGTATATTTAAAAATGGTTAAGGGGCGCCTGGGTGGCTCAGTGGGTTAAAGCCTCTGCCTTCGGCTCACGTCCTGATCTCAGGGTCCTGGATTCGAGCCCCGCATCCGGCTCTCTGCTCAGCGGGGAACCTGCTTCCCCCTCTCTCTGCCTGCCTCTCCACCTACTTGTGATCTCTCTCTCTGTGTCAAATAAATAAAATCTTAAAAAAATAAATAAAAATAAAAATGGTTAAGATGGGAAATTTTACATTATATGTATTTTACTACAATAAAAACAATTGGGAAAGAAAGGTAGAATTAGACATAGATGGCAGTGTATCTTAGATACATCATTAAATTTGCTACCTAACTGATTAGTTGCATATTTTCTCATGACCAGAAATTAATGTGTTCCAGACCCGCACTGTCTGACACGGTAGTCACTGGCCACATGTGGCCTTTGAGCACTTTTTTGGTGGTTTGTCCAAATTGACATGTGGTATAAAATACTTCCATTTTTCATTATATGAAAGTATAAAATACTTTCATTGACATGAAAGTATAAAATACTCCAAATTTCAAAGACCTAGTTAATAACCCCCCCAAAAAGGTGAAATAATTGCTCAGTAATAATCTTTTTATTGGTAACATGGTGGTGATAATATTTTAGATATATTGAGTTAAAGAAACTGTATCAAAATTAATGTCACCTTTTTTAACTTTTTTTAAAATGTAGATATTAAAACATTGAAAATTATACACATAGCTGCCAATCTATTTTTGGTGAATAGTGCTGTTTTGCACAGACTTCCTGACAGCAAGAAGCGCTTAGCCCTTGTCTGCACATCCTGGGGAAAGGGAGGTGAGGAACAGTGTGGGCAGTTCTCCCAGAAAAGGAAAGCCTCAAATCTGAAAATCAAGCCATTATTCTTACAACGGGATGCTAAAATATTTGTTTTGAACTATATGAGCCTAGAATCTGTTCAGAGTCATCATTTTAAGAAGTTTTCTTTTGTAGGTTTAAACAGAAAAGCTAAATTCTCTGACAATCTACCCACAATATTCCAAAAGGAATTTTCCAATGTGGATAAAAACAGCAAACTGTAATATTTTTCCTTCTAAAACAGAATTTTACAGAATCTACTGCAAGATTTCCATGTTAAAAAAAAAAAATTGAAATAGAACTAGGTGGAAGTAAGACCAAAACAATTTGTTTCATCGTAGTCTAGTCTTTGTCCATTAATTTAGAAAATGAATCCACGGACTGGATCTTTTCGATTACTTGTTTCCTTTGTGTACATGTAGCATTTAGATTCAGTGTGCAGTTTCCTTCAGTCAGTCTTCTCAAGTCAACCTCTTCTTCAGAGCATCACTCACAAAATCCCAAACCCAAATCCCAGTTGCTTTCTAGCATGAAAGAGAACTCACACAAATATTTGCTTTCTGACTTGCAGTTGTAGTGAGTTTGATTATGAATCCCTATCAGTCAGGTGTCCCTCCATCCTTCTGCTCTCCCCCCCTCCCTTTGTGCCCCCCTCCTACTCCTCCCATCTTCCCTGTGGAGCATGGTGTTTGAAGCTCTCAGATTTGGTGCCCTCTTCTGTTTAAAACTTCCAGTGCGCATTCAGGCAATTTGCCTTGTTCTCAAGCAGCCTGAAAAAGCCTGAAACTGTTGGGAATAAGCCTAATAGGTTCCTATGCAGGTTGAAAATTGTATAAATGGAAGCTTCTAAGAAATGTGGAAACAACCAAAGGGATTCAAAAAGACTTTGTTTTCGTTATCTTAAGAGCAGTATATCTGAAAATTAGATTTGTCTCACTTTCCTTTTCTAAAACTATGCCAAATATTTTTGGATTCACAATATTTCTGATTTAGTGAATATCACCACACTTTTATAAATCAACAAAACCAAGTTTGCTTTCTTTTTTGTTAGACAGGGTATACTACCCATTTCATTACACCAATGTTGAAATTTTTTTTTAAAGATTTTATTTATTTGTAAGAAAGAAAAAAGAGAGCGCTAGCAGGGGGAAGGGTAGAGGGAGAAGCAGGCTCCCATCTGAGCAAGGAGCCCTATGTGGGACTTGATTCCAGCAACTTGGGATCATGACCTGAGCTAAAGGCAGACACTTCAAAAAAAAATTTTTTTTTTAAGATTTTATTTATTTCTCTGACAGAGAGAGACACAGTAAGAGAGAGAACACAAGCAGGGGAAGTGGGAGAGGGAGAACGGTCTTCCTGTAGAGTAGGGAGCCTGATACAGGGCTCTATTCCAGGACCCTAGGATCATGACCTGAGCCCAAGGCAGACGCTTAATGACTGAGCCACCCAGGCGACCCTGTCGAAATGTTTTTAAGTTGTTCTGACAGAAGAGAATGTTTGTTGAAATTTGTACCATGTCCTTGATAACAGTCCCAGTGCCTTCTTTACCTGCTGGAAAGGCAGGGGTGGGGGGGGTGGAGGGGTGGAGGGGGTGCAACAGAGGATAATATTCTCCAGTCTAATCAGATTATAACTGGTGGGAAGGTGAAAAATACCAATTTAGGAGCATTTAGGACGGAGACACTCATGGAATATAAAATAGGAGTACCGTGAAGGGCACACTATGGATGGCCACTCAGGATTCTTTCCCCTCATGACCCTTGACTTCACTCCTGTCCCCAGTGACCCTGACTCCCAGAACAGCATGTTCTGCATGTCCAGAAGAGAGAATAAACTAGCCATCACTTTAGGAAGGTTTGAGTTTGAAAAGTGTCCTTGATCTTGACCACAATTAGATTATGTTGCCACCAAAGGAACCAGGTGTCTTGGTTATATCTCATGGTTCAAAAAATCGATGGTTCTCACTGATACGATCCCCGAGGTTAAGAGATAAATTTTCTTCCTCATGAAATTGTGATTTTTACCAAAATATAAACTTTCAGTTTGCTAACATGAATGGTGACCTGTATGTACTATATTCATTAGTTTCCTCAGTGGTAGAGCTCTCCACTGGGAGTTAGGGGCGCTATCTAAGTTTCAGCACTCATATTTGCTGCTAACTGGATGTGTGACTCATGAACAGTCACATAGTAAATACTCTCTAAGCCTTAGTTTTCTCATCTGTGTTCTTGTGAGGATCAAATGAGCTAACATGCAAAAATGTTTTTTAACCTGTAAAACCAAGGGTGTTGCTAACCAAATATAAAATTAAATAATCCCTTTTGGATTTGAAAATGAAGCCATTTGGGAACCCAATTTGGTGTTTTGCTTAGTAAAAAGGTTCTGTTTGTTAATACAAGTTTAGCAGCGATATAACTGCCTTCAAGGGCTTAGAGAGATCTTATAAACCATCACGACGGAGATGCACAAGGAGAAAAGTTTCAGCTATAGTGAGTCACATGGTCCCTGGATCTGAATGATCTATATAAGATTTTTCTTATATAATTTTTAAATTGTAGTAATCAACAAGTAATATAAAATCCATCATCTTAATTATTTTTAAGTGTACCATTCAGTAGGGTTAAGCACATTCACATTGTTGTGCACGAATCTCCGGAAGTTTTTCACCTTGCAAAACTGAAACTCTATACACATTAAACAATCCCTATTTCCTCCCAGCCCCTGACAAACTCCATTCTACTCTCTGTTTCTATGGATTTGGCTACTTTTTATACTTCAAATAAGCGAAATCACATAGCGTTTGTCTTTTTGTGAGCGGCTTATTTCACTCAGCATTTTGTCCTTAAGTTTCATCGGTGTCGCATCATGTGGATAAGGTTTCCTCCCTTTTCGAGGCTGAATAATATTCTACTGTGTGTCTAGACCACATTCTGCTCATCCATTCATCAGCTGATGGACATTTGGGCTGCTTTCACCTGGTCTATGTAATATTCTTGTCATAATGACATGTTCTGAATCAGCTTGTTTAAGATCAAAGGAACACACACACACCACCTTCAATGATAAGATGGGTTGGAACCCCGGGTTGCCAGAAAGAGAGTTTGCTCTTAAAATTGCCTCATCTGGGGGCTCCCGAGTGACTCAATTGGCTAAGCGTCTGCCTTTGGTCGTGATCCCAGTGTCCTGGGATCCAGCCCCGCATGGGGCTCCCTGCTCAGCAGAGAGCTTGCTTCTCCCTCTCTCTCTGTCTGACGCTCTGCCTATGTGTCCTCTCTAGCTCTCTGTCAGATAAATAAATAAAATCTTTAAAGAAATAAAAATTTCCTCATGCGGCTGTTCATACTTCAGGAGTTTGTGTAAAACAAACTATAGGAACCAGGACATTTACTCGCAGCAGCGATCTTACCCAAGATGACTTCCCTTCCTTTTGGTATATCTAGCATTTACACTTCTTCCCAAAAGAGACATTTTATTTGAGTCAGTTTATCACCATTTATTGAGGAGTCTTATCCTGGGGCAAAATGCTAACCAGACAGCCTTAGAGGTAGCTAGCCCACCTTGTGCCTTTTGTTGTTGCCTTAAGCGTGTGCTCTAGTCCTCAAGCCAGTTTGCTGTGAGGACCGGGGCAACAGGCTTAGTTTCACCTCAGTGCACACTCTAAAGACTCGAATAGGAAGCAACCCTTCAGTCTCTTACTTTAGGACGGAGCTTCTAAGCATATAAGTCTATGCGTAATAGAATATATATTGATATCTATATCTATATCTATATCTAAAATTGAGTTGCATGTCTCCTCCATTCCTTCCCTTAGCACATTCATTCATTCACTCATTTATTCACCCATTTATTTACTCACCCATCACTCAACAAAAATATATCAAGGCCTCTGGTGTCTAGTGCCTTCAGTGCCCCCTCCCACCCACCCTCTCCAAGGTCCTCAGGGTACCCTGTGAGGGCAGTATTCTTGCTCCAGATCTACTCAAGCTGCTTTTCTTTTTTTCTTCTTCATTTAAAAAAATATTTTATTTATTTATTTGACAGAGACAGCGAGAGAGTACAAGCAGGAAGAGGGGCAGAGGAAGAGGGTTCAGAAGCAGGCTCCCCACTGAGCAAAGCCCTCTGCCTCGGGGCTGGATCCCAGGATCCTGGGATCATAACCAGAATAAGGCAGATGCTCAACCAACTGAGCTTCCCAGGCACCCTCAACCTCCTTCTTCGCACAAAAATTAGAGGGTCAGTGTTTCAATCCTTCAGAGATCTGCTGTTTTTAATGAGTTAACTAACACATGAATTAACGTGAAAAAGTGGTGTTAACTGGTGTTAATATGGTAAGTCTTTTGAGTAAATTATTTGCTCATAAAATAAGGCCCTTCTGAACACAATGCTATCACCCAAAGGAGCAGGACCACATAACTTGCTACGTAATTTGTGGGGCCCAGTGCAAGATGAAAATGCACGGCTTCTTGTTCAAAAATTATGATTATTATTTTTTAAAGATTTTATTTATTTGACAGAGAGAGAGAGAGAGAGAGATCACAAGTAGGCAGAGAGAGAGGGGGAAGCAGGCTCCCCGCAGAGCAGAGAGCCTGATGCGGGGCTCGATACCCAGGACCCTGAGATCATGACCCGAGCGGAAGGCAGAGGCTTTAACCCACTGAACCACCCAGGCGCCCCATTGTTCAAAAACTATTAAGAATTTCAACACGACATCAACAGAACATTAAACCAAGCACAGGGCCCTTCTAAGTGTGAGGACCTCTGTATCTGCACGGGTTCCACACCCATGAAGCCGGCTCTACGAAGCAGTGATGTCAAGTTGGAATTTGAAGCAGCACAGCAGGCAACTAGAGAAGAAGATTTAGATGGACAGTCCTTCGAATTATGCCACGAATGTGAGTTTGTTGAAGCAACTTATAAAACTGTATTTACTGGGGTAGAGAAAAGAGTAGACCTCTCTGGAGGTCACTAGGATGTAGGAAGAAAGAGCAGTCACACGATAATAGAATAATAGGTTAAATAATGTGTCCTAGGTCACATATTCAGTAGGGTTTGAGCCAAGACTGAAAAATTCCTGTTCACCCTGTCTACCCCTCTGCCTGTCTCTGGCACTATAGCGTCCACAAGGCTTGGAAACATAAGTAAAATAGCACATTTAGTTAGTTCAGATTGACATTCGGACCCATTGCTTTAAATATGCTTACAGGTTGAAAACAACATATTCGGCACATTTTTTTCATGAAAATGTAGCTAACATACTGTTTAAAAATAAATTTATTTTGGGGCTCCTGGGTGACTCAGTTGGTTAATTGTCTGCCTTTGGCTCAGGTCATGATCCTAGGACAGCTCATGATCCCAGGGTCCTCGGATCGAGAGCCCTGCATGGAGTTCCTGGATCAACAGGAAGCCTTCTTCTCCCTCTCCCTCTGCCATTCTACCTGCTTGTGTGCACTCTGTCTCTGTCTCTGACAAATAAATAAAGATCTTCAAAAGAAATAAATTTATCTTAGTGGACACATTTGAACAATATCGTGAATATATGTCATGCCACTCAACTGTACACCAAAAAATGGTTAAAATGGCAAATTTGGTTATGTATGTTTTAGCACAATAAACTTTTTAAAAGTTTTGGCACCTGTATTAGTCTCTTTGTGCCACCATAACAAAATATTACAGATGGAGTGGCTTAAACCACAGAACATTCTGGAAGTTTAAAGTCCATAGTCAAAGTGCCAGCAAATTTGGTTTCTGATGAGAGCTCTCTTCCCAGCTTGTAAATAGCCACCTTCTTCTCCCTGTCCTCACATGGCCTTTCCTTTGTGCACATGGGGAGAGAGAGAGAAAGAGCTAGAGAGTTGTGGTGCCTCTTCTTCTTATAAGGAAACCAGCCTTATGGGACAGGTTAGGGCCCCACCCTTGTAATCTTATTTAACCTTAGTTACTTCCCTCAAAGTCCTGTCTCCAAGTATAGTCACACTGGGGTTAAGGCATCAAAATATAAATTTGGGGGGAAACAATTCAGTCCATTGCAATACCTTTTGTCAACATGTCTTTCAGATAGATTGCACAAATGTATAGTACTCTCCGTGTTTGCAGAGACCCTTCCTGCATTCTCCCCAAGAGTTTCACATTTACGGATGCAGACTGTTTTGAAAATGGATCTTTTGGAACTCCAGGGTTGGACAAATGTTCATTATTGCACAAACAGGAGGTTCGACTAAAGGACTTAGGTCAGGATATAATTTTTATTATTAAATGCTTCAGATTTGGGCACCTGGGCGGCTCAGTCATCAAGCATCAGCCTTCGGCTCAGATCATGATCCCAGGGTCCTGGGATCCAGCCCCACATCAGGCTCTCTGCTGGGCAGAAAGCCTGCTTCTCCCTCTCCCACTCCCCCTGCTTGTGTTCCCTCTCTCATTGTGTGTCTCTCTCTGTCAAATAAATAAAATCTTTTAAAAAAATGCCTCAAACTCTCAGATCCATTTTCTTGCTGTGAGTGCCATACCACGTACAAACCTTGATGCGTCTTTGGGTCTAGGAGGCACCCATAGCCCATAATACCAAAAAAGCTTACCTGCACACTTACATACTTTGCTAAAACCTTGAGGGAAGCAGTGCCTAAGTGCGAAGCTTAGAGAAGATGGGACTGAATTCCAGAGAAGGAACTAAAAAATATTCTGCTAGATGAGTTAGGTGAAGTATTGAAAGAATGTGAAGGGAGGGGTCATCCTGACCAATGGGGCTGAGAAGAATTCTTTGATATTGAGTTTCACTGCCTGAGGGTACGCATTTGATCACAGCTGCTTTTCTAATTCCCCGTGGCAGCTGAGCCTTCAAGAGCCCTTTTTTCATTCAAATTGATCAGGGAAAGATGACACTTTCTCTGTGTGGATCTCCTTGTCAGACTGGAGTAGGCTATCTAGTCCTACCTTCCAGATGAGGATGTAATAGACCTTTCTGTGTATTCTGAAGTCCTACCACAGACTGAGGAATCCCAGCTGCTTTCAGGAGAGGAGAAAGGGCAGCTGCGCTCTAGTTCTTTGCTCATTTCTCCTCATTCCCTAGGTACAATGATCTCAGACTTCTTTCCTAATGGGCAGAACCCCCGTGGAAATGGAAGAGCAAAGGTACTTGGCATTTATCTTATTGTTTACATTTGAGAACAGCTTTACTGCTTTTATTTTTTTATCTTTTAAAAAGATTTTATTTATTTATTTATTTATTTATTTGAGAGAGGGAGCATAGCAGGGGGAGGGGCAGAGGGAGAAGCAGACTCCACGCTGAGCAAGGAGCCCAACATGGGGCTCCATCCCAGGAGCCCCAGGATCACGACCTGAATTGAAAGGCAGACCCTTAATCCACTGAGCCACCCAGACACCCCTGCTTTTTTTTTTTTTAAATAATACATGCTCATTTTAACACATTCAAACACAGAAAAGTGTAAAGTACAAAGTAAAAAGTCATCTAGAGATTTTTTAAAGATTTATTTTTTTAAATATTTATTTGTTTGACACAGAGAGAGAGGGCACAAGCAGGGGCAACAGTTGGCAGAGGAAGCAGCTGGCAGAGGGAGAAGCAGGCTTCCCACTGAGCAGGGGGCCTGATGTGGGACTCGATCTCAGAACTCTGGGATCATGACCTGAGCTGAAAAGTAGATGCTTAACTGACTGAGCCATCCAGGCACCCCTGGTTTATTTTTTTAAAGTGATCTCTACACCCAATATGGGGCTCAAACCCACAACCCTGAGACCAACAGTCACGTGCTTTCCTGACTGAGCCAGCCAGGTGCCCCTCACCTAGAGACTTCTTATGGAGACAACCAATGTCATAATTACAGATGTATAAGCTAATTTTATGTGAATAAGCTCATACATGTATTCTGTGACCTATTTTATTCAACCATAAGCATGAAATCTTCTTGAGTCTGTAAATATGAAATAACATCATTATTCATGATTGCATAGTATTATTTTGAGTGCGTATATGGGATAGCTCCCATAGCCAGTTCTCAACTAGGTTTTTCCCATTTGTGAAGCTGCTATAACAAAAACAAAGTCTGATTGTTTGTTTCTAAAAAAGAAAAAGAAACACTGGTGATATCAATGTCCTTGTACATATCTTTCACTACCTTTAGAAATATTTAAATGAGCATGTCTGATGTCTCTGGGATAGACAACATATTACAGATTCTGAAGGCATGGTTAGGAGAAATTGAAAATATGCACAGCCTATTCTCTATTTATATCCATAGAAGGTAGTTATCTCTACCCTCCTGTAAAGTACAAGGAGCTTAAGTGCTTTCATTTTGATCATCCCCTCATCCTCTCTCTTGTTTCATATGATGTTGTGTTCAGAATTTGGGCTCTATTTTGTTATTTTTGTTATAGTTTTACTTTAATTTTTTAAAAGATTTTATTTATTTGTGTGTGTGTGTGAGAGAGAGAGAGAGCGAGCACAAGCAGAGGGAGGGGGAGAAGTGGACTCTCCACTGAGCAGGGAGCCCTACATGGGGCTCAATTCCAGGACCCTGGGATCATGACCTGAGCCGAAGACAGTCGCTTAACCCACTGAACCACCCAGGCGCCCCTGATTTTCTTAACTTGAAAATTTTCAAGCACACAGAGAAGTGAGGGAAAAAAAATAGTTCAAAAAACACATGTAAGCACTTCGCTTATCTTTATCAATTGTTAACATCTCTCTCCCCCTTCAATTTCTCCCTCTCACTCTTTCTTTTAGAGATATTTCTTACTCTTATGCAAATTCAGCCATGCATTTAAAAGAACATTTATTATATCTTATCCTAAATTTCTAGATATTCTACGGCAAGAAATTTTTCAGGTTATCCTGTCAACTGTACTTCCAGAAATGGAAGTCCTTAATTTATCAATTCGTATTCTGCTTTTTAGAGAGCATCACACAGTTCTTTCATGGTTCCACAAGAATAACTGGCTGCAAATTTATTCTTTATAGTCTTCTGAAAAATAATTAAAAATAATAAATTATTTCTTCAAAAGTAATAATAATTGTATTCAACTTCTTCTACCTGTGACTTGTGTGGTAACATCCTTCTTCAGTCTCCTACATGTCTACTTATATTCCCTATATATATTTAATTTTATTTCCATGAAAACTTTGCATCATTTTGCTCAATTGGAGAAAAAAGACATTTGGAGCATGTTGGAGCAAATCAACAAACACCAAAGTGCATCATGCTGCATATCTGATGTGGAAAAGATGGCAGGCAGCATCCCGGTTAGAGGGATTGCATATACAACAGCCTTGTGAAAGAAAGAGGCTGGGCACATTTCCTAGGAATAGAAAGAAGGACATGTACTAGAGCACAGTGAACAAAAGGAATGAGATTAGACTGAAGAGGTGGTTGGAGTGGCCCTCAGGACCTTGAAGATAGTGTTGTTGAAGCTGCCAAGCTACTAGGAGTTTAATCAAAACTTGAGTTGGAAAAGATGGCTCTGACTGCATTGGGAAGAACAGCCTAGAAGGCACAGGAGTAGGTATGGAAAGACCAGTAGGGACTATTGTAATAGCCCTAGCAAGAAATAACGGCTTGGAATGGGGTGCTGGAAAAAGCTAAAGAGAGAGTAATTAGATAACGATCTTGCTAAAGTGATGAGCAAAACATTTTCAAGGGTTCCCTCGGTCCTGTACCAGGATGAAAAAGTCAGCTGACAAAGAAAAAGCTTCCTGCCTTGGAAGCCATGGGGGCTCCATGCTTGGATCTCTTTCCAAGGAAGAACTTGCTCTTCAGCTGCGAGGAATTATTTACCTCAGCCACACTCTTCCTGGGCAGCCCCAGCCACTCAGCGTACATGGCAAGGTTATCGGGACTGATCATTTCTGTCCAAAGCTAGGCTCCTCTCATGGACCGTTGGCTCTGTGTGGGTCGGCAGAGATGTTATCGGATCTGCTTAGGCCTGAGGCTCTCCCTGCGCTAACCTGCGTCGGGCCCCTTTATCTTTCACAGGCTTTATTCACCAATAGATCTCAGTCTCATTATCGGCTTTCCATAGGACCCTACTAACTCATCGGCTAAATAATGAGGTTAGGAATAGCTGATGAAGGACATCTGACCAACTATGATTTATTGCCACAAAGGCCAGAGCTAGGCCACAGTTCACTGTCTGCTAAATTTTCTCAGAATATTAGGCAATCAGATTCTCCAGTGTGTCCGAGGAGTCCTGCGTGTTGTTTTGGAGTAGCTTGGAGATGCAGAATTCAGAGGGAGCAGAACGCAGAAGAGACAGTCAGGCCTCATCTTCTCTTCATGCAGAAGGACAGGCTATGGAAAAAAAAAAACTAGCCTAGGGGGGCACCAGGATGGCTCAGTTGGTTAGGCAACTGCCTTTGGCTCAGATCATGATCCTAGAATCTCAGGATCGGGTCCTGCATTGGGTTCCCTGCTCGGTGGGGAGTCTGCTTCTCCCTCTGACCTCCCCCCTCTCTTTCTCTCTCTCAAATAAATAAGATCTTTAAAAAGATAAAAACAAAAAACTAACCTAGGCTTCATCTAGTTCATTGTGAGCTGTGGGATTGATTGGTTTCCCACCCATAAGATTCTTTAACACTATACAACCCCGACTTGGGAAAATGTACTTTTGAGCCACACTGTGAAAACCAAAGGCGAGAAATCATGCCCATACCTGGGATGAATTTTTCTCTGAAAGAAAACTATGTTCCCACCATCACTAAGCCTCGGGAAAAAATTGGTTCAGGGACAGAAAGCAGCTGAGGATTTAGAAAGGTGGGCTGTGACTCAAAGGAGAGAAGGTCTTCCTCTTCTCTTTGGGACTTCGCAGGGTTTGGGAATCGTTAGGTCTGGATTCTGAGGCAGAGCTACGGAGATTAGAGTGGTGTAAGCAGGTTTGGTGGGGACAGAGTAAGGGGTCCCAAATTAATTACAATAGCGTGGGAACCAAACAGGAGCTAATGTAGCCAGAGGCTCTAGGCATATTTGGGATTGAGCTCTAGTTATAAATTATTTTCTGGGTTGTGATCCCTCCTTGAGCCTCCAGTAAAACCATGGCTTAAGTTGTGCTGTGGAGAATTGGTTAAAAGTTATGCCTACATTTGGGCAAAGGCTATGAAAGGAGCACCATTCCCAGATTGTATGCTCACGTGAACCTCATCCACGAGGCAGGTCAGAATTTAGAGGGCCCAATGAATGATAACCCCGTTTTCTACCCACATGCGGAACCAACTGAGAGAAAGATAGAAGAGTAAGGCAGAAGGAGAGGAAAAAAATATCACCTTTATTGCCACTAAAAGCAGCTGAAGGATGTGGACTAGGTGTGTCAGCCAAGGGGTGACCTACCACCCTCCCCCCAAATTGAACTTACCTACCTCATCATCAGCGGTGCCAGACAGCTCCACGGAATAGCAGAGCGGATTGCGTGTTCTCTCCAGGCAGAGAAAACTCAAACAGAAAAGGAGGAAGAACTTCTCCCCAACTCTCCATTCAAGCACCTCAGTCCTCCTGTAGGGATCAGGAGTAAAAGAGGGCAGAGAAAGGCTAGGAGTGTTAGACGTGGAATGGAGAAAGAGATTTCTCCATTCCTCAAGTAGTATGCAACAGTGAGTGTCAAGGCTAATAATTTCCGCTCAGGCTATATAAAAACTTTTGTTTCCCAAACAGAGCCAGCCCTGTTTGTCTTCTACATCCTGTACTTTTGTTGTTCCTTCTAGTCCTTCTTTTACGTCTCTTTCCCTTCCCACCTCTTCAGTGCTCAGTGCTTTCTCTGTCTACCCTTAAATCCCCAGGGTCGCACCCCAGGAGTAGGTCTGTTTCCCTTAGGCAAAATGCAGACCATTAACTTTATTTATTTATTTATTTATTTACTTACTTACTTACTTATTTATTTATCAGACAGAAGAAAGGGTGAGAGTGCACACAAAGCAGGGAGAGCTGCAGGCAGAGGGAGAAGCAGACTCCCTGCCGAGCAAGGACCCTGCTGTGGAACTCAATCCCAGGACCTCGAGATCATGACCTCAGCTGAAGGCAGCCGCTTACCAACTGAGCCACCGAGGCATCCCTGCACTGTTAACTTTATATTCTAATGCTTCATTATCAAAACTTTTGAGTGTTTCTGGCTACAAAAAGCTCCTATCTAGTCTTTCCTATTAGAAAAAATCGACCGACTTGTACTAAAGTAGTAGTTTCCAACACGGGTTTATACCAGTCAAATTTTTTTTTTTTTTAAGATTTTATTTATTTATTTGGCAGAGGGAGAAAGAGTGTGTGCACAAGCAGGGGGAGTGGTGGACAGAGGGAGAGGGAGAAGCAGGCTCCCCACGGAGCAGGGGCCAGATGCAGGGCTCAACCCCAGAGCCCTGGGAACATGACATGAGCTGAAGGCAGAGGCTTGACCAACTGAGCCACCCAGGCGCCCCAAATCTTTTCTTTTCTTTTTTTTTAAGATTTCATTTTATTTTTAAAGATTTTATTTATTTATTTGAGAGAGAGGGCGCACAAGCCGGGGGAGGGTGGGGAGTGGGGAGAGGGAGAGGGAGAAGCAGACTCCTGCTGAGCGGGGAACCTGAACTGGGGCTCAATTCCAGGACCCTGAGATCATGACCTCAGCCGAAAGCAAACGCTAAACCGACTGAGCCACCCAGGCGCCCCTTAAGATTTGATTTTTAAGTAATCTTTATACCCAACATAGGGCTCGAAGTTACAACTCTGAGATCAAGAGTCACATGCTCCAACTGAGCGAGCCAGGGACCCCTTTACCTGTCAAATATTGATATTTATCAAGACCATAGTGAGGCAAGGACAATGTAACACATTTTTCATAAGGCTAAGTTAGTTCAAAAGATTCTCCTCTATTCTGAAATTTTATGTTGAGGGACCACATAAATAAATTCTTTTATTTATTAAATATTGATCATTGTTAACAGATGGTGTTTTAGAAAAATGGCATTAGTGGACAAAATTAAAAGTTGACAACCCTAAGTTAGTGTCAAAAATTTTTTTCAATTGTACTGAACTGGGAAAAGGCTAAAGTCCTATGGTTTGACAATTCTCAGGGCCTTTATAATCTAAAATTCGTACTGAATGAGAGCCTTGACCTGACAGAATCACAGAAGTAGCAAGCCTGTTCTAATTGAAATGGCAGATGGGATTGTATGCCAGGCAGAAAACAAAGGAAGCCAGTAGAACTGAGTAGATCTGAGACCAAGAGAAGGTATCTCAGAGAGAAAGAAACAGTACCTAACAACACCTAAATCAAAAAACCCAAAGATCCTGGAAAATAGTCTTGATCTGATTGGCCATCCATGTCTGTTGGGGGTTGAAGGCATGAATATAGTCACTGTTCCTCTTTCTCACTTCTTAACAAATTAAGGGTAGACAAAAGGAATTCAATATATCAGCTTTATTAAAAATAAAGTAGAGAATATAGCTTGACCCCTAGACGGAAATAGAGTTCCTTCTTCCTTTCTTTCACCGAATCTGCAGATGGGCTTGCTTGCAGTACTGCCTTTAGACCCAGGTGGAAGAGAGCCTCGTCCTTGGGCCCCATGCTTCAGAGGGCCACACATATCACAAAAATTTGTTAAAGAGCTCCTTACGTGCCTCTGCCACATGGGCTGCAGTGTTCAGTGTTCTGGAACCCATATCCTAAGTCCCCGTCCTTGTAACACGCCGTTCAGGCCCCTGGGAAACGTTTGTCCATGTCTCTTGGCCCATGTCTTCCAAACAAAAGACAACTGCCTCTGAGGGCCAGCAGCTTGGTGTAACGTCACTGCTGACTTAGGACATAAATGCTCTGTACTGTGGGGAGGGGTTTGAGCAACAGGGGTTCTTACGTGACAGAAAGGACTTGTCAAATTAATTAACTTGTCAACTCCTATTTCTCAACAGTGTGAATGCAGTGAAAAATGTACTGGTTTGTGGTAGGACCAAAAGTTTATTTTTCCTGCTTTTACTCATCTTCCGATTTGTGCCTCTGGAGCTATTCATGAACTGGTGTTTTATTTGTAGTAGCTCTACATGACAGCTGAAGAATATTTTGCAACAAAAAGCAATGTATTTTATTTTTATATTTTTAAGCTTTATTTATTTACTTTATTATTTATTTTATTTTTAAAAATTTGAGAGAGAGGGACGCCTGGGTGGCGCAGTTGGTTGGGCAACTGCCTTTGGCTCAGGTCATGATCCCGGCATCTTGGGATCGAGTCCCGCATCGGGCTCCTTGCTCCGCAGGGAGCCTGCTCCTCTCTCTGCTTCTGCCTGCCTCTCTGCCTGCTTGTGTTCTCTCTCTGTTAAATGAATAAATAAAAATCTTAAAAAAAAAAAAAATTTGAGAGAGAGAGAGAGCATGGGTGGGGAGGAGGGGCAGAGGGAGAGGGAGAAGGAGGCTCCTCATTGAGCAGGGAGCCTGACTCAGGACTCAATCCCAGAACCCCTAGGATCATGACCTGAGCAGAAGACAGATGCTTAATCAACTGAGCCACCCAAGCGCCCTCTATTTTTACATTTGTGTATGTATGGGTAGTATTTATTCCCTAATGTTGCATAATGAAATCATTCTACAAGATAGTGTCTTAAAACATCAATAATGGTTTCTTATGGGGCACCTGGCTGGCTCAGTCAGTAGAGCATGTGACTTTTACTCTCAGGGTCATGAGTACAAGCCCCCATTGGGAGTGGAGCCTACCTAAAATTAAAAAAAAAATGATGATTTATCCTCTCCTACCATTTCTGATTATCAGAAATTTGGGAGTAGTTTGGCTTGGCTACTCTGGTTCTTGATCTCTTGTGAGGTTGTAGTCAAATATTGGCTGGGGGTACAGTTATCTGAAGTTGACTGGATCTGGAGGATCAACTTCCCAACTGGTGTACCCACATATGTCCCAAGCTGATGCTGCCTGTTGGCAGGAGGCCTTCATCTTTACATGGGCCGCTTGAACATGACCATTTCATGTCCGCCAGCTTCCTCCAGAGCAAGGAGTCCATGAGATCCAAGCAGAAGCTTCAGTGAGTCCCGTGACCTGAATCTGGAAGTCAGCAGCATCTTTTCAGCCATATTCTGTTGGTCATACAGACCAATCCTGATTCAGTGTGGAAATAGACTGCACAATGGTATGGATACCAGAAGCCGAGGATAACTGGAGGTCATCTTAGAGTCTGATTACGGCATAGATGTAAATACACGTGTTAAGCATAACACCAATGTTTAAAATGGACAAATAGATATTTAACATTAAAAATATGAATACAGTAGCCCCGCATTATTCATAATTTCACTTTCCCTGATTTGTTATGTACAATGAATCATAGTCTGGAAACACATGACCCTCCTTCTGACACATCCTCAGAAGGCCGATAGTAGTCTACTGCTCTGTCACAATGCCTACGTCATTCACCTCACTTCAACTCACCACGTAGGCATTTCACTATCTCACAAGAAGAAGGGTGAATATAGTACAATAAAATACTTTGGAAGAGGGGTGCCTGAGTGGCTCAATGGGTTAAAGCCTCTGCCTTCAGCTCAGGTCATGATCTCGGGGTCCTGGATCGAGCCCTGCATCGGGCCTTCTGCTCAGCAGGGAGCCTGCTTCCCCCTCTCTCTCTGCCTGCCTCTCTGCCTACTTGTGATCTCTCTCCCTCTGCCAAATAAATAAATAAAATCTTTAAAAAAAATTTAAAAAATATTTTGGAAGAGGTAGAACTTTAATTACATAATTTTAATTATAGTATATTGCTATAATTGTTCTATTAGTAGTTATTGTTATTAATCTCTTACTATGCCTAATTTATAAATTAAACTTCATCACAGGTATGTATATATAGGGAAAAGCATAATATATATAGGGTTTGGTACTATCCATGGTTTCAGGTGTCCTCTTGGAGGTCTTGGACCATGTTCCCTATGGGAGGAAGGGGACTACTGTAGTTTTATTTTTCTATAAATATTTAATGCTACTTAATTTCTTTAAAGTAAAATAAAAACCTTAGCTTTTAAAAATCATTTAAATTTTGAGATGTAATATTCATTAATTATAATTGGCATTTTGTTTTTTCCACCTTAGTAGATAATTTAAGATATTTTACAAGAAAAAAAACTTTTGGGGGAACATTTATGAAAATAATTAAATTTTCCTTTATGATTTTTTATTAAAACACTCAAATTTTGTATATTTTGAATGCAGTTAGTTTATTTCTTAATCATTTAGATCATATGTATTATTTTCACAAGTTTTGTGAAAAGCTTGATTAAAACGGCATAATTAGTGTTTTGCTGAAACTAAGACCAGGGAAATAAATACACAAAAGTTTATAAATTATGATTGCTTTTATTTTATACTCACGATAGGACACCAAGATGTGCAATAACAATTAAACTCACTCATCTTTCATATTTTGCCTATTTTTAGTCATATTAAAAAACAAGGCTTTACACATATTTCAATTTTATCACTCTGAAGGGATATTTTTCAAGGCAGAAGGATTGAATAGATTTCATTAAACGGTTTTTTTTTCTGCTTGATTTATAATCTATGCATATGTAGACATATGGTATGTGGGCCTCCGTTTGAATTCTTGCCCTACTTTCATGACTTAGCCTAGGAAACCCACAGCCCTCTTGCGGTAAGGTATAGAGGAATGCAACCTGTCCAAATCTGCTTATCATGAGGGGTACTTTTGGGCGGACAGGTCTAAGAGAGAGAACACACCTACTCCTTGATTTTGTGGCAAAATAAACAAAATCTGCTCCATTGAACTTGGCCAATCATATACGTCAGCGTTGAGGGGACATAAGCTTCTTCACCCCTCTCCACCCCACGATATCGGAGGAGTTCTAGCCTGCCAGTCCAGTCATGTCCGTAGGAGTCTCCTGGTGGGGCGCTCTTATTCAGTGAGGTGAGTGGCGGTGTTGGTGGTGGTCCAACCAGCCTCCAGCAGGACCCCAGCTAAGCTATGGGGGATGGAGGCCCAGTACAATCTCTGGAGAAGAAGAATGGCAGGGCACCTGGGTGGCTCAGTCGGTTAAGCGTCTGACTACCTGATTTCGACTCATGTCATGATCTCAGAGTCATGAGATAGAGCCCCACAGCAGACTTGTGCTGGTGTGGAGACTGCTTATCTTCTCTCTCCCTGTCCCTCTACCCTTCCCCCCTCACTCAAGCTCGCTCTCTCTCTAAAAGGAAAAAAGAAAAGAAAAAAATGGCAAAACCTAAGCATATTTTGAGTATCTCAATCCAGTAAATTCATACTAAGGGAAGATTGCACTTCTGGCAGAGGATCTTCATGTCTAAAGCATATACTGTAGCAAAAGTTTAGGCACATACATCCTAGGGAAGCATAGTGGGTGATTAGGAAAGGGGCAGCTTAAATGACAGATACTAGGGCACCAGAATTCACCCTGGGTGTGTGGGATTGGCAGAAGTGTAGGGCTGACAACAGAATTAAGCCCAGACACCACCTGTGGTTAAAAATGAGCTCTATTCTATTTTATTTTTAACATTTATTTATTTTTTTTTAAAGATTTTATTTATTTATTTATTTTAACAGAGAGAGAACATAAGCAGGCAGAGAGGCAGACAGAGGCAGAGAGAGGAGCAGGCTCCCTGTCGAGCAAGGAGCCCGATGCGGGACTCGATCCCAGGACGCTGGGATCATGACCTGAGCCGAAGGCAGCTGCTTAACCAACTGAGCCACCCAGGCGTCCCTATTTTTAACATTTATTGATCATCTTTTTTTTTCTTAAATAATCTCTACTCCCAACATGGGACTTGAACTCAGGATCCCAAGATCAAGCATTGCATGTCTTACACACTGAGCCAAACAGGCATCCCCAAAATGAACTCTTGATATATTTTCTGCCTGGGTCAAGACTGTCTCCGAAACTGGGAAGCCCATGCTTATAGGGTTGGTCCTGGAAAGCAAGGACTATGGAGAATCAGTAGTTGGCTGCAGGGGAGCTACTTCTCAGCAGAAAGTCTTTTAGCACCCGTCACATACAGCATTCAGATTCCCCACTCTCGCAAACCATGAAATAAATAAATTCCGGTTGCTGAGTGATGACAGTATGCCGGAGAGGTAGAAGCAGGGCAAGTGATGGGAAAACTGCAGAACAGTCTCCCTTAGGATCGTGCACGATGGTGTCTTGAACTAGAGAGGCAGTGGTGGTGATGGAAGGAAGTGAGATCTCGTAGTAAAGGAGGGAAAGTGCCGAAAGAGACAGAGGAGAAAATTACCAGAGCAGAATCCTTGGGTAGAAGGGTGGGGATAAGAGCAGAGCACGGAAGGACTGGCTTGGGCACTTATTTTAGTAGGAGAGAAGGCAGAAAACATGAGACGGAGCATACACAAGATTTATTCAACTCCTACTATATCCCAGGACTGTTCAAGGCCATGACCTTAACTCATTTAATCCTCCCAACAACTCTGTGAGACAGGTATTGTTATCATCCCCATCTTACAGAAAAAGAAATTCAGTCACTGGGTGGGTAAGCTTCCCCAGTGCCCATAACCAGCAAGTGACAGAGTTGAGATTTGAACTTGAGCTGTCGGCTTCACACTTTGAGGTCTTAACGCCAATAGTAAATCTCTGCACACGGGGGCTGATAGATTTCATGGTGGGAAAAATTGCAGAGAATGAACAATTATGCCTCCCAAGAAATTTGCTTTATAAAAGGCCTCCAATAAACAAAAAAATCATGTTTCTTTCATGAAATCCCCAAACATAGTGCTTCCTGCTTTGGAGCATTTGAAGAATCTAGAAGTGCTCTAACCAGCACAATATCCTTTTTTCAACTTGGCCACTAGGGGGAAGAGTGGAATATAAAAAAAAATTAGTTATCTTCATGGATTCTCAATGGCTGATAATTGGTGTTAGTTCATTCCCTAACATTAGCAGTATATAAAACTTCTTTTGTGTTTTTTACTTATGAGAGATCATTTTCAAGTAAGACTCGTTTAAGCATCCATAAATGTTTTTCTCCACTTTCTAATACTTATGTCATAAATATATTTATGCTAAGTGTAAGAAAATAGACACAAGAAACCATATGGTGTATGATTCCATTTATATGAAATGTCCCGAGAAGGCAAAACTCTAAAGACAAATGTAGATTAGTAGTTGCCCAGATAGGGGCTCAGAAAGGTGGGGGTTGACAGTGAGGGATCTTACTGAGTGACAAAAATGTTCTAAACTGATTTGGTGATGGTCACATATGTAAAATAGTAAAATAACTGTACAAGAAATCATTGAATTATACACTTGAAAGGAGTGAATTATATGATATGTAAAATATACCTTGAAAAACTGTTGGAAAAAAAGAAATGAAAAATTTTATGGATCAGAGGTGCCTGGGTGGCTCAGTCGTTAAGCGTCTGCGTTCAGCTCAGGTCATGATCCCAGAGTCCTGGGATTGGGCCCCACCAGGCTCCCTACTTGGTGGAAAGCCTGCTTCTCTCTCCCCCAATCCCCCTGCTTGTGTTCTCTCTCTCTCTGTCAAATAAATAAATAAAATCTTTTAAAAAAATTTTATGGATCAAACAATAAAAAATTCTACGGATTCAGAGAGATTAAAAATATAGGCTTATGTATGCATAGAAATATCTAGAGTCACTATTAGCAGTGATTAATGCTCAGAAATGCTATTACAGGGGTACCTGGGGGGCTCAGTCAGTTAAGCATCTGCCTTTGGCTCAGGTCATGATCTCAGGGTCCTGAGATCGAGCCCCGAATCGGGCTCCCTGCTCAGCAGGGAGTCTGCTTCTCCCTCTCTCTCTGCCTGCCGCTCCCCCTGCTTGTACTCACTCTCTCTCTGTCAAATAAATAAATAAAATCTTAAAAAAAAAAAAAAAACGAACAACAAAAGAAATGCAATTGTAGGGGTGCCTGGGTGGCTCAATAAGTTGAGTGTCTGACTCTTGATTTTGGTTCAGGTCATGGTCTCAGGATTATGAGATCAAGCCCCGCATCAGGCTCCACACCCAGCAGGAAGTCTGCTGGGGATTCTCTCTCCTTCTCTCTCTATCTCTCCCTCTGCCCCTCCCCACCACTTTTTTTCTTTTTGTCTCTTTCTCAAATAAATAAATCTCTTTTTTAAAAATATTTTATTTATTTGACAGAAAGGAAAGAGATCACAAGTAGGCAGAGAGGCAGAGAGAGAAGGGGAAGCAGGCTCCCCGCTGAGCAGAGAGCCTGATGCAGGGCTCGATCCCAGGACCCTGAGATCATGACCTGAGCCCAAGGCAGAGGCTTTATCCCACTGAGCCACCCAGGCACACCACAAATAAATAAATAAATCTTAAAAAAAAAAAAAAGGAAAGCTATCGTAGGGGAAAATTGAGACCTGTTTTATATACTCTTTCTGTATGATTTGAGGGGCAATAATTAAAATTTTAAAAACTGATTTTTAACAGATGGGAAATTAAGATGCAGGAAGAGGGAAAGAGAGAAGGAGGCTCTCCACTGAGCAGGAAGCCCGACATGGGGCTCGATCCGAGGACCTTGGGATCATGACCTGAGCTGAAGGCAGACACTTAACCGACTGAGCCACCCAGGCGCCCTCAGAAGGCCACTTCTAAGAGTGACACTGGCACAAAGTACCTGGAAGAAACACTGAGCCCCAGCCATGCTGATAAAGACCTGTACCAGGAGACATGGAAACAGAGCAGGGCACCTGGGCTGACCCGAGTACTCCTTAGAATATAAGCCTCTTGGGGTGCCTGGGTGTTAAGCGTCTGCCTTCAACTCAGGTCATGATCCTAGGGGCTTGGGATCGAGTCCCTGCATCGGGCTCCCTGCTCCCCTGCTCTGTGGGGAGTCTGCTTCTCCCTCTCCCTTTCCCCTTCCCACCCCCCATTTGTGCTCTCTCTCAAATAAATAAATAAAATCTTTTTTAAAAAAAGAATATAAGCCTCTTGCAGATTTTCGTCTATATTGGTGTCTGCTTCGGACGGCGCCTGGCGTGTAGTAGGCACGCCATTACTACTTACGGATGATGGATGAATGGAAGCGTGAACATACGAGTGGGAGCCCAGACAGACCTCTGGCCGTGGACACAACAGCTGTCCGGGCAGCAAGGCCAAGGCTCCGGAGGCCACGGGCAAGGGCAGGCAAGGTCTGGAAGTCAGTGATGCGTGTGCCATGCACGATTGACGCGCAAAAGGAAAACATTTCACTAGCTCATTTTTAGAAAGTCAGGAGTGAGGGTGCTCTGTCATCCCTCAGAGATTTAACTGATCCTCCCATCTCGTGTGTGCTCTCCTTGGAGCTGTGACTCCTGTCCAAGAGAGCGACCTTGCAGCATACCACAGAGATGATTCTAGACACAACACATGCCAAGTTTCTGAAACAGAAATGATAACTTTGTATGGTCCAGAAACACGGTTGTAATCTTGTTTAGAGTTTTAGGGAGAGCCTTTTGGGGAGAAGTGGAGAGAAGGTGGAAAGAATGTCAGGAAATATGCTTTAAATTGATGGTATTTTTTTTAAAAAAAGAAGATCTCTGAAGTGGGTCTCATTTACAATTTAATGGTCAGGCTGTAGATGTATGTGTCATTCTTCCTGAAAAACGAAGATCTAAATTCAAAAAGTCTAATAAAATGCCTTATCATGTATCGGTCTCTTTTGAACCAAGAAAATACCCAAGAATGTGATCATTGTCATGACATGTTAGTGCCTTAGAAAAACGGGAAACTTCTGATTGGAAAGGGGAGCAAAGTAATCCAGACGGCTTAGCTGAGACGGAGCTGTCAGTAACATACCTGACTAATGGGAAGAAGCGTTGCCTGTAGGGACTGCCGTTCTGATTATATAACATCCACATTAAAAAAAAAAAAAAGTTCATGTAAAAGCATGGAAATGCCTCAGGCATGAATACAGCAGTAACTGTGCAAAGGGACCAGAAAGGCAATGGTCCTATCTGAAAATGTCCCTACTCTGTGATTATTATGGTTACATTCCAAGATGTTAGAGCTCCAGGGAGCACTGAAATTCATCCAAGAGATGCTCTCACATCCACTCTAATGAACAGTAATGGTGCCGACAGGAGTCACCTACAGACCCCAACACTTTAGACTGAATGGTCACCTCGACTTCTCCCCTGACCTGGAAGACCCACTGACCCCAGTCCCCATTCATCTGGCCAAGGGTACTCACCCTTCAAAACTCAGGTGAGCAAGTGTCTTTGCCTAGAAGCCCTCGGTGACCATGGTTTCCTTCCCCACTTTCATAGGCTTCCAGAGCTACTTTAACACCGTGTGTCATATTAATTTCATAGCACGTTTTGTCTGTCTTTCTCTCCGACTAGAATGTAAGCATTTCCATCTACCCAGGCACCCGCTCCAAAGCCAGTACCATAGTAGGTCATTCAATAAATGCTCATTAATAAATGTTATTCATTGTCTTGAAACGTACTGAATGGATTTGACCAAAAAAAAGTAGTGTGGAGCACCTGGGTGGCTCAGTGGGTTAAAGCCTCTGCCTTCAGCTCAGGTCATGAACTCAGAGTCCTGGGATCGAGCCCCACATCGGACTCTCTGCTCAGCAGGGAGCCTGCTTCCTCCTCTCTCTCTGCCTGCCTCTCTGCCTACTTGTGATCTCTCTCTCTCTCTCTCCCTCTCTCTGTCAAATAAATAAAATCTAAAAAAAAAAAAAAAAAAAAGTAGTTGCTTTGTGAGCTCCCCAGCAGCAGGCCTTGATGCTGCAAAGCTTTTCAGTGGTCATTAAAAGAGAAAAAAATTAAGAAGCACTGTTGAGTTTTCTTTCAGTTTCTTCTCTCCAAAAGCACAGTAAGAATTCACTATGACTTTCTCCTTATACTCAGAAAAGAAAATTGAAAACTGAAAGAATAATCGCCTTTCTTTCCATTTTCAGCAAGGGGTCTTGCTGTGTGGCAAGGATGACTGGCAGGGATTGTTCTGGAGAACCTGGACACTTTCCTTCTCTTCCAGGTTCAGGATGGCACATTCTCCATTCCCTCCTGACCACAAAGAAGAATCCAGCCTCAAATTTGCAACACCTATCGCTAATGAAATAATTGTTCTTAAGTTTCCATTTGACGGAGAAATACGGATGCGGGGCAGCAAAACCACAGGTCTTTGAACACTTGGCGAATCACAGAAACCTGTAATAGATCCCAGAAGGGAATCCTAGGCGAACATTTGGCCCTATAAGCAACCTCAAAATGGAGCTGGAAGCTTTTACCATACAATCGAGTGACAGAGTTTTACTTTTCAGTCCAATCTTTTTAATCAATTGTAAAAGATGGCATGTACTTTTCTTGGAATATTTTAGCCAGAGTCTTTTTCAAGTATTATTTGTCCTAAAGTCAGGTAGATCTTCCTTTATCCCTAACCCCCATTTTGCATTTCTGAAAATAAAGCAGGAAATTACTTCAAGAAAATCCTTGGCAGAAAATCAAATATTTTCAAATCACTCAGAGGAAGGGAATTTTTTAAATGAAAACTTACCAAGGGGAGGGGGCAGGAAGCAAGTAATGTCTAATTTTTTTTTTTTAAAGATTTTATTTATTCATTTAACAGAGAGAGAACACAAGCAGGCAGAGAGGCAGGCAGAAGCAGAGAGAGGAGCAGGCTCCCTGCGGAGCAAGGAGCCCGATGCGGGACTCGATCCCAAGATGCCGGGATCATGACCTGAGCCAAAGGCAGTTGCCCAACCAACTGCGCCACCCAGGTGTCCCGTAATGTCTAATTCTTAATGTCCCAAAGGAGGGGGGTGCGGGGACTATCATTAGCCATCATAATTAGGCACAATTTAGCATTTGTGTCTGGGACCACAATGGGACCCACTCTGACCTCTATGTCTCAGCAGTCGAAAGGAGGTGAAAAGGCAGCTTTTTGTCTGCATTTTTGGCCATGGAGAACACTTTGGGTCACCTGAGCTCTGCTTCCAAGTCTTTAGTGACTGGGGAGTGCTTAGCTGGTTTCATCTTTCCTGAGTGTGGAGGATACAGTAGAGAACCAGAAACACCTTCCAGAAAATGCCATTTATTTGTGCAGTCTGGGTATCTCTTTTCTGGAGACAGAAAAGAATTCTATGACCCTTACTAAGTCCTAAGATTTGGGGAGGTAGTAAATCTCATTCTCATTATTGTATTTCTTTCCAATGTTCAATATAGTCATGCTCCTTTAAAATTAAAATTACAACTGAAGTCAGTGTAGCGAGTGGCTAACTTTGAAGAAAGTTTAAAGTACTAGTAGAGTTTATATTTAATAAAATTACTCACAAATCTATAATTATTGCTTCTTCTTTCTACCGGATTTTACATTTCCCTACATTAATTTTCACAGAGTATGAATGTGATTTCATTGCAAGTTACTGTGTCTTTTGAAGTCTGTACAGATAAATATTATAAGCAAATACCAAATGTAAAATAATATTTCCTTAATCATCCTTCACTAACTTTGAGTACACTTTGAGTAACTTTGAGTACACCTGTATCTTGGCAGCATTCTGTAAGCTGTGGAGGAAGGTTAGTGACACATTTTGTATCCTTAGATTTGTAGGTTGTAACTCAAAGACTCAGATAAAGAGTGATATCCTCTTATCTTATTTATCTATCATAAATTGGGCATTACCTTTGTGATTTTTTCCCAATAGTATCTATGAGTTTGTGTTATACCAACAATCTTTGTCTAAGTGGTCCTTTCTTTGACTAATGGTATACATTTTCTTGAAATCTTATACTTGAGAGTGTGGGTTTGTTCTTCAAGCTGAGCACAGATAACTAGAATACAAGGGGAACTAATTCATGAGCCTGGCCTGATTTTGATCATCCTCTACCTGCTAATTACATCTACATACATATGTAGAAGGGAGCCAGATACAGAGAGAAACATGTTTTCCAGTTTTAATTACAGCAATTATATATCAGTGTATGACACCAAGCTCTAATGAATTGACAAAGAGCAAATCAGCAAATACATAGCTCAATATATGATGGTATATGATAAATATATAATGCAAGTTTATTTTATTTCTTACGGATATAGTATAAATAATACTGAATGGAAGAACAGAAATAGATTAAAGGGAGAACATAATTTATTTTCAAATGTACAGATGTCCTCTGAAAAGGCCAAGAGACAGAAAAAGGAAAGGGGGACTGTGGAAACAAAAGTTTTTTTTTTAAATAAGGAAACAAAAGTTTCCGATGGAATCAGGGACTATGAATCAGTACAGAAATGGTAGATAATGAAGGCCATTTGGATGGAGAAAAAATGCTGGAGTCTGGAGACAACACCTTGAACTTCATTTAGAAGAGTGCTATAGAATTTTGGAGGCCTAAAAGACAACAGATGTTTTGTCTAGACACATTTGAGGGAAGGGTTTTAAGATCAGTAAGAAAATAAACCTAAAATCAGTTACCTTGATAAATAAAGAAGGGTCATACTGTGCTTATGGAAGGAGAGCTCTGAGAAGGTCAGAGGAAGAAACCATATTTAATTATTAACTGTAAGGCGAGGGGCAGAAAATGGTCAAAATTCCTCAGAAATTTAGTACATGATGCACATTACTTTTCGGTAGGACTCATGGACATTGTCGCATTACAGAGTTCTTGGATCAGAGGCCACATCTGCCTGTGGGACAGGATCTGCCTAGAAGTTCTCAGTCTCCTGTCAGCCATTTAGTTTCAGCATAGGCCCCTTAATGACCCCAAGGATTCTGTCTTCCCTCCATTCTCACAGGAACAGGGATCTCAACTTTTTAGAGTCAGGGGAAACTTAGAGGACATTCCAGTTCAGTGTTCTCATTTAACAAGTTAGGAAACCGAGGTCCAGGGAGGATGTAGGATTTGTTCAAGGCCATACACAGTTGGACACTGAAGGACCGTAAAACCTAGTCTCCCAAGGTCATGGTAGTGCTGTATGCCGTGTGTATTCTTTTTCTTTCTTTCTTTCTTTTTAAAGATTTACTTATTTATTTGAGAGAGAGCGCTCATGCCCACACAAAGCAGGGGGTGGGGCTGGGGCAGGGGCTGGTAGGGGCAGAGGGGGAGAGAGAATCTCAAGCAGACTCCTTGCTGAGCGTGGAGTCCAACACAAGGCTGGATCCCAGGACCCTGAGATCGTGACCTGAGCCAAAAGGAAGAGTCCGTTGTTTAACCGACTGAGGCCTCTAAGTGCGCCTGTATTCTTTTTTCAATTGCAGAAGCACCAGGTAGCTAATATTCTAGTTTTGGAAGAGAAGGATAAAGTGCAGTGAAACACAAAGCAGTGAGGTTTTCTTACTTTTAGCTAACATTTTAATTTCAAAATATTTTAAACACAAAAAAGCATACCGAACAGTATAATGAGTACACATCTACCCACTATCTTGCTTTGAAGTATAACATTTGGCCATTTTTGCTTTACATTTTTGCAAACTCCAAATTAATCTTTTTATGCTGTTTTATAATTTTGTGTTTGAAGTATCCTTCCCTGGTCTAAAGCCAAAGAAATATTTTCTCCCCAAAATATTAAATGTTTTCTTCTCACTTTAAAATTGTTAATCCAGGGGTGCCTGGGTGGTTTAGTTGGTTAAGCACCTGCCTTCTGCCCAGCTCATGATTCCAGGGTCCTGGGATCGAACCCTGCATTGGGCTCCCTACTCAGAGGGAAGCGTTCTTTTTTTTTTTTTTTTAAGAGGGTCGCCTTCTTCTCCATCTCCCACTGCCCCTTCTTGTGTTCCTTCGCTCGCTGTGTCTCTCTCTGTCAAATAAATAAATAAAATCTAAAATAAAATAAAATAAAATAAAATTGTTAATCCAGGAGTGCCTGGGTGGCTCAGTCGGTGAAGCATCTGCCTTTGGCTTGGGTCATGATACCAGGGTCCTGGGATCGAGTCCCACATTGGGCTCCCTGCTCGGTGGAGAGCTTGCTTCTCCCTCTCCCTCTGCCTGCTGCTCCCCCTTCTTGTGCTCTCTCTCTCTCTCTCTGTGCGTGTCAAATAAATAAATAAAGGCTTAAATAAATAAATAAACAGAATTGTTGATCCATTTGGAATTTTTTGACTGTAGATTGTAAGGTGATGGGCTAATTTTGTTTTATTTTTAAATGTGGATACCCAATAATCCCTGCACCCCTTAGTAAAGAGTTCATTATTTCCTCACTGATTTCTTTTTTTTTTTTTTAAGATTTTAATTTTTTTTTTCTTTGTAAGTTATCTTTACAGCCTGTGTGGGGCTCAAGCTCACAAGGCCAAGATCAAGAGTTGCCTGCTCCACCAACTGAGCTAGCCAGGTGCCCCCTCACTGATTTCTAATCAGTCGTAATTCTTTCCACTCTATGTGCAGCTTATTTCTCAGTTTCCCATTCTTTTCCATTAGCTATTTGTTATCCATTCACCTAACCATCTTTTTTTTTTCACCTAACCATCTTAATTGCTATAGCTTTATAGCTTTTATATCTAGTAGAGTAAGTTCCCATACATACCACGTTCTCCATGTTTTAACCATATATTTTTAGCCATATATTTATACAAGACTGCAAACAATGGGGACTTGACTCATCCCCATGTTGACATTCCACACAGTCCAGATGATGGCCAACTGTGTGCCCTAACAAGAATATGAGAAATTCTGCTACCAATTAACACTGAGTTCTGAGGAAACAGGAACTTGACTTTTAGGGAGAAGCAGAAAATATTATTGCAACCCAAATAGCCAATAGGTAAAAAAGAGTTACGGTGGTTCTGGGAACCCTGCTTCATTACTGCTGTATTCGTGGGTAAATTTTGTTAAGCGTGTTGTCACTGGACAAGAAATGTATGCAAGAATTTATATAAGGGGCGCCTGGGTGGCTCAGTGGGTTAAAGCCTCTGCCTTCGGCTCTGGTCATGATCTCAGGGTCCTGGAATCGAGCCCCGCATCGGGCTGTCTGCTCAGCGGGGAGCCTGCTTCCCCCTCTCTCTCTGCCTGCCTCTCTGCCTACTTGTGATTGCGTGCTCTCTCTCTCTCTCTCTGTCAAATAAATAAATAAAAATCTTTAAAAAAAAGAATTTATATAAGCTCTCATGTCAATTTCATTATCTTGATTTGATTTTTGAGTGAATTTTAAGGAATAATGTGAAGATACTTCTGGATATTTCTGTTCATCTTTCCGCTGAGGAGAAAGCCAGTGACCGTCATGAAGAGTCCTGTTTAAACACTTGGGAAACAATCTCTTCAGGAGCAGTGAGGCTAGAGTAATGTGAGGCGGCACCTGTGATTGCACTGGAATCTGCCTGCAGCTACAGTTCTCATGTGAATTGATTAATGTGGTGATGCTTGGTCTAAAGCCTCAAAGGCTTCTGGGAGCGCTGTTGAACCGAACCCCTCTGCTCATTCTCTCTAGACTATTAACAAAGACAGGATGGGAAACAGTTACATAGAAGCCTGAGCAAGATATCTATAAATGTAATGCTTTGGGGGAGGGAGGAATACAAATGGAATGAAAAATTCATTCAGAATAACAAGTGGGCTTTGTACTATGAGAAGAAAAATGGAGGCCGTTTTCTTTATGGAAAAAAACCCACACATTTATATTTGAGAATTTCTTCACTCGGGTTTTCATATAATCTGAGAAAATTTTGTATTTACCTTAGAAGCTAGAAGTATTTTAGTCAAATTGACCCTCTGAACTTTTGTCAAGATTTATGTCTTGGAATATATTTATGAAATTGCTGTTTTGGGGGGGGCGACTGGGTGGCTCAGTCAGTTAGGCCTGTGACTTGATTTCAGTTCAGGTCATGATCACGTGATAATGGGATTGAGCCCCACTTCTGGCTTCTCTCCTTCTCTCTCTGCCCCTCCCTTTGCTCTCTTTCTCTCTCTCCCTCAAATAAGTTAATTAAAAAAAAGAAAAGAAAGAAAGAAAGAAACGGATGGTTTTGTAGGTCAAAATGGCCTCATTTCAGCCGTTTGTAGAGGACAATTCTATATACCCTGCCATAACTCTCTGAGCCTCATAATTTCATTCAACAAACATTTACTGAAGGCCCTAATATGGTCTTTGTTCTCAGACAACTCCCATTCTATTTGCAGATTCTAAAGTGCAAACAAATAATTGAAAAACAGAATGATAAATGCAATGACAGAGAAGGTATAGAATGACACAAAGGAAGGTGTGAAAGCTTCAGCTCGGTCCAGCGAGGAAAGGTGCTGCAAAGCAGATGGTGTTTGAGCTGAGTAGCTGGAAAGCAGCTGAGCCAGTTGAGGAACTAGCAGTGTCTCTCCAGGTGGAGGGAACTACATGTACAAATCTTTGAGGCATAAAACAGGATGCCAAGTTCAAGTAACGATGCTGTTAAATCATGTAGGCTGTTTGGGTCAAAGCTAGAGGCCGCAGGAAAATAGGAGTAAGGATAGAAAATAAGAATGGAGAAGTGTTGAACAGGTGTGGTTTGTGGCGGGTCTCGGATGTCATACCATAGAGTAAGAATTTTGACCGTAAAGTATTAACAGATTTAAATGTCCTCAACTGGATACTGGTAGGCTAGTGAAAAGCTTTAAACTGGGAGGCAACATGCTCAACTTATCTTTTTAGGATAACTCCGTAAATGGAATGGTAGGGAAACTCACTGAGTGGCTACAGGTATGAGGAACTGAGCTAAGGTGACAGTTTGGAGACAGTATGCAGATGGGGAGGACCCGGAGGAGTGAAAGGGATGATGGCAGTAAATTCGAAAGAGCTTAGTTTCAGAATATTTTCTACCATTTAAGTTTTTTTTTTTTAATGTCACATTTTCCTTATTGAAAGTTTTTTTTAAGATTTTATTTATTTATTTGTCAGAGAGAGAGAGGACACAGGAGGGGGAGTGGCAGGCAGAGGGAGAAGCCGACTCCCAGCTGAGCAAGGAGCCTGATGTGGGACTCGATCCCAAGACCCTGAGACCATGACCTGAGCTGAAGACAGAGGCTTTAACCCACTGAGTCACCCTGGAACCCCCTTACTGAAAGTTTTAATTTGAGTAAAATAACTGAGTCAACCCTTTATAAAATCTGCTTCCTAAATATCTTTTTTTTTTTTTTAAGATTTTATTTATTTATTTTACAGAGAGAGAGCACGCAGAAGGGGGGGCAGCAGAGGGAGAAGGAGAAGCATGCTCTCTACTGAGCTGGGAGCCCAAAATAGGACTTGATCCCAGGACCCTGGGATCATAACCTGAGCCAAAGGCAGATGCTTAACCAACTGAGCCACCCAGGCGCCCCTCTAAATATCTTAATAATAAAATAAAATCACTGCATGACTAATTCAATTATCATCTAATTGAATTAATTTAATTTAATTTAATTTTTTTTTTTTTTTTTAGACTAAGGGCACATGCACAAGTGGAGGTGGGTGGGTGGGGGCAGAGAGAGAGGGAAAGGGAGAGAATCTTAAGCAGTGCGGAGTCCCACTGGGGGCTTGATCTTATGACCCTGAGATCATGACCTTCATGACCTGAGCAGAAACCAAGAGTCAGGCACCCAACTGACTGAGCCACCCAGGTGTCCCTGGAAAAATGAATTTAAAAAATCAGTTTAGGGGTGCCTGGCCTAAGCATCTGATTTCGGGGAAGGTCATGATCTCGGGGCCCTGGGATCAAACCCCATGGAGGGCTCTTCTCCGTGCTTAGGATGGAGTCGGCTTGTCTCTCTCCCTCTGCACCTCCCCTTGCTCGTGCTCTCTTTTTCTTAAATAAATAAATAATCAGTTTAATTGGTCATTCTATGCGGTTTCTGCTTGCAACATAATAGATATAACCACAGTCTACAAATTTTCCACTCCAAAGGAATGTACTTCCCCTAGTTCTGAGGGAAAGCATTACTGATATGTGAGAGGGGATTTTCATTCCTCAATGGGAGTAATAATGCCCACAATATTCTCACCTTCATGTCACCTGATAAAGGAAAAAGCTAATTTTCTCTTTATTCTCTTCCTCCACCCCAGAAATCACTATCCAGAAGAAAGAATCTCAGAAAATAAAAGGCAAATTTTTGTATTAGTTTAATCATTAATTTGGGTAGTGATTACATGAAATTATATATCCATATGAAAAATTTGAATAATAATACCTAACTGGCCAAATTCCTCCCTTTTGTTCATGAAAACTTGCCCAGAAAGTTAAGTAAATAAATCTTTTTCTAGAAATTTCTTTAGAGAGATTTTTAACTGACGAAAAACATTATATAATGTGCTCTATTATAATGGGCAGTGTTGCTTCTGGTCAACAGATGTTATCTGACAGGACAAATACTTGGCACAGAAATTACTAACACATTCAGAAACTAATCTTCCCTGAATTCAGCTTTGACTCAAAAGCTGGCTGTGGAATACACTGCATTAGAAAATTCACATTAAAAAAAAAATAGAGTAGCTGTTTCAGATTATTCAAGACTGCCCATACATTTCTTTCAATAGTGAAAGTAGTGTTTAAATTTCAGGGGCACATCATTGGCTAAAACGTATCTTGTGTTTTTATAAATTTAGTCCTCACTTATAACCCTGTCTTCATCAAAGAGAACTTGGTGATCTAATTCTGCTGCCACTGTTAATCTTTTGTAATTGGTTTCATATTCTAAGCCCCACACTGTATCCCACTTTGACTTTTTTAAGGTATATTTTTAATTTTCTTAAAATCAGCCAAGGGTCTAATAAGAAAAATATTGTTTTGTGAAATACTGCTGTTAAACTTTCGTTACATTGGTTGTTAAAGTCTAAAAAAGGCTAATAAAATATAGGTTGCTTTTGGAGTTGATAGTTGCTGTTTCAAAAGGTCGCTTGTTCTAAATAAATACTGGACTATTTTTTAAATTTTTTTTTAAGATTTTATTTATTTATTTTTGACAGAGAGGGAGAGATCATAAGTAGGCAGAGAGGCAGGCAGAGAAAGAGGGGGAAGCAAGCTCCCCGCCGAGCAGAGAGCCCCATGTGGGGCTCGATCCTGTGACCCTGAGATCATGACCTGAGCCTAAGGCAGAGGCTTTAACCCATTGAGCCACCCAGGCGCCCCAAAGACTGGACTTTAAAATGAAACAAATCCTTTTGTATGCAGTCACATTTGGCATTGAGTAGTTCTAAAACATTTTCTTCAGAAAAGACAACAATTGGCCAGAAGGTAAAGTCAGACAAATTCTGGATCCGTGGGGTACAGCTCATTCTTTCCTCATCGATGCCTCTTGAGGAACATGCTAGGCAACAACACAAAAGCTAGTCTGCACCAAATTCAAAGTTAAGCTTTATTTCCTAACTATCTCAACTACATATTGCTGCTTATACCGCCCCAACTTCATGGTTTAGTACACAGCCCTCCGCACAATTTTATGGCTCAGCAATTTGGTCTGGGTGTTCCGCTGGCTGGTTTTTGTTTGGTCTTGCCTGGGATCCCTCAGTTGCAGTCATCTGGCATGGAGACTGGAACCGGAGGGTCTAGGATGGCCTCACTCACATCTCTGGGGTTAGCACTAGCTAGAGATGAGGCCTCTCTCTCCATAAGGCCTCTTATTCTCATGGTGACCACATGGTAGTCTCAAGGTTCCAAGAAAGTGAGAATTCTCACAAAATCACTTCCATGGCATTCCATCAAAGCAAGGTACAAGGCAAGCTCAAGTTCAAGGAGATGGAAAAAGAGTCTCCACCCCTTGATGGGAAGAGATGTAAAGGCATACTTCACTGGAGTGTATGTGGAAAGAATAGGTGACTGTTTTTTCCCAGTCTACTGCACTAACAATGGCTCAAAATTCACAAACAATATGGAAAAAGATTGATTACATAAAAAAAAAATCTCTTGTACTACAAAAACACCATAAGTAAAGTAAGAAGATGAATGACAAGCTTGGAAAATACTTATAATTTATATCAGACAAAAGTTTGCTATCTCTAGTACAGAAAAAGTTTCTTAAAAATAGAAAAGTAAAGGACTAACAACACTATAAAAAAATGCATTGGAGGGGCACTTGGCTGGCTCAGTTGATTTAGCCTCCAACTCTTGATTTCAGCTCAAGTCATGACCTTAGTGTTATGAGATGGAGCCCCGCGGTGGGCTCTGTGCTGGGCGTGGAGCCTGTTTATGATTCTTTCTTTCCCTCTCCCTCTGCCAGCCCCCCACTCTCTCTCTCAAAAAATTTTAAAAAATGCATTGGAGACATGAACAGAAACTTTGCAGAAAAAGAAATGTACATAGCCCTTAACCAAATGAAAAAATGTTCAGCTTCACTCTTAATAAAGAAAATGCAAATTAAAACCATGCTGAGAGGTGAGTTTTCATCTATCACACCTATCAAAAATCCAAATGTTTGACAATACACTCTGACAGGAAACAGGGACTCACATACATTGTTATTTTGGGAATACAAAATAGCATGACTCCTATGGAAGGACTTTTGCAATAGATAGCAAAATTACTTATGTTTTTGATTTAGCAATCCCTCTTTCAGAAATCTATCCTAGTGAAACACTGGCAAAAACGGAAAAAGACATTTTGCAGAAAGTTATTCATTGCAGTAATATTTGTGATTGCAAATAAGAGAAACAACTCAAATGTCCATCAGTAGGAGACTATTGAGTAAATCATGGTACCCACACAAGTAGCTCCATGCAACTGTAAAAAGTAATGAGAACTTATGGGCAGTAAGTTAAGCATCTGACTCTTGGTTTCGGCTCAGGTCATGATCTCAGGGTCGTGGTATTGAGCCCCAGGTAGGGCTCTGTCCTCCGTGGGGAGTCTGCTTGAGATTCGTGCTCTCCCTCTGCCTTCCCCCTCCCCTTGCTCTCTCTCTCTCTCTCAAATAAATAAATAAATCTTTTAAAAAAATAATGAGAACTATCTCCATGTACTACAATAGAGTGATCTCCAGGTGCATAATTAAATGAAAAAAAAAAGCAAGGTGAGGAAATATACATACAGTATACTACTGTTTATCTAAGAAAGAAGGGTAACAAATATATATGTTTGTGTGTATAGTTTACCCAAAAAAAATGGAAAGAAAAATCCCCACAAAATTTTATAATTTACAGGGGAATGGAAGGAATAAAAAGGTAGACTTCTCTGCATATATCTTGTTCCATAGATTTGACTTTAGAATCAAGTAAGTAGTTTACATTATTATTAAGAAATTTGGGAATGTCTGAGTGGCTCAGTTGGTTAAGCGGCTGCCTTCAGCTTAGGTCATAATCCCAGGGTCCTTGGATCAAGCCCCAGTTCTGGCTCCCTGCCCAGGGGGTGGTCTGCTTCTCCCTCTCTCTCTGCCTCTTCTCCTTGCTCATGCTCTCTCTCTCAAATAAAATAAAATAAAATAAAATAAAATAAAATAAAATAAAATAAAATAAAAATCAATTTGACATTGGGGTACCTGGGTGGCACAGTCAGTTAAGTGTCTGACTTGGTTTTGACTCATGTCATATCTCAGGGTCATGGGATCGAGTCCCGTGACGGATTCTGGGCTCAGTGTGGAGTCTGCTGGAGATTCTTTCCCTCTCTCCCTCCCTCCCCCTCCGCTCCTCGGTATCCTCACTCAGGCTCTTTCTATCTCTAAAATCAATCAACCAATCAATCAGTCAATCTTAAAAAAAGGAAACTTAAGCAAATACTGACCAACTGCAATTTGCGGACTTTAAGTGGATTCTAATTCAAAGGACAAACTGAAGGAAGGAAAACCCTTTTGAGGCAGTTGAAGAAATTTGATTACTGACTGGATAACTAGTAATATAAAGAATTGTTATTGTTATCATTATTATTATTTTATAACAGGCTACAGTGGAGATGGAAGATAAGTAGGTGGGACTGCAAATACAGGGTTTGGTGAGTCGATAACTGGTCATTGGGATGTAGGGCACATGAAGATTCCCTTAGACTCTTCTCACCACTTTTGTTTGAAATTTTGCACAAAAAAATGTTAAAAAGAAAAAGTGTATTTATTTTTTATTTTTTAAATGATTTTATTTATTTATTTATTTGAGAGAGAGAGAGCACGCACGCGAGCAAGAGCATGAGAGGTGAGAAGGTCAGAGGGAGAAGAAGACTCCCCACAGAACTGGAAGCCCAATGTGAGACTCGATCCCCGGAATCCAGGATCATGACCTGAGCCGAAGGCAGTTGCTTAACCAACTGAGCCACCCAGGTGCCCCAAAAATGTATTTAAATTATTTTTTTTAAGATGAGGAAATTCTTCTTTATGAAAGACTTCTGGTGGACATTATTGTGTCTGAATAAAATACTGAGATTTGTGGTGATTCATCCTGTGAATATGAGGAGAGCCTACCGAGGATAAAGCCAAACATTCTTGATAGTAGAGCAGAATAATAGAAACAACCTGTTCTTGATGACTGAGCCACAGAATACACCAACTTTAGAGCAGCTCAACTTCTAGACACCGAGTTGTTTAACCTTTGTTGTTTAACACATTTTGAGTTGGTTTCTGTTATTTGCAGCAGAAACCATCCTAAGCAAAACAGCGGAGAAGAAACAGAGGAGAAGAGTTTTTGTGTGGATGTTGAAGCCATAAATGTGGTACAGGGTCGTGTTTCTGCTTTCTCTTACAGAATGTTTGGTAAAACAGCATCCCTTAATTGTGCCCTAGGCCTTAGGCATATGAGTCTAATGCAGAGCTGACATTGAGACAAATGCAAAACAAATCCAAGGTACCACCCTTATCTCAGAGTTAAACATTGTTCTGCAATGATTAAGTCCATATAGTTACCGTTTTCTTTGTACTACTCAAATTCCAGAGGCATTAAGCCGACAGTGTATCACCTTCCACCTAAAGCCGTACCTCATTTTATTGTGCTTCATGGATATTACATTTTTTAAAGATTTTTATTTATTTATTTGACAGAGAGAGAGAGAGAGATCACAAGTAGGCAGAGAGGCAGGCAGAGAGAGAAGGGGAAGCAGGCTCCCCGCTGAGCAGAGAGCCCGATGCGGGGCTCGATCCCAGGACCCTGAGATCGTGACCTGAGCCAAAGGCAGAGGCTTTAACCCACTGAGCCACCCAGGCGCCCCACCAAAAAAATCCATTTGACTTGCTTTATTGCAATACCTGCTTTATTGCTGTGGTCTGGAGCCAAACCTGCAATATCTCTGAGGTAGGCCCATATAGTCCATCCTAGTTTACCGTGGGTGAAAATCTCAGCAACCACATTGCTACAGAATGCCAGGAACTAGCAATCTTCCATCGACCACCGGTGGTCCTTGTTACCATCGAGCTGAACAGTGACACAATTCCAGAATCCTATTCTTAGTAGTGTCTGCCTTCAAAGACCACATGCAGTATCAATGATCTTAGGTGGAGTTCCCTAGAAACAGAGCAGGAATTTGGGGGCACGTGATCTATTGAAGAGGTGCTGTTGGGAAAATAGTAAGGAGGAGAGGAAGATAGGACAGAAGAGAAAAGATAAGCAAAGATGTCATCTAGATTGAAAACCGGCTTCAACCTGAGCCCACTGGGGCGGGGGTCACTCTGGAGCATGAGTTGTTGCACAGAGTTGGCCCCACCTTTTGTCCCACTGTGGCAGTCAGCTATTGGTTGTGAGTTGTCTTTTATTTTTTTAACCTCAACACTTAAAACAGTGCCTTGTAGGTTATAGGTGCTCATTTAGTATTTCCTGAATACATGAATGAATGAATGAATGAATGAATGAATGAATGAATGCATGTTTCCTGGCACTGAGTAGAAATTCTCACTGAACATTGTTTAAACTGAAGTAAACTGAAATGAAAGATATTGGCATAGTCCCGCATGCAATATGGACAGAACAGAAACGTACACTGCTATACACAGAATTCTCCATAGATTATATATATACATTTTAAGATTTTATTTATTTGACAGAGAAAGAGAGAAACAAGCGGGGGTGGGCGGAGCAGGTAGAGGGGGACGAAGGCTCTCCACTGAGCAGGGAGCCCAATGTGGGACTAGATTCCAGGACACTGGGATCATGACCTGAGCCAAAGGCAAACACCCAAACTGACCAAGCCACCCAGATGCCCCTATATGTTTTCTTTGATTGTTCATGCGACGCTGTGTGTATGTTAATCTACAATCAATATTATAACATATTTTACATTATATATTATCTTTAATATTATAGACTATAGATTATTAATACATTAAATATTAGTGAATAAAAACAGAAGCACTAATGATTTTCCAATTTTATTTAAATGAGTTCAGATAAAAACTCAAGAATCTAGATTGACACACATTAAGGTACAGGTACAGCAAAATTAAAGTGAATGCAGATTGTATAGATAGCTCAATTCCTATGATATAAAACTGAAATCCAAAGACGGAACTCCGTAAGCTCTTTACTGCAATGTCATGTTCTGATCTCAGAGAGCAGGAAACTACTCAGACCTGTAAAATCTCAAGTCTCTCAATCCCCAAATCTATCAGTACATACTAAAAATCTTCAAGGCACATTCAAGTTTTCTAGCAAAGAAGCGTATTCTAAAACTATGATGACTGAAACTACAAAAGCACCTATCAGACACTCGATGGCATTTTTTTTTTTTTTTTTTTTTTTGCTGAAGTGTCCATCAGCAAGAGATTAGCCTTGAGCCAGGGCAGCGGCGTCGGAACCAACACTGGTTTCATCCTGTACATCATCCCCAGCAGAGGATTCTGGTTCAACGGGAGGATTCTTTTCTTCTCGTTCAGCATTTTCACCACAGCTTTCCTTGTCTGCTGTCCCTTTATCATCATTTCCGGCAAGAGCTCCATCCAAAGCTGCATTCTCAACCTCTGAGGGCATTTGGGCGCTGACCTCTGCGGTGGCGCCCAGCACGGCGTCTGCCGCCTCTGCCCCCACTTTAGCACTGACTGCGTCGGACTCCGCGGGAGCCGCCTCCAGGTCCCCTGGAAGGGCTGAAGCCTCTTCTACAGCTGCAACTGTAACATCTGGAGTATCTTCCGCATCTACCTCTGGAACTTCCGCTTCGGACTCTTCACACACTTCTGAACTTGCTTTCTCAGCTCCCGCCACGTTCTCTTTTTCACCTTTAAGATTTAGTCCATTAAGCAAAGGGTTAATTTAAAGAGCATGGGAATACAGTGGAAGTCCGAGCAGTCATTTTTAAAAATGAGACAAAGCTATCTGTACTGATATGAAATGGTCTTCAAGGTAGACTGTTAAGTGAAAAAAGCAAGGGAAAGAGCAATGCAGAGCGTATGGTACTATATGTGCTGGGACAAAAGGAGGTAAGGTATACCTCGATAGTTTTTGTTTGCAAAGACTCTCTAGGAGGATACAAAGAAGCTGGTATTATTGATTCACTCTGGGGAGGGAAATGGGGATCTGCTTTTTCATAAACCTTTTCGAACCTGTTAAAAAAATTACAAATATTACTTATTTAAATACAAGGAACATGAAAATAAACAGCAACTTTTCATGTGAAATAGCATGGAAAAGCAGCCAACTTAACTAGCTGATGACTGAGCAATCATTAATCCTCTCTCAACCTCAGTTTCATCATCTGTAAAATGGGGATATTGATAATATCTGCCTCAAACAGCTATAGTGGGGATTGATTAAAATCCTGTGTATGATAAGGGGTTTAAAACCAAAAGTGCAGGGGCGCCTCAGTGGTTCAGTTGGTTAACTGTCTGCCTTTGGCTCAGGTCGTGACCCCAGAGTCCTGGGATCCCTGTTAAATAAATAAGACCTTAAAAAAAAAAAAAAAAATGTAGGGCACCTGGGTGGCTTAGTAGGTTAAGCACTTTACTCTTGGTTTTGGCTCAGGTCGTGATCTCAGGGTTGTGAGACTGAGCCCCTCAGTGGGCTCCAGGCTTATTGGGGAGTCCATTTGGGATCCTCTCTCTCCCTCTGATCACCACCCCCATAAATAAATAAATAAATAGATAAATAGATAGATAGATAGATAGTGCTATGGAAATGCTAAATTTCATTATTATTACAATCAGCCTTCTCGTGAGTATATTCAGCAATATTTATTATGATATTCCATTTCTTACTATTGTCATGACTAAAAGGTTAAAACTGGGTGCCTGGGTGGCTCAGTTGGTTGAGCGACTGCCTTCAGCTCAGGTCATGATCCTTGAGTTCCGGGATCGAGTCCCACATCGGGGTCCCAGCTCCACGGGGAGTCTGCTTCTTCCTCTAACCCTCTCTCCTCTCATGCTCTCTCTCACTTTCTCTGTCTCTCAAATAAATAAATAAAGTCTTTTTAAAAATAAATAAATAAATAAAAGGTTAAAATTGGTTCTTAAGTAGCTAATGTCTGTCCCTAAATAGTGATCATAGTAATCAATAATAATGACATTATAACTGAGATGAAAAAAAGTATTTAAAGCAAGCAGTTTAAGGCAAAAAATATACATTAGGGTGAAAATGTAAAGTTTCTGTTCTAGCAGTTGCCATTTTATCAATCAGATCAACTGAGGGACTTAATGGACATGATTGGTTGTACTAACGTCAAGTGCACTTTGGGCAAAGACACACGGGAAATCTTAGATAAAACTGAAACAAAAATTAGTTTTATGATTTAAAAAAAAATAAGGGAAATGAGAGGTGAAGCTGCTGAGAGAGACAGATACAAAAATTAATGCCTGCCTGAATGGAAGCCTGAGTAGGGGAAAAGAAATATTGCCAAACAAAGAATTCAAAGTCACTGGTCAGCAGTACAAATGTTAAACGTTCCATTTATCTAATGCACTCATCCAAAACATACGACCATATTCTTTAGGTTTTGGTTGGGCTTCCCTTTCTGAATGAACTTCTGCCCAAAGCCATTCTGTCAAGTTAGTAAAGAAGCCAAAAGCAAATAGTGTTCATAGCTAGACTAAGCTCATGGAAATCAGTGTCTCAAGGGGAAAAAATAATAAGTCCATTTTACCTTGCAGTGGATGTAACTCTGCTTTGGTTTTTTCTTTCAAATTTGTTACACGTTCCGTGTGTTTGGCTTGCTCTGATGTGATCATCTTGTAAGTCTGAAAGTAAATGTGTGCTTAAGTTTCTTTCTTGAGCTCTAAGATTCAACATGCCAATTTCAAAGGCATATACAATTCAAAAAAGAGAAACCGATGTACACTGCCTACTGTTTTGCTTCTCCCTTGGAAACTTTTGCTATTAAGTAGAACACTTTCCAAAGGAAAGAAACAAATGCTCTAACAGGAGTCAAAGATAACAGAAAACATACAGTAGATACAAAGATGAAGACAAAGAAGGAAAAACAAATCATGCTAGAATCGAAATACTCTGACAAGCATTTATAGATATCCCCTGGCATTTATCCCAGAGAAATGGGATCTTATGTGCACACAAAAACCCCTACGCAAATGTTTATAGTTGCTTTATTTGTAATAGCCAAAAACTGGAATCAGGCTGGGGGTGCTACATACAATAGGTGAATAGTTAAGCAAACTGTGGTACATCCATAACATGGAATGCTACTCAGGATTAAAAAGGAATGAACTCTGAATACAGGTATAACAATTTGGATGAATCTCCAGGTAATTACACTGAGTGAAAAAAGCTAGTCTCAAAAGGTTGTATACTTCATGATTCCATTTATGTAACATTCTTGAAATGGAAAGTTGTAGATCTAGAGAACAGATTTGTGGTTGCCAGAGCTAGGAAGAAGGGAGGAGAGGGCAAAAGAGATTGAAGGCAATTATAAAGGACTACACAAGGGATCCTACATCCTGACCGTGGTGGTGAATACACGAATCTACACATGACACAACTGCCCGGAACTAAATACACATGCATGTGTGGTGCATGTGCATGCACACATACACACACACGAAGTGCAAGTAAAAATGGTGAAATGTGAATAAGGACAATGGATTGTATCATCATCCACTTCCTGGTTGTGATATTGGATTGTCGCCATAAAAGATGTTAATCACTGGGGGAAATGAGAAGACTCTATGAGATTTCTCTGTATTAGCTCTTATAAACTGCATGTGAAACTCAATCATCTCATAATCAAAAGTTTGAAAAAAATCTTCCAAAATGGCGTATCTGTAGACCCAAATGAGATTCCTTAAGTAATCTAGGGTTATTCCTTAAAAGCAGAACTATGACCTGACCATTGGTTATTTCAGAAACAGAATCGAGAATAATGCTATCTTAATCACAGATCCAATATGCAGGCTTCCTGTCATTTCATATTCAAGTAGTCCCTCCTGGCCTGTATTCATATTAGCCAATGATATTTTAAAAAATGAAAATCTCACTAGTTAGATAATATTGTTTATATTATCTTAGCTTTAAAAAATGTTGGTAGGGGGTGCCTGGGTGGTTCAGTTGATTAAGCAACTGCCTTCAGCTCAGGTCATGATCCTGGAGTCCCAGGATCGAGTCCCACATTGGGACTTGACTGCTTCTCCCTCTGACCTCTCCCCTCTCATGCTCTCTCTCTCTGTCTCAAAAACAAAACAAAAACAAAACTTTAAAAAAAGAAATGTAAAAAAAATTTTTAAAAATGTTGGTAGGGATTTATCACTTAGTAGGATTACAGATTTTTAAAATTGGCATATTTATATATATGTTCTCTAAATTTTTAATAATCAAAACACAAGCATCTTATTAAAAATTATACTTTGCAATTTACAAACCATTTTAGAGCATGTGAGAATTAGACTGTGAAGACGGAAAATCTATAACCTCAGGGGTGGAAATGATACCAAAGTGGCCCTAACAAATCCCACAGAGTTTGGTGAATTCAGACTTGAGTCATCTGGGTTTGAAACCTGCAGAGCAAACAGAATCAGCAGGAATGATGGTCGCCATTTCTGAATACGAGCAGAGTACTTTCCCAGTAGGGTGGGAGCTCCTGAGAGCTTAAACCACTATGCTGAGTCGACCCGCTCCTCGCTCAGTACAGGAAAGCTGAGCCTGAGTGGAGGTTCATGTTCCTGAAATGGCCATCCCAGCAGTGACAGCCCAAGGAACAATGCTTTTTTTTGTTCAAGGGACTAAAACACAAAGTGAGAAGAAAACCTAGTTTATGCAGAATTGAAGAGATGAGGATATTAGAATGATTCATACTCATGTGTGGCCGAAGAGAATCTAGCTTTTCCAAATCTAAGGTGGTCAAATGCAGAGTGGAAAAAAGGCCTATCAGGAAAGGCCTGTGGAAAGCCTCAAATCTAGACTTTGGGAGTCCATTCCAAATGATATTACTTATTATATAAGCATTTAAAATATCCCACAAGGGGCGCCTGGGTGGCTCAGTCGTTAGGTGTCTGCCTTTGGCTCGGGTCATGATCCCGGGGTACTGGGATCGAGCCCCGCATCGGACTCCCTGCTCCTCAGGAAGCCTGCTTCTCCCTCTCTCCTTCCTCCTGCTTGTGTACCCTCTCTCACTGTGTGTCTCTCTGTCAAATAAATAAATAAAATCTTTAAAAAAATAATAAAATAAAATATCCCACAAACATTTCAGACCCTCAAAAAATTGAGGTGACCTGAGACTGCCTCAGATTCTATGAGGCCCTCATGGTAGAAGATTTTACTTGGAAATGGAAAACTGGATAGTGAACATCTACGGATTCAATTCAGACTAATCTAGTATAGAACTTATTTCAGTATAGGACAAGGACTAGGAAGGGGGGGCTTGAATACAGGTTTTCAAGTGCCTCACATTCTGCATCTTCTCCTGACAAGAGCCCAAATTTCTTGGGAATTGAGGCTTCCTACATTCAAGAGTAAAACCACATATTCTCAGAGGTGGAAAGGGCCTTGGAGTTCATCGCTTTGTCCAACTCCTACTCCCATTGTGAGAGAACAAGGCCAGAAAGGGCTCAAAGGAGCAGTCCGTTTACAACCTTTCTGTTTACGGCTGCTCTCGCAAAGAAAGATTTAGTGGACTGGAGAGATTAATGTCTGGCACTAAGAAGCATAATTATGGGCATAGTGAGTTCCAGATGGAATTCTGTCTTCCAGCTCCCCACATAATCACATGGCCCGGTCCAATCTCTGTTTCTCCAATGGCCTCCTTCCAACAACAGTAGCTCTGGGCAGTGAATTCAACATTAAGCAGTAGATGGCAGAAGGAAAGGAATCTGGGTATTAGTGAAAGCTGATAGATCATTGGAGGACAATAATATAAGTGACAGGGTGCCTGGGTGGCTCAGTTGATTAAGCGACTGTCCTTGGCTCAGGTAATGATCCCGGAGTCCTGGGATCCAGTCCCGCGTTGGGCTCCCAGCTCCTGGATGAGTCTGCTTCTCCCTCTGACCTCTCCCCTCTCATGCTCTCCCTCTCTTTCAAACAAATAAATAAAATCTTAAATAATAATAATATAAGTGACATATTTGAAGTTTCCTGGTTTCTTGAGGCTCTCAAAATTCTGAAGATTAGGATAAGTTATTTTTGATTTGGCCATCTACATATAAACTGCTCCTACTTATGCCTAAAAGTCCCTTTTTGCGTATCTCTGTAGGGTCAAATCAAAATGTAGTGACTCTTGTGCACTCTTAGCGTTTCTGAAAAACTTGTATTTATTTTACTTTTGCTCCCAATGAAGATTAAATTTTGATTTAGAGGGGTGCCTGGGTGGCTCAGTGGGTTAAAGCCTCTGCCTTCGGCTCAGGTCATGATCTCAGGGTCCTGGGATTGAGCCCCACATTGGGCTCTCTGCTCAGCAGGGAGTCTGTTTCCCCCTCTTTTTCTGCCTGCCTCTCTGCCTACTTGTGATCTCTCTCTGTCAAAATAAATAAAATCTTAAAAAAAAAGAAAAAATTTTGATTTAAAAAGTTTATGACAAAATGGGGAATGATTCAATACACTTGTTTATTTTTACTTATTTAATGCACAAATATTTCATCATTTTAGCTCCAAAATCATACTATCAAAAGTTTTATTTTTTCAGTGACCACCTGGGAGGAGTGGGTAAAACATTCTTTTAATTTTGCATGTCTATTTTGAATTTTTTAAAAAATATATGAATAAATATTACCTTTTTAAAATAATGAAGGTATATAAAGATATATAAAACTAATTAATTAAAACTATGGCGACAGTAAAAAGATTCGGGGAGGAAAGAGTGAATAGGTAGAACACAGCGAATTTTTAGGGCACTGAAACTATTCTGTATGATACTATAATGGATATATTGTCATACATTTGTCCAAACCCATAGAATGTGCAATACCGAGCGTGAACCATAATGTACACTATAGACTTTCATTAGTTATAATGTATTGATATTAACTCATCAGTTGTAACAAATGTACCATACTAATGTGAGGTTGTTGATGGGAGGGAGTATTGAGAGGAGGTATGAGAACTCTGTACTTCCTGCTGATTTTTCTGTAAACCTAAAATGTTCTAAAAAAAAAATAGTCTACTGGATCCCTGGGTGGCTCAGTCAGCTAAGCGTCTGCCTTTGGCTCAGGTCATGATCCCAGGTTCCTGGGATGGAGCCCCGCATCCGGATCCCTGCTTGGTGGGGAGCCTCTTTCTCCCTCTCCCTCTTCCCCTCCTCACTACTCACGCTTTCTTGCTCTCTTTCAAATAACTAAATAAATAAAATCTTTAAAAAGACAGTGATTAATTTAAGTTCAAAACAGTTCTTGTTTCAATGTTAATAACAGTACCTACCTTATAGAATTGCTGTAATTATTAAGCCAAGAGTCTGTCATATGATAAGCACTCAAATGTCAACTATTACTATTAGTATTTATAATAACATCATTTTTAAAAGATTTTATTTATTTTAGAGAGAGAATGAGAGAGAGAGAGAGAGAGAGAGAGAGAGAGCATGAGAGGGGGAGGGTCAGAGGGAGAAACATACTCCCTGCTCAGCAGGGAGCCTTCAGGACTTGAACCCAGGACCTGAGCTGAGCGAAAGGCAGTCATTTAACCAACTGAGCCACTCAGGCGCCCCTAATAATGTCATTTTTACTGGAAGTCACCCATACTTGGCAGTGTATGTTGTGTAAGAAATGTTCATTTCATACCATCTTGTGTATTTAATTAATCCCATGTCCTGACTTTGATAATGTTTTGAGTTTTACCAAAGATTGTAAAATATATGAATTCCTGAACATTATGGTTATTTAAACACTTACATAATATCCACCAGCACTGACTGTGACACCTACAACCAGATAATAGATCATATTTGATCCAGATGATCCAAGCCATTTGTTAGATGACATCCAGCGAACAGAGGCTAGGAAAACAAGTTGAAACACAGTTAGCTCCACCACTTAAGCAAAACTATTTAAAATGATTATACCTTAAAAAATTTTTCCCCTTAGCTGAACTATTAACATCAAGTGATTTTAGCCTAAGGGAATAGAGTATCACAAAGTAGGGTAATAATTCCATTTGACATTTTCCCAATCTCATTTGATAAGTACTTATGAAACCTGTCACCTTCGTGCTTAGCATCATGCTTTTCTTGGAAAGAGTGCAGGCGTGGGTAAGGAGAAATGACAAAAGCACTGAACAATTTTAATAGTCAAACAAGATGCAAAAGAAATCTTATAGTAGAAACATTAAACTAAAATATAAATGGTGGTATTCTCTGAGCGGTAGGATTACAGGTGACTTCTATTTTGCCTTTCTGCGTTCCTTCCAATGACCTATTACAAACCCCAATTATTTACTCATTAAAAAGTTACATTTTTTTTTAAGATTTTATTTATTTATTTGACAGAGAAAGAGATCACAAGTAGGCAGAGAGGCAGGCAGAGAGAGAGAGAGAGAGAAAGAGAGAGAGAGAAGCAGGTTCCCCGCTGAGCAGACAGCCTGACGCGGGACTCGATCCCAGGACTATGGGCTCATGACCCGAGCCTGTATGTACTCCACTGTATGTACTCCACTACAGGATTCAGTGGAAAAGATTATTTTTCCAAAAATTCAATTAAATATATTTGTACTTAAAACTTACAGGCTAAATAAAACAGGTTGAAGTCCCACACATCTCTACAAATCTATAGTACAAATATCTATGTAGGCAGAAATCTTAATTTTTCTAACAAAAGTCTTCATTTTTTTTTTAAAGATTGTATTTATTTGACAGAGAGAAACACAGTGAGAGAGAGAACACAACCAGGGGGAGTGGGAGAGGGAGAAGCAAGCTTTCCGCTGAGCAGGAAGCCCAGATGCAGGGCTCGATCCCAGGACCACTGGGATCATGACCCGAGCTGAAAGCAGACACTTAACCACAGAGCCACCCAGACGCCCAAACAAAAGCCCTTAAAGATGAGCAGATATAAGCTTGTTTAAGACAAGATGTTGCAACATGGTCATGTTTGAAGTAGAAGTACAATTCTGTACAAACTGATAGAAATAGATAAGAGTACTGTATTATTATGTCTAAATATATAAAACTTGTTTCTACCATATGCCCTGGAATTGAGATTTTTATAACAGACTCAGAGCTAGAAAGAGCTTAAAGTTCATAGAGCTCAAATTCTTTTTTTCCAAGATAAAAAAGCAGAGACATTCATTTATTCACTCAACAAACAGAGTTGAACACCTACTATGTGTTTGGTCTTGTCAGATTCATTAAGGATAGAACTGCGAACAAGACATACAAGGTCCTTAGCCTCAAGTAGCTCGCCAGGTCAAAGGAGGGAAGAAATGTACAGACGAATAACTGATATGCAGCGTGACAAATGCTGGAACAGAAGCAAGCAGAAGTTGCAACGACAGCACGAAAATTCAGTGAAAAACCTCAGCTACTTGGCTCAAGGGACCTGTCACAATTAGAGAGACAACACCTGGGTTTTGAAGGAAAGTAGAGGGCACTGTCAGATTAATAAAGGGAGAGAAAACTGCACCGGAGGCAGAGGGCGCAGCACATGTAAGATCAGGGGAGCTGGAAAAGTGCAAAGTAATTGGATGTGGCCTGACACAGAGGATGTGTGTGAGGACTAGGAAGAAGTTTTGAATTGCAGAGGGTAAATCTTTTTTTTTTTTAAGATTTTATTTATTTATTTGACAGAGAGAGATCACAAGTAGAGAGGCAGGCAGAGAGAGAGAGAGGGGGAAGCAGGCTCCCTGCTGAGCAGAGAGCCCGATGTGGGGCTCGATTCCAGGACCCTGAGATCATGACCAGAGCCGAAGGCAGAGGCTTCAACCCACTGAACCACCCAGGTGCCCCAGCAGAGGGTAAATCTTGAAGACATTTGCCCTGATTACAAGTCTTTGTATTAGCAATACTGGAAAGACTTCCTGTATGTGTTTTCAGTTTGGAAATAAATGACCATCTCTTGGAAAAAATATTTTTTCCCCACCAATGTAGCCAGAGGCTATCGTAAGAAGGTATGGCTTTCACCCTCAGTAAATACATCCGTTACTAAACAGGGAATATGTAGCTTCTGTAGTTGTTAACCAGACATAAATACCAAAAAGATTATTTTAAATAGGAAGCAAAAAAAATTATCAGAGATGTAAGACTTAAACACAAATACAATTATGACAGTTAATTAAAAGAGCAATGAAATGGGAAATACCTATTTAATAAAGATTAATTAGTTAAATTTGAGCATACCCATATAATGTGAAATAGATATTAGAAGTTTTGCAGGAGAATATTTGCTTACCTGAGAAAATATTTACAATATATTAAACACAAAGTTATAGCAAAATAATCTACACAGGACTATCTTAGTTTGTGGAAGCAATGTGCATAAGAATAAAATCCAAGAGGAAAAAAGTTCTGGAACATTATACTAAAATGTAAATGGTGGTATTCTCTGAGTGGTAGGATTACAGGTGACTTCTATTTTGTCTTTCTGTGTTCCTTCCAATGACCTATTACAAACCTCAATTATTTACTCATTAAAAAGTTACATTTTTTAAAAAGATTTTATTTATTTATTTGACAGAGAAAGAGATCACAAGTAGGCAGAGAGTGAAAGAGAGAGAGAGAAGCAGGTTCCCCGCTGAGCAGAGAGCCCGTCGCCGGACTCTATCCCAGGACTATGGGCTCATGACCCGAGCCCAAGGCAGCGGCTCAACCAACTGAGCCACCCAGGCGTCCCAAAAAGTTACATTTTTAAAAGCAAAAGCCAGAGAACACAGTTTGATGAGGCACATCTAAAATTTTACCCTTCAGTTCATCAAAACAGAAAGTACCAACAAAAAGGTCAATTAATGTCATGACTGAAGCCAGATTCCCAGTCAATAATAGTTCTTAAAATACATAAAACAAATCAATACTACGAAAAAAAGTAATTAGCTGAAAATCAGAGAAAGATCAGTGCTGCTACAGCCAGTATTGCTAACTACCGATTTAAAATTTTCAACCTACTTATCCTTCACCCCAAGTTGGGGAAGAAATTATCCGAAACGCGTCACTACAAAGGAAGTGCAAGTAGGAGATAAAGGCCAAAGGCCACGGTCTGGGGGCTCCTCCTTCTCTCCTCCCCATCCCCAATCACGACGGCCTTGTTACCTTTCGAAGTTTAAAATTAATGGCTTCTATTTCGTCAATGAAAAATAACTGCTCTATCTTACTCAGTATAAAGATCAAGGAAAACGAAGATGCCTCATTCTGTTATCGGTGAGGCAACTACTTCCCACCAGTATTTTAAGAGAAAAATAAAGCTAGCTGGACAGACCTTCCCTCCTCCCACCACCACCATCACCACCACAGGCCCAATCAAGGAGGGGGGAAAAATGGGCCCATGGAATTTTCCGCGGGAGTGTTACTTTCTCTCTCGGCTCGAAGGCAAGCTCTGAGCTAAGCTACCTCACAAGCCTTAGGAAGTGAGGCGAAGTGCGGGGAGAACTAAGAAGAGGTAGTCTAAGAGCCGCTGCGCTAAGCCGGACGGAAAAGCCCCGGGAGACCGAGCAGGTCTAGGAAGGAGCGGCTGGGGCGCAAAGCCGGCCCGCGGGCCGCCCGCCGCATGGAGGAAAAACGCGTGCTCACGCTTAATGAAGCCCCTACAGTGTTCCAGGCACTATACCAGGAGCTTTCGTAGTTCTCAAGTTTTAGTTAAGAAGCTTCCAGCTTGCACTGCAACTTCGCCTTTAGGAAATTTCTGAATACTATCCCTCTTCTCACGCATCCCCAAATCTATCCCAAATCTAAAGGGGACAGATACTGCGGCGGCTGAGCCGAACAGCAGGATAGCTCCAGGTTTCTGCGCAGCCCCAGGGAAAGTGCTTTGAAGGCTCCCGGAGTTCCGGCTGCGGAGCCCCGACAAGCCCTGACTTTATTTACTCGGGAGCATTTAGCCAACCTTCAGTGGGTCCGCACTCCCTCCCGCGCCCTGCCTGGCTGCATCGTGCCACCCGTTCCTCTGCTTCCTCGTGAAGCTGGAGAGCGCACAGGTCCCTATACTGATAAAAGGAGAAAGCTACGCGGGCGTTAGCCAGGCACTTTTCTAAGCGCTTTTAACTGCATATTAACTTACTAAAACTCACAACCATTACTGTCCCCATTTTGGAGATGAGGAAGTAAGTGAAATCACTTGCCCGAGATCAAGATTCGAACCCAGGAAGCCTAGTCCGAATTCCGAAGCCGCGCTGGAAAGGTTCCCTACTTCCCAAGTCTTCAAGAACTTCGGAGCATCCTCCCCGCGACTTTCCTCCATTTCTCCCCCTAGCCCCAGTCCCAGGCTCCTGCGCTCGGGCCGCGTTTGGCCCCCCGGGTGCCGGCGGGCACTGGGACGCCGGCAAATCCGCGCTCGAGGCGCCCGTACTCTTGAGGCTTGGATGCTCGGGCCGGCGCGGTACTTACTGTCCTTCCGGAGCGGCACGGGGCGGGAGGGCGCCCTCAGCGGCAGCGCCAGCGTCTTGGAGACCGCCCTGCGAAGATACATCGCGCCCGCTGCCCGCCGCGCTGCAGACTCCGCTACCCCGCGCGCGCTGCGGGGCGCGGAGAGCCGGGGCGAGCTCCGCCCCGGGGAGGAGCGCCGACCCCCGCCCAGCCCCGCCCGTGTGCCTCCGGGAGGTGGGGACCGGTAGGTCGCCCGCTTCTTCCTTCCCCAGCCCAGTCTCCCGACTTTGTTGCTTTCTCCGGGGTCCGAGAAACTAGCTGTAGGCGCCTTCTCAGAAAAGGGATCGGGAACCGAGAAGTCACCATCACCTGCCGAACTCCACCGAATAGGCTGGAAATGTTTAGGGATCCGCATCGTGAATAAGATAGACACGGTTTGGCAGGCCGGATGAATTCTGAACCCATTTTAAGTCACACTCCCCGTTAGCTTTCCTAGGAATGGAAAAGGTAGCTGGACGTTTCCTGGAGGTGGAATGAGGAGAGGAGTAGCCTCAACTTTCCATTAGTGCGCTGGGTGACGTTCAGAATCGTAAGAAAATGCCCAGGAATAATTGAATCTCTAGGCAGTTCACTGTTACAAAAACTTTAAAAATAAACTCCTAAAATGCTGTATATTCCTGTATGGGTTCTGAAATTAGTATTTCCACATGAATTAAAAATGCTGCATTATTAGTTTCTTCCCCCAGATTTCGATTTCTTGCTTCATTGTGGCTACAAGAATTTGTCGTGATTCAAATATGGAAACCAATAATTTATGCTTACAGCATTGTCTAAAATGATTAATTTTGGAAGGCACGTTTCCTCCTATAATACTCTTATATGTGTTGGGCGCTTGGTAGTTTATAAAGCACTTGCACATATATTATCTCTTTTAATTCTCATTTCAACCCTCTGAGGAAGATGGTAATTATTACCTTTAGCAAATGGTTTGGTGGTAGAGAGGAATGTCCAGGAACTGATGGTCATGAATGATAAAGTAAAGGGACATGGTCATAGTTCTAGTTTCAAGTTCTCCTGGCATGTTACAGGTACATTTGCACATTTGCTATGTGAATAGACACTGCTTAGAGGGTTCTACTTTTTTTAAGGCTTTATTTATTTATTTGACACAGAGAGAGAGCACAAGTAGGCAGAGAGGTGGGGGGGGGGTGGTAGGGAGCATCAGAGAGCCTGATGCGGGGCTCGATCCCAGGATGCTGAGATCATGACCTGAGCCAAAAGCAGAGGCTTTAGTCCACTGAGCCACCCAGGTGCCCCCTCAGAGGTTCTACTTCTGTGCCCAATTAATGTATGTTAATATTCCACATACTCTCACTTCAAGAATACAAAGTCAGTGGTCAGAACTGGTTTTTTGAGGGGAGCCTGGGTGGTTCAGTCAGTTAAGTGTCTGCCTTTGGCTCAGGTCATGATCAGGGGCCTGGGATCAAGGCCAGAATGGAGCCCTTTGTTCAGTGGGGAGTCTGTTTCTCCCTCTCCCACTCCCTCTGTGGTCTTTCTCATAAAGAAATAAAACCTAAAAAAAAGAGAGAGAGAGAACTGGTTTTTTTCGTGTTTTTTTTTTTTTTTTTAATATTCAGAGTAGCTAGCCATCCCTAGCGATTAAACACTTGAATAAAAGCAATTAGGTAATCTGTAGTTAATGAGCGATCAAATTGAGATTTCCAAGCACTTTCCTGAAAGTAGCAAAATGCAGGTTAAGGCACTTACCTTGACCAGTATCATGTATACATCCTCTGGCAACCAGAGATTAGCTATCTCCCTGGGGTGTAGAAAGTTTGAGAACTGCTAGCAGCTAGGACCAATGGACAAATCAACCCAAATCTGCCTTCCGCTATGGCTCATTCGTTCCCCGGTGTACTTGGGAATGAATTTTTACTTGGCTGCCAGGGAGAGGAAATAGTCAAAGGCAGTAAATGCACTTATATGAATTAATGCATGCATTAGACTGTTATTTAATGTATTAGAAACTCTCCTAAAAAGGATTCTTTCCGAGTGAATATTTGTAAATGATGGTGGCTCTTGGGACACTCTTCTAGGCTCCTTTTCAGAATCTAGTTGTATTCCCTTGCTGAGTAGTCTGAGGTTTTCCAGATCATCTCCAGGTTGCAGAGTAGCCACTCAATCTCAGTCAGTTAAACTGTAAGTATCTGTCAAAATGCTTACAAGATGTTAGGGACCATGCTAGATGCTGGAGATTAGTTATAGTTTATTTCACAAACATTTATCAAGTATCTATTATGTTAGGCACTGTTCCAAGGCATTCTCTGATGAACAAGATAAAATTTCTATCACACAAATGTTCTAGTCGCAGGTAACAGACATGGAACCGATATCTTTTCTCAGAGGTATTTACCAAGCCCACCATCAATGATCACAAAGAAATCTCTCATCAGATATTAATAATAAATGTAATAAATAAAATGTAAAAATAATAAATGTAACAATAAATGTATTAATAAATGTAATCAGATATTAATAATAAATGTAACACATGTAATAAATTAACAATAAATGTAAAAATGTAAAAATAATAAATGTAATCAGATATTAATAATAAATGCAATAATAGATAAAAATAAATAATAAAAGTAAACCAAAGGCCTTGGTTAAAACCAAACTAGTTTTTTTTTTTTAAGATTTTATTTATTTATTTATTTGACAGAGAGTGAGAGATCACAAGTAGGCAGAAAGGTAGGCAGAGGGAGAGGAGGAAACAGGCTCTCCGCTGAGCAGAGAGCCCGATGCAATGCGGGGCTCAATCCCAGGACCCTGAGATCATGACTGAGCCGAAGGCAGAGGCTTTAACCCACTGAGCTACCGAGGTGCCCCAAAACCAAACTAGTTTTAATAATGCAAACTGATTGTTTTAAACAATAGAAGAATAACACAAATATACAGGCCTTTAAAAGCTTTTCCTAAAGTATTATCTCATCTGTTTTTGTATTTTATCTTCTCAACAATCCCCAGGGATATTGGATAATGCTGACTATTCCTATATCACATATAAGTAAAACTGAGGTAGTACAGTGCTATGGTTAAGAGTATGACTTTGGGAGCCAGTTACCTGGTCTATTTTACTGGTCTGAATAAAATGTGGACAATTCCTTTATTTATAGGGTTGGTGTGAGCTCTAAAGTGCATTAGTATGAAATGTGCTCCCCTAGTTGGAGAAGACAGTGCAAGATTCTGACTTCTAGCCCAAGCTGGAGTTCAAGGCTCCTTTTACCATATTCTGCTGCCTTTCAATGCACACCTGACAAGATCCATCGTATTCCACTCTCTTACCACATTTTAAGGTCTAGTGGGACCTAGCCTATCATGTCCTCTAGGCTGGATGTGGCCATGCCAGCCAGGAAAGGCAAGAACTGTGAATTAAATAGCGCCACTCTCCAGGTCCTATTCATTTTAGTTAAAAGCTCCATGCCCCTCATTTCTTTTTTTTTTTCCAAGTAAGCTCTATGCCCATCATGGGGCTTGAACTCACAACCCTGAATCAAGAGCCTCATGCTCCACTTACTAAGCCAGCCAGGCGCCCCAAACTCAATGCCTCTTGGATCAAAGGGAATTTTCTACCCACTCTACTGCTACTATAGAATATGTGGCTTTCCATTTTGATGGCCAGCTCTTCATATCTTGATGACATATTTCCCATGAGGACATGCGAGGACATGCCTATGGGTTGTCAAAGTCACTCTGTGGCAAGCTGTTTCTTCCCAAACCGAGAGAATGTTAACATAGGTCTTTGCTATAGAAGACTGAGAACCTTAGACAATAATTTCCCAGCTGTTGGTCACATTGTTTATAATACTGTCCTTGAGCACATCCTTGACATTTTCCTTGGTCTGGTTGGGAAAACAAGAATCAAGGGTCAGGGATAATTTGGCTTACCTAAGAGGGACTCCACCTAATTGTGATTGCTGACAAAAAAGATATTAGTCTTGAAAATGTATTATAAGGATCCTCTACTGGAAATATTACTCATACTTACTCGAGGCTTAAGCGCTATAAATTAAAAGCAATTTTCAAAGACTGAGTGATTTCCTGGGCTTCAACAAAAGTTAGAAAAAGCTTTTCTTTTTTCTTTCTCTTTTAAGATTTTATTTATTTTTTTGATAGAGAGAGAGGGAGAGGAAAAACACAAGCAGGGGGAGGAGTAGAGGGAGAGGGAGAAGCAGACTCCCTGCTGAGCAGGTCCCAGGACCCTGGGATCCTGACCTGAGCTGAAATCAAGACTGAAATGTTTAACCAACTGAGCCATCCAGGTGCCCCACAGCTTTGTTTTTCTTAACACTAAATTCTTAGAGTATAATCTGTAAATTTGGACATCTTAGGACAACAGAAATAGATCCTTACAGTTCGGGGCACTCAAAGTCTGAAAGCAAGGTGTCAGCAGGGCCACACCTGCTCTGAAACTTCCTTGCCTCTTCTAGCTTCTGAGTGTGTCAGTGATCCTTGGCTTGCGGATGCATCACTCCAATCCATCTCTGCCTCTAACATTAATGGTGTCATCTCCATGTGTGTCTGTGTCTCTTCTCATAAATATACCAATCACATTGGATTAAGGTTCCACTCTAGTCCTGTATGAGCTCATCTTAACTAATTATATCTGCAACTTATTTCCAAATAAGATCCCATTCTGAGATACTGAGGGTTAGGACTACAACATATATATTTTTTTAAGATTTTATTTTTTTATTTGACAGAGAGAGAGAGAGAGATCACAAGTAGGCAGAGAGGCAGGCTGAGAGAGAGGGGGAAGCAGGCTCCCTGCAGAGCAGAGAGCCTGATGCAGGGATCGATCCCAGGACCCTGAGATTATCACCAGAGCCGAAGGCAGAGGCTTTAACCCACTGAGCCACCCAGGCGCACCCCCCGCCTTTTTTTTTTTTTTTTTTAAGCTTCACACAGTTTGAATTAGGTTTCAGTAGTTAACTTAGAAAGCATTTCCACCAGTGCCACTATATACCCAACTCTAGGTTACTCAAAGAATAATCTACATCTGTGCTAACCAATAAAACAGCCACCAGCTTCACGGGGCTATTCAAATTTGTGAAAATGAAATATTCGAAATGCAGTCACATTAATCACATTCCAGATGCTCAATATCCACATGGGACTAGTGGATAGCAGACAGAACAATTCCATCAATACAGAAAAGCTCCTTTGGACAGCCCCATCTTCAGGAATGGCTCCCCCTAGAGTCATATGGGCATAGTCAAGATGAAAGTCCACACAGGGTAGCTATGTTTGCAAGGCCTGTCATACAGTCGATATTGTTTATAATTTATTTCCAACTGAGGTTATCAGTTTCTGGGATTTCAAGTGTCTTAGAATTTTCAATTCCCTTTTGGGAGGTGTATTTTTAAATGTTTCTTTTAGTGGAATGTGCCTGGATTTGGGAGTTGATACCTGACTTCTTGTTCCCTGTTACCTTGTGAAGACATTAGTTCCCTATCGTTGCTACAACAGTGTTTTAAAACACAAACTTACTTACTTACTTACTTATTTATTAGCACAAAACACAAATTTATTATCATACAGGTTATGAGAGCGCCAACACAGTTCTCAGTGGGCTAAAATGAAGGTGTCAGCAGTCCTTTCTGAAGGCTCCAAGGGAGAATTTGACTTTTCCATTCTTTAGCTCTTGGCTCCCTTCCACCTTCAAAGCTAGCAATGGCCAGCTGAGTCTTTTTCACATCAGATCACTGACACACTCGTCTGCCTCTCCTTTCCACTTGTAAGGACTCTTGTGATTTTATTGGGCCCAACCAAATAATCCAGGATAATCTCCACCTTTAAGATTCAAATTTAGTGATCAGCAAACTTAATTCCATCTGTAATCTTAATCCCCCTGGGCCATTTAGTCTAACATATGCACAGATTCCAAAGAGTAGGCAGTAGTTATCCTTGGAAACTATCATATCTACCACAGTGCTGTTGGGCAAATCACTCTTCAGCTCTGGTTTGTGCATTTGTGTAATTAATGAGATTGGTCTGCATAACCCCTCGGGTCCTTTCCAGCTCTATCAGCTAGAACTCCAAACTAACAAAAGTTCATAGTAACTATTATATCTGGCTTTTCACTGGATTTGCATTAAATAATTAATCTGAAATACTGTTAATTCTGAATTTATGTTCAGAAGTGACTTCCAAAGATATTAGGCCATGATTCTCCCAGAATAAGTGCTGGCCATAGCCCCCCAAAACACAAAACCAATTACAACGCAGTAGGTCTTTCCACTTAACATCCACTTAACAGAATGGAGACATAAATAATGAATTTTCAAATGTATGGTACACTAAGTGTTTAAATCACAAGTGAATGAAGTGGCATATAAATAAATTTTAACTGATACACAGGAAAGGTTCCCACCCTCCCCCCCACAAGAAAGGCTTTTGATGAGGGATAAATGAAGTGTATTTTATTTTGTGTCTATTAATTTCCTCTCCTCTTCCTCATTTATTTAGGAGTTTGCTAAGTCATATTGCAAAAAGGAGCAACAAACTGCTGTCATAACTGGTGAGTACAAAAGTCATCCAAATGAGGATCATTCAAATTCAAGGAAATGGAGTCAGTACAAACTCTAGTAATAAAAGTAAAGGATTCACCTTTCTTTCTCACTTATAAGAATGCCTTCTTTAGAAGAAAACAGAATTTGGGTTCTTTAGTATTTTGAGTAATAAAGTAGTTCTATCACCCTGACACACTCAAGATTATTTGGAATAGAAATTAAAAGTTGATATAAGGCGGGGGAAAGTTGATAGAAGGAGTAAATCCTTCAGTGGTGATTTTTTTTTTTTTTAAAGATTTTATTTATTTATTTAACAGAGAGAGAACACAAGCAGGCAGAGAGGCAGGCAGAGGCAGAGAGAGGAGCAGGCTCCCTGCCGAGCAAGGAGCCTGATATGGGACTCGATCCCAGGACGCTGGGATCATGACCCGAGCTGAAGGCAGCTGCTCAACCAACTGAGCCACCCAGGCGTCCCTTCAGTGGTGATTTTTAATCCATCTCCTTAACAAGTTTTCTTACCAATGTGCCCTTAATTACTACTGACCCTGTTATCAGATGGTATTTTCTACATCAAAATACTTTTTTTTTTTTTTTTTAAGATTTTTACTTATTTATTTGAGAGAGACAGAGAGAGCACAGAGGAAGAAGCAGATTCCTTGCTGAGCAGAGAACCCGCCGTGGGACTCCATCCCAGGACCCTGGGATCATGACCTCAGCTGAAGGTAGACACTTAACGGACCAAGCTACCCAAGCGCCCCTACATCAGAATACTTCTAATATTGCACTCTAGAACTGATATTTTCTATACAGGCACAACATTCATAATCTGAAAAATACAGAAGTATTTTTATTTTTTCATTTAATGATCCAAAACACAAATGCCAATTTGAAATACATTCACATATAACTTTTCTCTCACGTTTACAACTCAACAGATTGGTGAATCCAAGTGAACTAGTACAATCACTATATGGAGCATACCTATAACGAAGAGAAAAAAAATTCAAACTATAGCATTAACTAGCAGAAATAATATTAAAATTAGACCATTCTGAATAATTCACCTTAGAGCATCCGAGAAAGTCTAGAAAACATATTCACAAAGAGTAACAACCCTTCATTTTATTTAAGTTTTAACAAAAAAGATTTTATCTGACCTGTAAGAGAGTAGCAAAAGTATATCTATTTCATGTTTATCTCTTGATTGGCTGACTAAAGTAGTGACAGCAAGGTGATATTAATATGAAAAAAGCAATGAAAAATTTGAGTAATCAAACCCTACAGGGGCTGAGTTTCAGAGTTGTTAAGTATTAAAAAAAGTGTATGCTAGTGATTACTATTTTAATTATCAAGCAGATAGGTTACCTACTTTAATCAACCTAATCCATGCAAACTGAGATTTATGAGTTATTTTTCATTTTACAAAAGGATTAATATAGAATTTCTTTCTTTTTTTATGGTTTTTTTTTTAAAGATTTTTATTTATTTATTTGACAGAGAGAGATCACAAGTAGGCAGAGAGGCAGGTAGAGAGAGAGAGGGGGAAGCAGGCTCCCCACTGAGCAGAGAACCTGATGTGGGGGCTCGATCCCAGGACCCTGAGATCAGGACCTGAGTGGAAGGCAGAGGCTTTAACCCACTGAGACACCCAGGCGCCCCCTTTCTTTTTTTTTTTTTAAATATTTTATTTATTTGACAGAGAGAGACACAGCAAGAGAGGGAACACAAGCAGGGGGAGTGGGAGAGGGAGAAGCAGGCCTCCCGCTGAGCAGGGAGCCTGATGCAGGGCTCAATCTCAGGACCCTGGTATCATGACCTGAGCGGAAGGCAGATACTTAACGACTGAGCCACTCAGGCACCCAGATATAGAATTTCTTTAAAAGGATTTTCAGAAATATACCATGTATTTAGATCTATATATATAGACATATAAAATAAACTCATTCTTCTAAATCACAGAGCATGCAGAGGATAGTATCTCGTTACAGCTAGATTTTAGTACGAACTGTCCAACTGGGTGTTAGGTGTAGTGACAATCACAATGAAATGGTCACACAGTAAAAGATTTACCAATCTACTGCCCTTATACATTCATCCATTCTACAAATATTGAATTACCAGTAGGCTCAGGCACTCGGCAATTTGCTGAGTACATTATGATTAATAAAATAGACAGGGTTTCTGTTCTCATGGAATTTACACTCAAGTGTCGTATATGACAAACAGATACTAAGAAATACATACACAAATAAGGTTAACTTTGTCTTCAGTGCTATGAAGTCACTTTGTAGAGTACCATTAGATTTACAAAAATGATATGATTCTGGTTTCATTCTTTTTTTTTTTAAACATTTTATTTGTCAGAAAGAAAGAGAGAAGGTGAGTGTGCACTCACGTGCACAAGGAGGGGGAACGACAGGCAGAGGGAGAAGCAGGCTTCCCACTGAACAAGGAACCTGATTTTGGACTTCATCCCATGACCTTGGATCATGACCTGAGCTGAACTCAGATGCTTAACCAACTGAGCCACCCAGGCATCCTGATTTTGGTTTCATTCTTAAACACAACTTTCTTTGAACACAGTCAAAGCATAATGATTAAAAATGATGCTTAAAAAATGATTATGCTGAGAGATGCTTCAGTTAAGGTATTAAAATTCATAAATTTGTCACAGACAGAAATATCAGTGCTAAAAAGTATAAACTCAATAGGGGCGCTTGGCTGGCTCATCTGGAAGAGCGTGCATAGTGATCTCGCAGTTTTGAGTTCGAGCCTGACGTTGGGTGTAGAGATTACTAAAAATAAAATAAAATAAAATAAACTTAAAAATAGTATAAACCCAATAAGAAACCAACCAAAATATATTATTTAAAAAGAGGTCAAATTATTTTGCATAATTAATTAATCCTATAAAATTGCATACTTACCATATTAGTATTTCAATATTTATTCCAATCCATTTCTTCTTTTATACTCTAAAACATCTTCATTATGTTGTTTGATGAGCTAGAAGTAGGTAACAATTAAAATTAGAAGTGTAATCTTCCTGGCAATTTAAAGAGGCTAACCAATGATACTTATACCAGGTATAGAAGAGGTATATAAGAGAAATAAGCATAGATTAAAAGAAATACAACTATTCTAGGGGTGAGGGAGGGCGTGAGGTCACTGGGACCTAGATTTGCCTGGATTTTCTTTTCTTTTTTTTTAAGACTTTATTTATTTATTTGTGGGGGGGAGGGAGAGAGAGAGAGAGAAAGAGAGAGAGAGAGCGAGCGAGCGAGCACAAGCACAAGCAGGTGGAACAACGGGCAGAGGGAGAAACAGACTCCCTGCTGAGCTGGGAGCCCAATGCAGGAATCTTGACCTGAGCCAAAGGCAGATGCCCAACGACTGAGCCACCCAGACACCCCTAAAGATCCAATTTTGATCAGAGTTCTCAACAGCAATCACGTTTTTTTTCTGGGTAAAACTTCATTATGACAAATATTATTTTAAAAAGGATTACTACTGTTGTTATGTTGTAAATGACTTTCAACACCTCTTACTCCTTATCAATAAGTTTTTTTTAAGATTTTATTTTATTTATTTGACACAAAGAGAGAGAGAGAGACAGCACAAGCAGGTGGAGAGGCAGAAGGAGAAGGAGAAGCAGGCTCCCCACTGCACAGGGAGCGCAATGCAGGGCTAGATCCCAGATGACCCCCATCACGATATGAGACAAAGGCAGATGCTTAAGGACTAAGCCACCCTGGCGCCCCATCAACAAGTCATTTTAATGAGAAAATCCAAAATAAGAGATCTAAGAATTGGAGGTGGGAGGCAGTGGAGAAAGCCCCTAACACATTAGATACAAAACAAAAAAAATTTAAATACCAATAGAGCACACAGACTTTGAGTCAAACTTCAAGAAACTTCAAGAAAATTTATCTACAGAGAGGCAGTATTTCACAATGGTCTGTGGTGTAATTCTGAAGTCAGGGAGAACTGGGTCTAGCAAACTAATTTCTCCAAGCGTTTGCTTTTTATCTGCAAAAAGTCAACAATAATAGTACCTACTACACAATGTTTTTTAAAGATTAAATGAGTTTCTACATGTAAAGCATCTGGCATACTGTAAAGACAAAAAAAAAGGCTGCTACACACTAAGTACAATTTCCAACAATGTATTTGTGCAAACATTGATTAAAACCTTATGTTTTGGATGTCTAGTGGGACTTATTTGTACAGCTTGTCCACTGATGATGTGTCCCTCTGTCATCTGAAACCCAACCAGCCTCCATCCTCATTAGCAAGTAAAGGACAATTAATAGTAAAGTTGCCATTCATCACAAAACCATGCTCATTAACAATGCATGACGTTAAGTTTCAGCCTCACCCTATTTTCTCAATGCCGCTGAAATCTTGATTATTTCTTTTTAGTCTTTGGGATTTCTCTTATGTAATTAGCAATTACATAAATATCCAATTGAATGGGAGATTTGCTCAGCAACAATTCCACACTGACATTTCTCTTCCCCGGTGTGTTGGGGTCGCACGACATTAAGGGAGTAAAAACTCACATAGATCCACAGGAAGACGGTGGTGCCCAAGGTCAGTCCAACTTTCAGCCAGTCAGGTTTGTCATGTGGCGGCTCCCGAACGTAGAACTTTGATCGCGCTGAAGCTGAAAAGGGACGGTGTCTGTAAATCGATAACGTATCGCCTTGTACTGAAAAACCTAACACTTACGTGTGTATTATTACATTTAATTCTCCCTTCAAACCTCCACCCCCCCCCAGGCCCCCCGCCAAACAACTCAGAGGTTCAGAGAGTCAAGTTAACTCGCCCTGAGCCACCAGCACAGCCAGACCGAGTCGCCCCTGTCCTCCAGGACGCCCGCAAAGCCTCGTGAACTGGCTTTTGTGGAGCCTGATGACTCAGCAGTTGGCGCGAAGCGGCACCGAGGAGGGTCTGCAGGACCCAAACGGCGGCGGGTTGGGGTGGTGGGGAGGACCCAGAGTCCATTCGTAAAGACCAAGAGTTGTCGGCACTACCAGGAGGGTCGGCGGCGGGTGATGGGAAACCTAGAGTCAGGGCTGGGATTTAGGCAGGTTGGCGAAGGTCACTCTGTAGGGCAGGCCCGGGCCCAGAAGCCCCCTGCCCCCGCGGGCTGGATTCACCCTGAGTGTGGCAGACGGAACGTCGGGTCAGCCTGAGCGAAGAGGGACACTCACAGCCGCTTGGGAGCCTAGGAGCAGCTAGCAACTTGGAGAACGGACGCAACAACCCGGGCAGCGCCATCTTGCTGGGCAGGACTTCGCCTTTCCGCAACTCCGTCTCCCCAGGAGTCGGCGTCCAGACGAGCGCCCCCTTGTGGGATTCGCCAGCTACGCAACCGCGCTAAGTAGAAGTGTTAACTCGGGAACCGTGGTTATTGCCTGGTACTCTAGCTCTCCTGGTCTCAGCCTTCTGTCTGTAAAATGGGGTTTGGGAGGAAATGATCAAACGGGAAAGGGGCAGTTAGTTTATTCACTTCGCTGTCCCACGAGAATTTCAGGCACCTGACCCACGGATACTCGAAAGATTTACTAAAATCTTGCTACATGAGCCAGAAAACTGAAAATTAGGTGTTGTGTTGAGTAACCACTAGCACTTTGAATTCTGTGTGCCAGACACTGTACATTATGCATCATATGATTTACATGTATCGTCTCATTTCATTTGCACAACGATTGTTTGATATACGTTATTATCCTCAGTTTACAGCTGAAGCTCAAAGAAGACAACTTACTTATCCAAGGTGACATACCATATATTTGAAGAGACTTCCCACAGTTCCCCAAATCTGTTCACTATCGTAGTAAAGCTTCAAACCCTGTGAGGAAAAGAGAATCTTTGTGTTTTGGAAGTGCCCTGACCCGCTCAGGCTCAGGCTCAGGATCCCACAGCTGGGGGAGGTGGGATTCAGATTGAGGTCTTCTGACCCCAGATTTAGTGATCCTTGTTAGCCCACCTAACAAACTTGGACAGTTCGCTGAGGCCATGAGCTGTAGAACAGGATTTAAAGAGTCAAGTTGAAAATGCCACTCCTGTAGACCATCTTTTAGCTTTGGATTTTTAGGCAAATTACTTAATCTCTCAACACCTCAGTTTTATAGCTGTAACATAAAACCTATCCTATATGGTCCTGGGAAGCCTAGAAAGTGTCTAGTAGTTGTAAACACCTTGTTTTTGCCTGTCAAAGACATTGTATTGACAATTGAACCAGATTTTGTGCATTCATTTCTCAATTCAATCTAATGTCTAAAGACCATGTAAAAATATTTATATAAGTAAAAAGAAATAATGAACTTAAATACTTTAATCCTTTAAACTTAATGCCATTTAAGATCATTTTACAATGAATGCTAGTAAATCTTTTTCCCCTCGATATTTTCCTTTAAAAAAAATTTTTTTTAAGTAAGCTCTATGCACAAAGTGGGTCTTGAATTCACCATTCCATGATCAAGAGTCGCATGCTCTACTAACTAAGCTAGCCAAATGCCCACCTCTATATTTTCTTTAGCAATATTACTAGGAAAAAATTTAACCAAAAATTATTGACCAAAGGGTAAAATAATTGGACTATACCTGTTGTTCATTTTTACACGCAGCTGATGGCTAACTGGGTTGCTAAACTGTGAATCACATTATAGTTTGCAACCTAGTTTGAGCCTCCTGGACTCATGCTCAAGTAAGCAAACCACCCAACTAATATGCTGAATCAGTTGTTGGTTCTCAACTTCTTGTCCACTCAGCAACCTGACAGTTGAATATGCTTTCTGTGTCATCTCTTGGAAGCGTGTCTGGACACAGTCTTTGCTAGTATCCAACAAGTTGAAACAGAAGCCATGTTTAGTCAGAGCATACAGAAGCAGTAAGCAAATTACTGATTTTAGTACTGCTGTTGGAAAAAGGCTGTTTTGTTCTTTTGGTCCCTGTATCCTCTTACTAGTGTATATTTTGGGAAAGTGATGAAATATAAGCACATTCCTCTCAGCATGTTAGAGCTGATGGAACCCTACACTTAAGAGTAGGCAGCTGTAGGTGAAACTCCATCTTGAGAAGAATCCTGATGAAGCAATTCCAGCCAGGAGCTAGTAGCTATGGCATTTTGGTAGAAGTTACTACATGACATTCATGTAAGCATTTCCAGAATGTGAATGCTAAAAACTGTCTTTATGACCCAGGCAAAAGGAGAGAGAATTTGTGTTAGCAGCTAGAAAACCATGGTTCTAGTCCCAGATTTTTCCACTAGGCAACATCTTACTCACCTCACACTTCTCGTTCCTACGGAGGGTTAAAGGGGAGCAAAAGTTGAAAACAGTATAAAATAGAAGATCACTACATATATGTTTATTGATTTATGATGCATGAAAATATCATGCATCAAATTCAGGAGGATCTGGGGAGGGATGCAGTTCCTGATATAGTTGCAAAAAAAATTTTTTTTTTTTAGTTGCAAAAAATTTTTTAAAGATTTTGTTTATTTGAGAGAGAGAGCGAGAGCGAGAGAGAGAATGAGCGATGGGGAGGGGCAGAAGGGGAGGGAGAAGCAACTCCCCACTGAGCTGGGAGCCCGACACAGGGCTCATGTGGGGCTCGTGGGGCTCGTGGGGCTCGATTCCTGACCTTGAGATCATGACCCAAGCTGAAGGAAGACCCTTGACTGACTGAGCCACCCAGGCGCCCCGGAGTATCTGCAAACTTTTATTTAAAAAACAATCAGAAGCAATCACAAAATGTTAACATTTGTAAATCTGGGTGACAAATATGTAGACTTCTTTTAAGTTGTATTTCTATAAAATTTAAATAATGATTAAGGCATAAAAGTGTCAATAGAGAACATCTTACATATGTGGACATGGAGAATTTTACTCTATATATCCCTTTTGTAGAATTAAAGTTCGGAGGTTATTTATTTATATATTTATTTATGGTTAATTTTTTTGTGAAGAGGCACTTTGGCAATAGTGATATGCAAATACTTAGGGTAAGATGAATGAATTAACAGTCATTATCATCGTCACCATCACCCTCATCGTCTGTGATCATTCAGCCTCGGATATGTAACTCCCTGAATAGCTGTCATTCACACCATACAGGTTAAGTAGGATCTGTTTGTCAAATAGTGGTGATCTACCAGAGCAGATATTTTATTGTTGAGTTTAGGCTATCAAGGCACAGACTGTAGGGTCCACCTGTTATCTATAGGTGCATTTTAACTAGGAAATGACTCAGATAAATGTTGATGCAAACTAGTATTCACTGAGTCTTAAAAATTTGTTATCAGCCAAAAAGAAGGTAACATTTGCCCAACTATATTGTTGGCTCATCTATTCAGGTACTCAGCCTTTGGTGGGGACTACTGTTTATGTTAAACATCAGAAATTTTCTTCCCTCGAGGGGAAAATAGTATATTATTCAAAGGAGAAATATAGAAAATCTTAGCAAATAATATTTCTTTAGGAACTTTTGGATATGAAGCCAGAGATTTGGAAACCAAAGTTAGGAGTGAAGCTAAAATTATCACTGTAAGTTAGATAACTTTACTACTTAATAACTGAGATAGTTGAAAAACCTCTTGGGGACAGTGAAGTTCAAAGATTATCATTGAATGACGACTGTTTTTTATGAATTCTATGTTTGTTCTTTTTTCTAAAGATTTATTTATTTATTTGACAGAGAGAGAGAGATCACAAGTAGGCAGAGAGGCAGGCAGAGAGAGAAGGGGAAGCAGACTCCCTGCTGAGCAGAGAGCCTGATGCTGGGTGCGGGGCTCAATCCCAGGACCCTGAGATCATGACCTGAGCCGAAGGCAGAGGCTTTAACCCACTGAGCCACCCAGGCGCCTCTGTTCTTAGTTTTATTTTATTTTTTTTAAAAAGTTAAGGTTAAAAAACTGGCCATATTCCCAAACTCAAACATGGTTTCCTATAGATACAACTTTTTTCATTGAAACTTTTGAACAAAGATAACAGAGTTTGAACGAATTGGAGGATTTGATTCATAACCTCATTTATGATCCAGGCAAAAGAAGAAGGCATTTGAGATAGCAGCTAGAAAACCCAAGCATTAGTCCCAGATTTTTACAATGGGAAATATCTCACTCACCTTACACCTTCTAGGAAGGGTTAAAGAAGAGCAAGCAGAAACAGTAAAATATCTGGGTAAATACATTTAAAAGAGCCAAGTTATTGCACATACAATGCAATGATTCGTGATTCAGAGAATGCTACGGATGGATTTCAGCATCTGGAGAGAGATCATCAAAAATAATTAGGCATTAGGGTGCCTGGGTGGCTCAGTGGGTTAAAGCCTCTGCCTTTGGCTCAGGCCATGGTCTCAGGGTCCTAGGATCGGGCCCCGCACCAGGCATTGCAACAGGCTCTCTGCTCAGCGGGGAGTCTGCCTCCCCTTCTCTTTCTGCCTGCCTCTCTGCCTACTTGTGATCTCTCACTGTCAAATAAATAAATAAAATCTTTAAAAAAATAATCAGGCGCATAAATGGCTCATATGAAGGAAAAATTGTAGATCAATGGAATGCCAGCCTTAAAATAGTTTTACTGTCAATTAAAAAATTTTTTTAAGTAGGTTCCATGCCCAACTTGGGGCTTAAACTCACCACCCTCATATCAAGAGTCACATGCTCTACTGACTGAGCCTGCCAGGTGCCCCTTTACTGTCAATTGTTAATGAAATTACTTATGCATATACCCATATGTGGAAAAGGTCCACTTTGGTATCTAGTTTGATCTTGTCTACTGCAGCACTTCTCTAGTATCCTTGCCTGATACTCTGGTGTTCAAGATTTGAGGATTTCTGGTGATGAGTTCAACACTCACAATATTAAGCACTAACTTTTAGCCACCTCCGGAGGATTCAATATTCCTGAACTCTACTCCAAGATGACTCAGTCGTGAACCCTTCACCGTATGGACTCAACAATGATATAAAACACATTTAACTTTCAGATGCTTCTTTGGCAGTGCAAATATGGCACTTAGGATTTGGCTCTTTCCAGGCTTACCTTAAGTAATAAACTAAATCACCGATACTCCAGCCAGCCCATTTAATTGGTCAAACTCTTTCACGGCTTTCAGACTCCACTAAGCCTCTCCTTTTCGTACAGGTTTACAAGTCCCCCCTGGGGTGAAGCCTTCATTTCCCTTCCGCCTCTGCTTTTTAATTAGGTACTTCATCCACGATCAAACGCAGAACTTCTTGAACACCTGCACTTCAGCACTTCAGGCTCAAAGTATGATCATACAGGCTACGAGAATCTACCCAATGAATGAAAGGCCACTTTGGCAGCCAAGAACAGAAAGGCTATTTCTGAGCGGGAGACTGCTGGACCACAGTCAGTGATATCCCCCTAGCTCTTCCCCCCAGCGCCTCCAAGAAGCTCTACTACCGTGGGATGGGCGGGGCCTGCCGCCACCCTCTCGGCCTCCGCCCACCCGCTGGCCTCCAGGTTTCCCAGCAAGCTCTAGGACAGAGGAGGTGGGGAAAGGAGGTCATCGCGCCTGCGTGCTAGGAGGTGTGACCCGGGTGGGAAAGCCCTCCGCGTCCGCCATTTTGGCTGCCTCTGTCGGTCTGTTCAGTTACCACGTGAACCGCCGACGGAGACCCGTGGGGGGGGGGGAGGCGGCGGCAGCGTTAAGTGAGAAAGGAAAAAAGACAACGAGGGGAAGGGGGTGTCGGGGTTGGGCGACGCGGTGACACTCGAGACTTGGTGGTGGCGGTGGATCGGGGTAATCAAGGCTGAAGCAGCCAGGGGACGGCGGCGGCGGCGGCAGTGGCGGTCGGACAAACAGACTGACCGAGCCGGGCGGTGGCGGGAGCAGCGGGAGGAGCCGGAACGATGCCGGCCGTGAGCCTCCCGCCCAAGGAGAACGCTCTCTTCAAGCGGATCTTGGTAAGTGTGAGACTCTGGGCAAGCAGTGGGGAGGATTTAGCCGGTACACGGGCCTGTCACCCCTAACCTCGGCCCGGCGGGCACCGGGCCACCTCCGCCAGGAAACCCGCCTTCGTACTCGTAGTCAAGTAGAATGCACCCCCTCGTCTCTTCCCTGTGGTTCCCACTTCACCCCGCGCGCCCCGGGCCAAGGGCTTCCTCCTCCTGTCTCCACGTTTCGGAGGCCGTGGTTCCGGAGTAGGCCCCGTTTTCCTAGCTTCTAGATTGCGGGTTTTCTTCTGCCCCGAGTGAAGGGAGGACAGGCCTGGCCTTTAGCCGGGAAGCGGGCAACACGGGAAGGAGTAGCGGCTGGGGTGGTGCGGGAACACTGCCGGCAGGTCGAGGTGGCACCCTTGTAAGGAACAGGTGGTGCGGATGCGGCACAGCTCATTCATTGCCCAAGCGTTGCTCTCCCTCCATCGTCCGTCCCTCCCTCTTCCTCTCTTGATATTCACCTGTCCCCGCCCGGCCTGGGGTCACTGAATGACCTGGAAGGAGGGAAGGAAGGGATTCAGAAAAGGAAAGGAAGCTTTCTAAACGACTCCCTCTTTGTAGTTAGTTTCACACTTGAGTCTGCAGATTCTCGGCCTTTTTCCCTCGTGTCTGGATGGAGTAGGGAAGGGACATTTATTTCTTAGTTTCCGAGCGGGAAACAACCCCACCCCGTACCCTACTCGGGAGGTGGGGCCCACTGCGAGGGGGCGGTCCCGTTGGAAGTGAAAAGTTTATGGAGTTTCTGTTTGAGACGTTCTAGACGCGGATTTTCTCAGAGACTGAAGTGTATTAACACTGATGGAAAAAATTTAGCAAAGACAACTTAAGAACTTTTGAGATAATCTTATTGACGCTAGCGCAAACTCACTTCTTACATTCCAAACGTGTGCAGTTTGCATTTTTTTAAATACCATAAGATACAGTGATGTTTGGAGGGACTGTTTACATTGTAAAATATATCTTGTGGCCTTGGCGCTATAATTAATACATCATGGCACATTTTTAGTTTGGCATTTAGTGTGTGGGTTGCCCCTTCATGCGAAGATTTCTTTATGAAAGAATTAACTGTTTGACAAACTTAAAACTTTTAAAATTTGGAGCATGTGCATGAAAGTGTTAGCTGTTTTCCCTTGCAATTTTATTTCGCTTCAATTATTTGAAAAGAAGACCAATTTTGGGGATCCAGTCTTCTGGAAATAGGAAGGAAGATAATCCATATTGAACTAATTTTGATTTTACAAAAATATCCATATGTCTTACAGATTTACTCAATTTATGTTGAAAAACTTATCAGAAAGTCACATCCAATACCAAGTAACTTTTCCTTTGAAATCTTTATTGCCATTTTTTGGTTTTAAGAACAAGTGTAGATGGGACTATCACATAGTTTTAAAGAACAATTTATTTGTTTTTCAATCTTTATTTATTTTTAAAGATTTTACTTACTTAACTGACACAGAGAGAGCCAGCCTGCATAAGAAGGGGGAGTGGGAAGCAGAGGGAGAAGCAGGTTACTGCTGAGCGGGGCTTGATCCCAGGACCCCAGGATCATGACCTGAGCTCAAGGCAGGAGCCCAACCGACTGAGCCACTCAGGCACTCCTGCTTCTAAATCTTTTAAAAGACCAACTGGTGTGTAAGTTCGACTCTAACATACTTTCAAGGTAAAAATGTGTCTTAAATCTTACTTCTTAACTTTTTTTTGAAAAAAATTCAAGCAGAAAAGTTAAGAGTACAAGGAGCACTCATAAACTCTTTAGTATGTAACATTTTGCCAGATTTGCTTTTCGTTCTTCCCATACACAGAAGAGTAAATTGCAGAATAATATTTAATCCATAAATGCTCCAGCAAGCATTTTCTGAGAATAAGGATGTTGCCCTGTATATCGATAATACTGTTAACGGTCATTTCCTAATAGTGTGGGATATCTAGTTCATATTCAGATTATCCCAATTGTTAGGGTAGCAGTTTTTAAAAAAATCAAACTTTTTATTTTGCAATAACTAGATTCACATGTAGTTTTAAGGAGTAATACAGAGCTCCGTTGTACCCTTTACCCAGTTTCCCAGTGCTAACACCTTATAGAACTGTAGTTCAATATCATGACATTGATACACTTTATCAGTCTTACTCAGATTTCTCGAGTTTACTTGTACTAATTTGTGTGTGTATTTAGTTCTGTGCAGTGTTATTGCGATTGTAATTACATAACCACCACTACAGTCAGATGCAGAATGGTTCCAGCAGCACAAGGATCCTTCTGTTGCCCTGTTAGAACCACACCCTCCCACCTGCTTTCCATCCCCTTTACCCCCAAACTCTGGCAGTCACTACTGTTCTGTTTTCTATTTCTGTGATTTTTGTCATTTCATGAATGTTTACTGAAAAGAATCATACAGCATATAACTTTTCAGGATTGGCCTTGTTTGTTTTTTTTAAGATTTTATTGATTTATTTGACAGAGAGAGAGAGATTACAAGTAGGCAGAGGGCAGGCAGAGAGAGGGGAAAGCAGGCTCCCTGCTGAGCAGAGAGCCCGATGCAGGGCTCCATCCCAGGACCCTGAGATCATGACCTGAGCCTAAGGCAGAGGCTTTAACCCACTGAGCCACCCAGGCGCCCTGCTGATGACAGAAAGAAAGATCACAAGTAGGCAGAGAGGCAGGCAGAGAGAGAGGGGGAGGCAGGCTCCTCGCTGAGCAGAGAGCCTGATGCAGGGCTTGACCCCAGGACCCTGAGATCATGACCCAAGCAAAAAGGCAGAGGCTTTAACCCACTGAGCCACCCAGGGGCCCCAGGATTGGCCTTGTTTTAATGCAATATAATTTCCTTGAGATTCATCCCAGTTGTTGGGTGTATTAATACTAGTTTGTTCCTTTTTATTGTTGAATAGAGTTCTGTAATACGGAGGCACCACAGTTTAACCATTCACAGAACAGCATTTTTTGATAATCATTTTACACATTTTTTTTTTCTCGTTGTGATAGTGGGGCAGAACCTTTAAGTTCATTGCTAAAATCGAAGTGCTGAAGGATTTATTGTGATACGGTATATGCAGAAGAAATGTGGAAATTACTAAAGAGAAGGGAATAGAGTGTTCTTGTTCTGTTACATTAGGAATGAAGAAAACGTTGCTAACCAAAAGTATAGTTAGTATTTGCTTTTTCAAAATTTCTTCCGGCTCCTCAGTTTTTATGGTACATTAGTTCTTTTGATTTTAAGCCCCCCAACTCCAAAAAGTTGGGCATACTTTAATGCCTGTAACCGAGTGTTGCTGGGTTGGTAACTATTAAATCATTCCAGTAGTATTCACTTTTTGAGCTGTTACTTTGTTAGTTGT
>CM052800.1:104657232-104718673 GCA_028533885.1 Nasua narica
ATGTGGGACTCGATCCCGGGACTCCAGGATCATGACCTGAGCCGAAGGCAGTTGCTTAATCAACTGAGCCACCCAGGCGCCCTATTTTTATTTTTTTTAAAGATTTTATTTATTTATTTGACAGAGAGAAAGAGATCACAAGTAGGCAGAGAGGCAGGCGAAGGGAGAGGGGGAAGCAGGCTCCCTGCTGAGCAGAGAGCCCTTTGTGGGATGTGGGGCTCCATCCCAGGACCCCGAGACCATGACCTGAGCGGAAGGCAGAGGCTTAACCCGCTGAGCCACCCAGGCGCCCCAGGAGTTTAGTTTAAAGAAGAGTTATGTGTGTTTATCAGGAGTGGGTTTTTTTTTTTTGGTGGGATTTTTGTTGTAATTGTACACTATTTTAACGATTTGGAAAATTAAGTCATTAGAAAATTGTGACTTTGCCTATTCTTGATGCTATTTGTTTATCTAAATAGTTTGAGAACATTACTAGATCTTTATACCACTTTTTTAGGATCTAGGTTAAGGGTAGGAAAAATGAGTTGCTGGAGTGGAACGAAATTCACACCTTTTTAGATTTTAGCCCACTTGGACAAGTTGTATATACCCTAAGGCCCTGCAGTCAAGTGTTAGGTCGAAGACTGTTGCTGTTGCTGCTTTTCTCAGGTGTTACTGTGAGCTATAAGGGCACAAAACCTCTGTGGGAGCACTTAAAATATTTTACATCATTAATCTGTTTTGGCCTTTTGCCTGAATGGTTTATCTTGTTAGTTTAAAGTCTCACAGAATCTTTCTTCCCTAGAAAAGTGGCAGGAGAAGTTAGTGTAGCATGGGGATAACGGTTGTGATTTACTGAAAACTTACCATTTGTACTGCACAATAGAACTTTCTGCGATGCTGGTAATGTCCTGTATCTGCTTTGTCCAGTGTGATAGCTGTTAGTCACGTGTGACTATTGTACACCTGAAATACGGCTAGTGGGACTGAGGAACTCAATTTTTTAAATTTAATTAAGTTTAAATTCAAATAGCCACATGTGGTGCTGTATGGTTGTCATTTTGGACAGTGCCCTTTGTGGATCCTTTATTTATTTATTTTTTAAAGATTTTATTTATTTGCTTGACAGAGAGAGAGAGATCACAAGTAGGCAGAGAGGCAGGCAGAGAGAGAGGGGGAAGCAGGCTCCCTGCTGAGCAGAGAGCCCGATGAGGGGCTGATCCCAGGACCCTGAGATCATAACCTGAGCAGAAGGCAGAGGCTTTAACCCACTGAGCCACCCAGGCGCCCCCGGATCCTTTATTCTTAAACCTTCCCAAGGTGGGGACATTTTTTATTAAGGAAACAGACTGAGATTAAGGTTAACAGTTTAGTGTTAGATTCAAAAATCAGTTTTTTTGTTTGTTAGCTCAGGGCATTTATACCATACTTGCCTAGTGTTTATCTGTTTGGTGGTGGTGGTGTCGGGTAGAGGGGTTCGGTTGTAGGTAAAGGGAGTTAGGTAAAGGTGTTGCAATGATTGTAGGTGGCTAGATGTATTATAGGTATCTACACATTGTAGGTAAATTATTTCATATGATTTATTGTGTTTAGGAAAAAGTGCTCTTTTTACGGTTAATGATACTTAGGTTGGATTTAATTGCAGGTGAATTAAAATTAGGAATTGTCAAGTAGATTTCCATATGTGCATGGAAGGTCTGTTGATTTAAATTTCTATGTAACAATTCTAGTTTTGCAACTGAATATGGACAGTAACCTTGAAATTGGTTTTAATATGCTCTTGCCAGCCCTGCATGTGTTCAGAATGTAACAAAGAAAAACTAAATAGAAACAAAGTTTCACCTACAGTGAAGTCCCTTTTCTTTTCTTTTCTTTTCTTTTCTTTTCTTTTCTTTTCTTTTCTTTTCTTTTCTTTTCTTTTCTTTTCTTCTTTTCTTTTCAGTGTTTTATTTATTTGAGAAAGAAAGGGTAAAGCAAGTGAAAACATGAGTGGGGGGAGGGGGCAAAGGGAGAAGGGCAGAAGGAGAGGGAGAAGCAGGCTGAGCAGGGAGCTGGATGTGAGGCTCAGAGCCAGGACTCTGGGATCAGGACCTGAGCGAAGGCAGAAGCTCAACTGACTGAGCCACCCAGGTGTCCCTGAAGTCCTTTTCTTTTGTACGTTGTAGGTAATCAAATGTTTAAGCTAGAATAAATTTCTTCCTGGAAGTATACTAGAAAAGGAAATGCAAATTTGCTATACTGTAAATATACTATATTATAAAACACACAAAATACTTTTTTTAAAAGTCTATAAAAATCTTAGGAGAAAAAAACCTTTTGATAATGTGGCAAATTCATGGTTTTGTTTGTTTCCCTTTATACTTATGCCCTGAATCCTTTCTGGAATGGGATGTAGAATGAATGAACAAAGATATGTTTTTATTTAAATTGACAAAGCATATATGTTTGTACGTGTTTGTGTGTTGAGAGAATCTTACTTAAGCAGGCTCCATGCCCAGCTTGGAGCCAGACACAGGGCTTTGATCTAAAGACCCTGAGATCCTGACCTGAGCTGAAGTAAGAGTCAGTGGGCTGACTGTACCACCTAGGTGCTCCCAAACATATATTTTTTAAATGGTTTATTGTGTTAGAAACCTGAAATGTTTCTTTTATTAAACTTTTTTTTTTAAGATTTTATTTATTTGAGATAGAGACAGTGAGAGGGCATGAGAGGGGAGAAGATCAGAAGGAGAAGCAGACTCCCCGTGGAGCTGGGAGCCCGATGCGGGACTCGACCTCAGGACCCCGGGATCATGACCCGAGCCAAAGGCAGCCGCTTAACCAACTGAGCCACCCAGGCACCCGAAACCGGAAATGTTTCAAAAGTGATTCTTTTGGGTTGAGAGTAGGTTAAAGTACTTGTTTGTGCAGATTATTTGGAGAATAGGGTACTTTGGTTTAAAAAAAAAGAATTGACCACAGTTCAGTCTTTTAGTTTTGTTTTGTTTTGTTTTGTTTTTTAAGATTTTGTCAGAGAGAGAAAGTACAAGCAGGGGGAGCTGCAGGCAGAAGTAGAAGCAGGCTCCCCACTGAGCAAGGAGCCCAGTGCGGGCTAGATCCCAAGACCCTGGGATCATGACCTGAGCTGAATTCAGGCAGACACTTAACCAACTGAGCCACCCGGGCGCACCCTACAGTTTAGTTTTTAACAGTAGGACACAACACTATGTTCAGAAAAGCATACAAAACTTTAACAGGAAATTGAATTTAATGTTCGATTCTGTGAGTATTTTAAAGGCTTGCAGTTCTGGATCATTATTGGGGATTATACAAACTAAGTTATTTAACGATAATAGAATTGCTATCCGGGCGCCTGGGTGGCTCAGTTGGTTGGGTGCCTGCCTTCGGCTCAGGTCATGATCCCAGAGTCCTTGGATCGAGTCCCACATTGGGCTCCCGGCTCCGCAGGGAGTCTGCTTCTCCCTCTGACATTCTCCCCTCTCCTGCTCTCTCTCACTGTCTCTATCTCAAATAAATAAAATCTTAAAAAAAAAAAAAAGAAAAGAAATGCTATCCCAACTATTACTGTGAAGCACTAGTTAAAAAACAGTTTCCGAAGAGGCAGGCGTGGTGCCCTGGAGGACTGGAGAACTATTGGCCAACCTGCTTTAGCTGAAGGGATCTCTTGGTTAGTGTGGATTATTTCCTTTAATATTTGTGCCTCTGACAATGCAGTTCTCACAGAACATTGAATCAAATATATCGTCTTTGTTCATGAAAGTGGTTTTGGACATAAAAAGCCAGGTTATATAAGGGATCACATGCAAAGGACTGTTCAGAATTTTCTCCCCCATCAGATACCTGCATGGCACATTTCTTCTCTTCGAATTCTGTTCAGATGTTTTCTAAATGTTGTGTAGATGCCTTCCTTCACCAGAAGTCTTCCTCAGCTCAATCTTATTTTCTTCCTTACTTTATATCTTTCAATATCATTTTAGTACCATATGACATATATGTGTGAGTAATTTATCACGTCTTCTATAATTAAAGTGTAGGTTTTATGGTGATATGGCCTTCTTTCTGTTTATTACTGTACCACCATTGGTTAGAATAATGTACCATCAAAGACATTGAATAAGTACTTGTTGCATAAAATGAGTGTATAAACAGTAACAAGAGAGAAAGCTCTTTGGATCATGTTCTTATATAAAGGTTTTTGAAAAGGGGAGTTACTGGGCCTTGGCATTGAAAAGTGCGCTGTAACATGAGGTAATGGTGGGATATCAGGCAGAACCTGTATTACCCGGTAAGACCTTAGAAGTTTCATTTACGAATGAATCATAGTATTAGTTTGTTTACATGGCCTTTCTCCAGTCACAGAAGCATCATAAGAGGAAATTTTATTGTTTCTGTTTTGGTTGGTTTAGCACTGGAGGAGAAAATGGCATCTGGGTTAAATGAGGATGTTTGTTGTGAGGAGTCTGCTGAATCAGATAGTAAGGCTTGGTCATCTGTGGTGTCGGAAAGCTCTACAACTGACTCCAACACAGATTTGGGGGTGAGGACCAGTGAATACGATATTATTAAACAGGAAGGGGAAATTTTGTAGATTAGAGTTGCTTTGTGAATGTTTTACAGAAAATGTAAAGATCCAGTTGACTTTTTGGACTTGGAAAGGTATGCTGGGGGGCTGGTGTGGCAGAGCAAGCCGCGTAACTAATTGTTGAGCCTAGCCGGCCATCAGCACTCACATCTAAATACAACTTTGCTGTCTATTTATAGGTAGTAGCCCTACTGAAGAGAGAAAAACTTAAGATTCTTAGTGAAAAGTAGTTTTGAAAAGAATGTCAGTTGCCAGTGCTGATGGTGAGAAGAGCATGTGAGGAGGTTTAAAAGAGTGGTCGTTCTTAATATAAATATTAGGGTTTGGTGAGGAGGGAATTTTATGCTGTGATTGTATTCTTGACTTTTGGGAATTTCCCTGGAATATCAGCTGTATACCTAACATCTAAGCTGTTTTGTAATGCATGTTGTACAAACTTTTAACTTTTTTTTTAACTTTTTCTTTTTTTGTACAAAGTTTTAACTTTTGAAAAACTAGCTTAACTTGTTGCATATGGTTTTCCCCCCTTAGGTAAGATAGGAATTACATTGTTCACTGCTAATTTGGAATTAAAACAATTCTTTAAAAATTTTAATTTAATAAAGCAATCTTTTTGGCTATTTAAAAGTAAAATAAAGGGGCACCTGGGTGACTCAGTGGGTTGAAGCCTCTGCCTTCGGCTCGGGTTGTGGTCTCGGGTTCCTGGGATCGAGCCCCGCATCAGGCTCTCTGCTCTTTGGGGAGCCGGCTTCCCCCCTCTCTGCCTGCCTCTTTGCCTACTTGTGATCTCTCTGTCAAATAAATAAATGAAATCTTTAAAAAAATAAATAAAAATAAAAGTAAAATAAAAATTGCAGTATAGGGGCGCTGGGGTGACTTGGTCATTAAGCGTCTGCCTTTAGCTCAGGTCATGATCCCAGAGTCCTGGGATTGAGCTCTGGTTCATGCTCCCTACTCAGCGGGATGCCTGCTTCTCCCTGTCCCACTCCCTGTGCTTGTGTTCCCTGTTGCCTCTCTTTCTGTGTCTCTCTCTGTCAAATAAATAAAATTTTAGAAAAATGCAGTATAGAAATAAATGATGGAAAGTTTAGTGGTTTTGTTGCCTGATATGCTCTATTCCACTGAAATTTTCTTTGTTATAATAGGAACACATTTTCAGTTGAGATAATTTGAAATTTCTGTCAAAGCCTAGTGGGGAAATTATAATCTTATTTCAAGCCATTGATTTTTTTTCTTTTTTAAGTAAGCCCTAGGCCCAACATGGGGCTTGTACCATGACCTTAGGATCAAGGGTTGCATGCTCTACCCACTGAGCCAGCCGGGCACCTCTAGCCAGTGATATTTTAAATCTTAAAGATTCCATTTGATTTTATTATGTAGGGGATTATTTAAATATTCCTGTGTGTTAGAGTTGTTCTATCTACATGTGTTGGATATAAAAGGAGAAACGAGGGGTGCCTGGGTGGCTCAGTGGGTTAAGCCTCTCCCTTCAGCTCAGGTCATGATCTCAGGGTCCTGGGATCGAGCCCCCTCATCGGGCTCTCTGCTCCGTGGGGAGCCTGCTTCTCCCTTTCTCTCTGCCTGCCTCTGCCTACTTGTTCTCTCTCTCTGTCAAATAAATAAAAACCTTTAAAAAAAAAGAGAGAAATGAAAGTTTGCTTTTAAAATTATAGACCTAGAAAAAAAACCTTAAGGTTGGTTGTTTACTTCCACACATGGTTGTTCCAGTTAAAATTTTTTTTTCCTTAACAGTAATGGCTTCCACTTAATATGGTACTCTATTTTTCAGAGAGATCGCATTGGAGATTACAAGGTCATCTTTGAGTATCAGTACTTTAAAACTGAATCAGAATCTTTTAAGAAGAGGGGAAATGAAGTAAACTGGTATTTATTGAGTATCTATTTTGAGCTAGGTTTTACGCTAGGCTTTTCTTACACGTTAGCTGATGTAAACCTTACATCTCTCCTTTAAGGAAATTGTAATAAGTGTAGCCCTACTTATGTTATTGTTAAAGGTAGATTTCTAATTGCTTTATATTCAGTCACTTGTGCTGTATCAGGACAAACGGGTTCCTGAAAGTCACTGCACTATGCAAAATCATACAGTAAAAACCACAGGGCTTATGGAAAAAATTGGGTTAGGCACAACACTCAAAAATTTCATTAGTGAGGGGCACCTGACTCAGTCGGTTAAACGTCTGCCTTTGGCTCAGGTTGGGATTCTGGAGACCAGGATGGAGCCCACGTTGGGCTGACTGTTCAGCGGGGAATCCGCTTCTTCTTCTCCCTCTCAAATAAATCTTTAAAAACTTTTGTTTCGTTGGTGAAAAAAGCAAAGGTAAGAACCAAAACTAAAATGATAGCACAATTTTTACATATGTTAAATGGTTAACAAATACATAAATATCTTAGAATAAATACTGCATTTTACCATGGAAAAGACCAGAAGTTTGTGGAAGTGAGTGTCAGAAGGATTGCAGCTTGTGAATTGTTTTGAAGTAATGGAAGGAAAGTTATCTAAAATCTGGGGGAAAGTTGTAACACCAGATAGGGATGGGTGTGGCTCATAACACAGCCAGAACTGATGTAGCTGGTGGATGTTTGAGGTGTATTATGTCTGTCCTGTACATGCCTATGTGGTTGGTTTCAGCTGAGTGCCGTTTTCTTTGTTCACCTAGTACTTTTCTTGGACAAAATCTCACAGAAACAATTATGAAATTCGAAATTTAGTGTGTTCAAAATACTCCTTACTATGTCAATGATGTTGGAACAACATGGGTTTTCCAAACAAGTGTTATAGCAGAACTGACTGTACATTATCTAACTTTGTGTTGTAGTGATCACACAGCCTAGGTTTGGGTAACTCTTCTTCACTTTGGCATGTGGTTATTTGGATTACTAAGCTAGAACTTCTTACATTTAGGACCTGAGTTAGTGTCACATTCTTTGCCATCTTAGTTGCCACTGCCACTGTGAAGACTTAAACTTATTTCAGTGTTTTCCTTGTTAAAGAGAAGCTTTGTTCCAGACTATCAAAAGTTTCAGGTCAATTCATCCTAAAGATTTTTTGTGGGGATACAGTATTTTAAAAACAGGAAACAAAATAGTACACATTTCTTCAATTTGTGTTTTGAAACAATTTCAGTAATTAGTAGAGGGAGCCTGGTGTAGAAAAAACAACAGATTCTGGAATTGAATCCTAGCTCTGCTTTGCTGTACTCCTTACTTTTTTTAAGACTCAGTTTGCAAGTCTGAGTAAAAACAGATAAAACAGTACTTTTCTGACATACCTCACTGGCCATGTAGTGAGATACATATGAAAGTGCCTGGCAAATGGTTAAGCATGTGAATTAGTACTTGTTTTGTTGTAGGTGTAGTGTATTAAGAACTTAATTTTTTTCACTGATCTCATTTTGTTTTATGTTATCCTTATCATGTGTCTTATAATCTGTTTGATATTTTTATTTTGTTTTGTATATTTTTTGATATTTAGGAAGGTTCATATCTAGTCAGTTACCTTTATATTTTTACCTTTGAAAAGTTCTCTTAATCCTTTTTTTTTATTTAGGCTTTTGCCATTTGATTTGTTAGCTGTAAATTAAATCCACTGAGTCTCATTTTCTTACGTGTGATGCAATGAATGTGCTTATTCTGCTTTACATTTTTTTCCATGTCTCTTTTCCTTTGGCATTTTAAAGTTATTTTTACTTGGTTGAGAGTATGTAATTTTATATACTATTCTTTCACTCTCATCAATAACTTTGTTTTAGATTTAGTTCTATAATTAAATATAGTTTTATATTCACAAGCAGACCATTAGCTGAAGTTTTCCCAGTCTTCCCTTGATTGGATGAAGCTCATATGTACACCAGAGGTTCCTCAGCAGTGCTTCTGGAAACCTCTTAAGTTCGTACATGGTTAAACTGTTTTTTTTTTAACCTTGATATTTCAAAGACAGTTTGGCTGAATGTAAAATCTTTGATGTATATCTTAAGTTTTTTGAAAATACTGCCCTCCTGTTCTCTTGCTTGTATATTACTGATGCCACCGTGTTTTTCTTTGTGGGTGATTGGTGGTCTGTCTTTTTGGAGATCTGAGGAATTTTCCTTTATCTGTAGAATTGAATCATTTTACTAGGATTATGCATCTGTGTCAACTGTTCTGGATAAATTTTCCCTGGTATGTGATTTCAGGTTGTAGAGTGAAGTGGGGGTTTTTTGGGGTTTTTTTTTTGTTGTTGTTGTTTTTAAGATTTTATTTATTTATTTGATAGAGAAAGAGAGATCACAAGTAGGCAGAGAGGCAGGCAGAGAGAGAGGGGGGAGCAGGCTCTCTGCTCAGCAGGGATGTGGGGCCCGATCCTATGACCCTGAGATCATGACCTGAGCCGAAGGCAGAGGCTTTAACCCACTGAGCCACCCAGGTGCCCTGGGAAGTTTGTTTTAAATTCAAGAATTATAGTTTATCAGTTCTCTTCTATTTTATTCTCTGATGATCTTTGCCTGTTGGATCTCCTTTGCCTCTCTTTTATTTTCTATTTTTCCTTGGATTCTTTTCTCCTTTGTTTCTTTTTCACTTGAGAAGCATTCCTGTTTTCTCTCTTTAGATCATGTATCTTGAAGTTAAGTCTTCATTTCTGAGATGCAGTTCTGTTTCTCTTGTTTCTTTAGTTCAGTCTTTAGTCTGTACCTGAACCTGTTTTATATTTTCCTGTTATTATTAAGAAATAACCGACAGGGCGCCTGGGTGGCTCAGTTGGTTAAGCAACTGCCTTTGGCTCAGGTCATGATCTCGGAGTCCCGAGATCGAGTCCCACATCGGGCTCCCAGCTCCATGGGGAGTCCGCTTCTCACTCTGACCTTCTCCCTTCTCATGCTCTCTCTCACTCTCTCTCTTTCCTAATAAATAAATAAATAAAATCTTAAAAAAAAAAAGAAATAACCGACATACCTCACTGTAAGTCATACAGCATTATTTAATTATTTTTAATTTGTGATGGAGTTGTATTACATGTTTCTTTTTTATCGCTAGGCTTTTTGGGTGTGTTTTCATCTGCAAGTTTTTTTACTTTTTTTAAATTCCATATAAATAGCTTGGTATAGACAATGGGTTCTTTATTTCTGTTCAGGTTGTGATGGATTTTACTAGACTAACACTTTAGACAGTTTTCTTTTTAATTTTTTAAAAAAAGATTTTATTTATTTATTTATTTAGAGAGAGGGCTTGGGGAGAGGGAGAAGCAGATTCCCTGCTGATCAGGGAACCCGACACAGGACTCGATCCCAGGACCCCGAGACCAGAACCTGAGCTGAAGGCAGACACTTAACCAACTGAGCCACTCAGGTGCCCCTAGACAGTTTTATTTTTGGATTGAAGTTTGTGTGACTTCCTCAACCTCTTAGTTCAAGAGAGCACCCTCTTTTGTTGCTACAGTGAATTGTTTTTAAATAATTATATCTCTTCTACCCCTTTCCAATTGTTCTATCATTATTTTAGTAGAGTCTTCATCTTTAGTAGCTTCTTTCTCTATTACACCTTCAAGTTCAATTCCTTCCTCTAAGGTGCCTCCTTCTCCCTGAATGCTATGCCTTGCTAAAACTGCTGTCTTTGGTCTTTTTTGTTTTTCAAGTTTTTATTTAAATTCCAGTTAACATACAGTGTAATATTAGTTTCAGGTGTACAATATAGTGATTCAGTACTTCCATACATCACCCTGCGCTCATCACAAGTACAGTCCTTGATCTCCCTCACCTATTTCACCCATCTTCCACCTACCTCCCCTCTGGTAACCATCAGTTGGTTTCTATAGTTAAGAGTCTGTTTCTTGGTTTGCCTCTCTCTTTCTCTCACTTTTTCCCCTTTGCTTATTTGTTTTATTTCTTAAATTCCACATGTGAGTGAAATCATATGGTATTTGTCTTTCTCTGACTTAATTCACTTAGTATAATACGCTCTACCTCCATCCATGTCATTGTAAGTGGCAAGATTTCATTCTTTTTTATGGCTGAGTAATATCCCATTGTTCCCATTGTGTATATATACCACATCTTGTTTATTCATTCATCATTCAGCGGACCTTTGGACTCTTTCCATAATTTGGCTATTGTTGATAATGCTGCTATAAATATTGGGGTGCATATGTCCCGTTGAATTAGTATTTTTGTATTCTTTGGGTAAATGTCTAGTAGTGTAATTTCTGGATTGTAAGGTAGTTCTGTTTTTAATGTTTTAAGATTTTATTTTTAAGGGGCACCTGGGTGGTTCAGTTAGTTAAGTGTCTGCCTTTGACTCAGGTCATGATCCCAGTGTCCTGGAATGGAGCCCTGACATTGGGCTCCCTGCTCAGCAGGGAGTCTACTTCTCCCTCTCCCTCTGCTCCTGCCCCCCACCATGCTCTCTCTCTCACTTGCTCTCTCTCTCAAGTAAATATATAAAATCTTAAAAAAAAATAACATGAAAAAAATTTTTTTAAGTAATCTGTTTTTACACTTGATCTTAGCCAAAAGGCCGAGAAGCGATAAGTAATCTGTTTTTAAGTAATCTCTCTTTTAAAGTAATTCCAACACTGGGCTTGAACCCACAACCCTGAGATCAAGAGTTGCATGCTTTATAACTGAGAGACAGGTGCCCCTATTTTTAACTTTTTTTTAAAAATGGGCTCCCCATGGAGCCCAGCATGGGGCTTGAACTCGCAACACTGAGATCAAGAGTCAGATGCTTAACCAGTTGAACCACCTAGGCACCCCTAGTTTTTATTTTTTTAAGATTTTTTTAAATTTATTTGACAGAGCGAGAGAGATCTCAAGTAGGCAGAGAGGCAGGCAGAGAGAGAGGGGGAAGCAGGCTCCCCGCCAAGCAGAGAGCCCGATGCGGGGCTCGATCCCAGGACCCAGAGATCATGACCCGAGCCGAAGGCAGAGGCTTCAACCCACTGAGCCACCCAGGCTCCCCGGCACTCCTAGTTTTAACTTTTTTTTTTTTTTTTTAAAGATTTTATTTATTTATTTGACAGAGAGAGACCACAAGTAGGCAGAGAGAAGGGAAAGCAGGCTTCCTGCCGAGCAGACAGCCCGATGCCGGGCTCGATCCCAGGATCCTGGGATCATGACCTGAGCTGAAGGCAGAGGCTTAACCCACTGAGCCATCCAGGCGCCCCGAACTTTTTTTTTTTTTATTTAAGATTTTCTCTATTTGAGAGAAAGAGCATGCATGGCAGAGCACCAGTTGGGGGGGGATAGCGTCCAGAGGGAGAAGCAGACTCCCCACCGAGCAGGAAGCCTGACCTGGGACCCTGGGATCATGACCCGAGCTGAAGCAGATGCTCAACCAACGGACCGAGCCATTCAGGTGCTCCTATTTTTAACTTTTTGAGGAATCTCCACATTGTTTTCTACAGTGGCTACTAGTTTGCTTTCACACTATTAAGTGCAAAAGGATTCCCCTTTCTCCACATCCTCGCCCACACCTGTTGTTTCTTGTGTTGTTGATTTTAGCCATTTGGACAGGTGTGAGGTGGTGATACCTCATTGTAGTTTTAATTTGCACTTCCCTGATGGTAAGTGATGTTGAGCATCTTTTCATGTGTCTATTGGCCATCTGTATGTCTTCTTTGGAGAAGTGTCTTTTCGTGTCTTCTGCCCATTTTTTAAATTGGATTATTCATGTTTTGGGTGTTGAGTTTTGCAAAAAATTTATATATTTTGGATACTAACCCTTTATTCATATGTCATTTGTAAATATCTTTTTCCATTCAGTAGGTTGCCTTTTTGTTTTGTTGTTTCCACCACTCTGCAGAAGCTTTTTATTTTGATATAGTCCCAATAGTTCATTTTTGCTTTTGTTTCCCTTGCCTCAGGAGACATATCTAGAAGTTGTTAGTGCTAATGTCAAACTACCATCTGTGTTCTTTTCTGGTATTTTTAGTTTCATGTCTTACATTTAGGTCTTCCATCCATTTTGAATTTTTTGTGTATGGTATATAAGAAAGTGGTCCAATTTTATTCCCGTGTATGTTGCTGTCCAGGTTTTCCAAAACCATTTGTTGAAGAGATGGTATTCACACTTTATAAGCCTCTTCTTCTTGACTTCTAGTAGCCATTATTTTTATCCATTATGTCTCTAAGTACTTTCTTTCGGGATGAGGCCTTCTTCTGAGTGAATCCTAGTTAATATTACATGTATTCAGTCACCACTTTGGCCCTGTTGTATTGCTCTTTGGACAGTTCCCATTGGAGCTTCTGATCTTAGGTGTTTATGCACATATATGTAAGTTGGAATTTCTTACTTATCTCGTCTTATTAAGCTGGCTTTGGGTGATTTTGTTTGCTCTCTTTCTTGGCCTGTATGGTTTTTGTGAGGATTTGTGGAATTTTTAGAAATTAGGGGGCAGCCATTATGCTATAAAGAATTTAGTTTTGGTTTTATGTGGTATGCTTGACAATAAAGGTGTCTTTTTTATTGCAGTTCAGGTTTTATACATATAAACTGAGTAATTGATTATACTTCTGTTTTCTGTGTCCTCATGGCCACTCCATTGTTTCTTTTCAAACTCTCCTGGGAGTAAAATTTATTATTGAAATAATTACAAGGTTCTATTATATCCTTGACTATCAACCTTGTATATACCTTTGTTTTACTGAATTTTGTCCTATCCCTAGCATTAGAGCTCATAGCTAACAGCATTTCTTTAGCAGAGTTCTCTTTGTATTAAGCAGAATCTGAAATCTTCAATTTTTTTGTCAAGCAGTGTAGTTTAATATTAAAAAAAAGGTAAGATAAAACACATTTTACAATGCATTAATTAACAATGGTGTAGTATCCAGAAGGCAAATGGTGATTGTCACATTGAATTCTGCTGCTAGTAAGACCATATCAAAGTTTAACTTCTGGGTCCAAAACTTAAAGATATGAACCATTGACTCCTTCAGGCTGATATGTCACAAGAATATTGGTGTAAAATTCCCACAGAACTTTATTTGTTTTGTTCCGAGACTGTGTATTTGTTACTTTAAAAATACTGAAATGCCTTTTGTTTTGTGATATAGTAATGACAGAATTTTTTTTAAAAAATGGTTTATTTAGAAGAAATCAAATTTAGCAACCTCATTTAAATTTTTTTTTTTTAGAAATTTTACTAGTTTTGAAAAATTATACAGGCATGGAAACAATACTGTATCAACCTCAGAGAGTGGCCCAGGTTGTTAAAGGACTTAAAACTTCATTAAAAGGAACAGTTAAAGAACAAGATGGTTAGCTTGAAAGGGAAAACTGAACTCTTAACCGAGCTAAAATCCGTAAACAGAAGGTAGAGTGAGATAGTTTGGCTCAGTACATCTGAGAACATTTAACAGAGTGAGCTGGCAGCCCACGCACGAGCCATGTGACCACTTGCACCAGATGATGTTTAAGGTCTCTTCCCACTAGAGACTATAAAATAGCCTTGATTTGTTAAGCCTTCTCTCAGTGGATCTTAGTTTTGTTTTTTTATCATAGAAGTAAGGGAAACATTAAAAAAAAATAGTATAAAACTAGGAGGAGAAAAATCCTCCTTAATTTGTTTTCATGGTGCTTGTAGTTTGCCTGAAATTATGTGATATGAAAAGGACGGCATATTGTCTGCAAATGGAAGTTCCAACTAAAATAATTTTGGGAAAGGGAGGATAGAGGTAGAGATCCTATGTTGTTGTTGTTTTTAATTATTATTATTTTTTAAGATTTTATTTATTTGTCAGAGAGAGAGAGAGAGCACAAGCAGGCAGAGTGGCAGGCAGAGGCAGAGGGAGAAGCAGGCCCCCTGCTGAGCAAGGAGCCCGATATGGGACTCGATCCCAGGACCCCGGGATCATGACCCGAGCCGAAGGCAGCTGCTTAACCAACTGAGCCACCCAGGCGTCCCTGTTTTTTTGTTTTTTAAAGATTTATTTATTTATTTTAGAGAGAGAGAGTGCAGCAGGGAGGGGAGAAGGGGAGGAGGGCTAGTCTGAAGCGGACTCTGTGCGGAGCACAGAGCCCAGCTTGGGACTTGATTTCATGACCCTGAAGTCACCTGAGTCTAAACCAAGATGCCTAACTGACTGTGTGTGTCATACAGGTGTCCCTCTGTGTTTTCTTTTTAGATTTTATTTGTCAGAGAGAGAGAGATTGTGCGCACAAGCAGGGGGAGCAGCAGGCAGAGGGAGAAGCAGGCTCCATGCTGAGCCACCCAAGTGTTTCTGTTTTTTTTTAAAAAAACTTTCAAAAATTAAAGTATAATTTACAGTAAAATGTACAGGTCTTGAGTGTACTATTTTATTAGTTGTCTTGAGGGTACTGTTCTATTCATTTTGACAGTTTGACAATTGCATATATCCACGAAACCTGTGCCCCTTTCAAGATTTAGAACGTTTCCATCATCTCAGGCCCTTTGTTCCCCTTGATTGTATAATTTAATTTAGTTTCTGCTTTCATATTCCTCTGCACTCACTCAAACTGGGTTAGGTCTAAATTTTGTAAGTTGTAACTGATACCGTGGTGCTTTATTTAAACTTAAAAAAATTTTTTTTTTTTTTTTTTTTTTTTAAGTAAACTCTACCCCCAAGGTGGGGCTGGAACTCAGGGCTCAAGAGTCACATGCTCCACTGACTGAGTCAGCCAGGGGCCCCTATTTAAACATTTTTATTGAGTGCTTATTCAGGTTCTTTATAAAGTTTGTATTGAGTCCTTACCTAAACCCTGCACGGTGGCTGATGATAAAGCTAAGGCTATATATAGTTGGGCCAGTGATACAAAACTGTATATTAAAGTGGTTGCTGAGATTTGAACTCTAGACCGTTGTTGTCCCATAGGATTTTTCATGGTGATGAAAGCGTTCTACATCTGAGTTTCCAGGACATTAGTCTCTGTTCACATGTGGCTATTGAACACCTGAGATATGAATAGTGTGACTGAGAGCTTTACTGAATAATTTTAATTTTTTTTTAAAGGGAAAAGAGGGGAGGGGCAAAGGGAGAGAGGGAGAGAGAAAGAATCTTAAGCAGGCTCCATGCCCAGCATGAGCTCCATGTGGGCTTGATCTCACAACCCTGAGATCATGACCTAAGCTGAAATCAGGGGTCAGATGCTTGAGTGACTGAACCACCAGGTGCCCCTTAAGAATTTTAATTTTTGTTTAATTATTGATGAACTGAAATGTTAAATGGCTACAGCTCTAATCTCTAACTCCTAAGGCTTTATGTGCTTTTTCTCCATACCTTTCTGCTCCATAGAAGCAGAGGGGCAGCAGCTACTAAAGTAGCTCCAATACACTGGCACTAAGTGCCAGTCAGGCTCTGGTAAGTGAATAAACACTACTTGACTTGATTTTGGCATACCTAAGACTCATTTTCTTTTTAACTTTTTAATTGTGAAAATTTTCAAACATGTGAAAATAATATAATGAACCTATCTCCTAATTTTGACAGTTACCAACCCTGGTTCATTCTTTTTCATCTGTGACCTCTACTCCCTAGGCTATTTTGAAGAAATCTCAGGCATCATTTCAACATGGTTGACTTTTAAAGCCAAGTTTGGCTTTTTATTGTTTAGTTTGATTTGAAGCTACATTCTTTTCAATCAGTTTCAAAGAAGGAAATGTTTCTTGGCATTAGCTGAAGGAAAGCAATGGAAGGAGATATATATAATACTAAAGAAAATCATGTAATCTTAATGCCAAATCTAAATTTTATGTACAGTTTTTGCCTGGTTTCTTTTTTTGCCTTGTCATAGTTCCCACTTCTAGGGAACTTTTTTTCTGTAACAAGTTTTCAGAAAAGGTTGATGAACTTTCTTTCTGCAGTAGATAACCTTATGTAGTTTCTCTGGGCTTTTCACAACTTGTCCAGCTATTCTTTTTTTTTTTTTTTTAAGATTTTATTTATTTATTTGAGGCAGAGAGAGAGAGAGAGAGAGTGCTTACACAAAAGGAGAGGGAGAGGGACAAGGAGACTCCCTGCCAAGCAGAAAGCCCTACATGGGGTTCGATCCGAGGAGCCTGAGATCATGACCTGAGCAGAAGGCAGACGCTTAACTGACTGAGCCACCCAGGTGCTCCTTGTCTAGCTATTCTATTCTTTTTATTTATTTACTTTTTAAAGATTTATTTTAGAGAGTACTTGTGTGAGTGGCGGGAGGGGCAGAGGGAGAGCATCTTCAAGCTGACTCCACACTGAGCACCACGCCTCATGTGGGGGCTCAATCCCACAACCCTTGAAATCATGATCTGATCCAAAACCAAGTGTCAGTTGCCCAACTGCCTGAGCCACCCAGGCACAGCCAGCTATTCTATTTATATAAACAGCCACCTGTTTGGAGATTTCTTAACTGCCTTCGTTTTCATTTCATTTTATTATATATATATTTGAGAGGGAACGTGTGGGGGGGTGTGCGGAGGGAGAGAGAGAGAACCCCTGGCAGGCTCCACGCCCAGCACGGAGCCTGATGCAGGGCTAAACCCCACGACCCTGAGATCATGACCCGAGCCTAGAGAATCGGACACTTAACCAACTGAGCCACCCACGTACCCTAACCTCCTTCATATTAGTCAAATTAGAGATCATTTTTCTAGGAAGAACAACGGAATAATTTTCAATATTATGACAAAAGTTCTGGTACTTAACATCATGAGTTTCATTTGCTATGACCTCATAGTACCAGAGTGCCTCACCTCAGGCATTGGTGGCTGATGAACTGTGCTGGGCTACCTAGAGGATCCCAGAGGATCCACTCTTCCGGGATTCCTCTGGCACAAGTGCCTAAGGCTATGTTCACTTTTAAAAAAAATCTCTTCTCTCTGTTCTTCAGATTGAATAAATTTTATTTTATTGATTTACCAGTACACTGATTTCTTTCCTGTTATCTCCATTCTGGTATTGAGCCTATATGATGAGTTTTCTTATCTTCCCAAAAAGAGTGTTGCAAAGTGTTCAGTAATTGCTTCCTCTGATATTTTTGTAATAGCTAATTTAAAGTCTTAAATCTCATCTCCGTACTGGCATCTGTAAATTGTCTTTTTCCTTGCAGGTTGAGATTTTTCCTGTTTCTTTGGATGCCATATAATTTTGAATTTTATCCTGGACATTTTGAATATCAGCTTATCAGAATCTGAGTCTTGGTGAGATCCTGTGGAGAATGTTAATTTTTTGTTTTTAGCAGATCTGGTTAGGTTCAAGCTGCAAGTTTCAAGTCTTTTTTTGGGCTCCGGTTGTAATATCAGTTCAGTTTTTAAAATCTTTGTAGTCAGTTTTAAAATCCTGTTGCTGTGCCACCCTGTAACCAGTCTGGGTCCTGGACATTGTATCTTTTAGTTCATTTCTCAGTCTTTGGTGTCCTGAATAGGATCAGATCTATGCATGTACAGTTTAGGGGTGAACCATGGCGTTCATAAATAACTATGGGATTGCTTTCTCTATAGTTCCTCCTTTTCTGTGATATTCGTGGTACTTTCTGTTTCCCTGAGTCTTCTCTTTTCATCCTCTGGCTAGAAAGCTGGGGTTCTAGTTATTTCACTGTACTTTGCACTTTTGTGATTATGCTTCTGTCTGGCTAGAGCTTATCAAATTCATTGATCTCAGAGAATAGCTTTTGGTTTCAGTGATTTCCTCAGTTTTTCTTGTTTTTTAATGTCATTGATTTTGCTCTTAGCCTTTTTTATTTCCTTTCTGCTTACTTGAAGTTTAGTTTGCTCTTACTTTTCTAATTTCTTAAGGTAGAAGCTGAGATAATTGGAGATCTTCTTTTATAATACAGGCTTTTTTTTCTAACTAGTTCCATAATTTTTTGTTACTTTTCAGCTATTGGATTGTGATGTGCCTCTGTTCTCCTCCCACCTTTTTTCAGTTTATCCTGCTTGGGGTTTGTTGAGATTCTTGGATCTGTGGATTTATTGAGTTTTCATCACATTTGCAGGTTTTTTTTTTTTTTTAAGATTTATTTATTTGACAGAGAGAGAGAGAGTGCGTGTGAACAAGCACGCAAGCAGGGGGAGAGGTAGAAGCAGGTTCCCTGCTAGTCAGGGAGCCTGACCAGGGGCTCAGTCTCAGGACCCTGGAATCATGACCTGAGCTGAAGGCAGACACTTAACCGACTGAGCCACCCTGGTGCCCCAAATTTGTAGTTTTTTATATTTATTCCACTTCAGTCTTTATTTTCTTTTGATGCTCCTGTTAAATGTATGTGTTACACTATTAGACTACTTGATGATGTTCCACAGGTCGTTGAGTGTGTCTCTTTCCCTGCTACCTCCTTCATTTTCCTCTTTCAGCTTCCATTTTGAATCATTTCTGTTGTGTTTTCATGTTCATTGCAGCCACTTTAAGTTCTCTCAGTGGTTCTTTTTTTTTTTTTAAAGATTTTATTTATTTGACAGAGAGAGAGAGATCACAAGTAGGCAGAGAGGCAGGCAGAGAGAGGGGGGGAAGCAGGCTCCCCGCTGAGCAGAGAGCCTGATGCAGGGCTTGATCCCAGGACCCTGAGATCATGACCTGAGCCGAAGGCAGAGGCCCCAACCCACTGAGCCACCCAGGCGCCCCATCTCTCAGTGGTTTTATGTTCACTGCAATGTCTAATATTTTAAGCCTATATGATAAACTTTTCACTTTTTGGTATTTTTTTATTCTACAGTGTCCATTTTTTTTTTAAGTTTCCATTTTTCTTGTTCTTTAAAAATGAATTTTAAAAAATTTTATTTTTAAGTAATCTCTATACCCAACATGGGGGTCAAACCCACACAACCCCAAGACCAAGAGTTACATGTTCCACAGACTGAGTCAGCCAGGCGCCCCTATTTTCTTTTATTTCCTTGTCTTTTTCTTTTTCTTTTTTTTTTTTTTTTAAAGTAAACTCCATCCCCAATGTGGGGCTTGAACTCCTGACCTTAAGATTGAGTCACATGCTCAATTGACCGAGGCCCGCCAGGTGCCTCCCCCTACCACAAAGTTTGCATTTTCCTCTTCAGATTTTCTGTTCGTTTTCTGATTGGGTCCATGTTTTCCTTTTAGTCCTTTACTATTACCTAGTAGTTAACTGTTTTAAAGTCTCTGCTATTTCCATCATCATTATTTTTGAATTTCTGTTGATTTTTTTTTTTCCTATAGATTATGGGTCACAATTTTTGCTTTTTCACCATTCTAGTAATTTTTGTTTTTTCATAAATTAGGTATTATAGACACTAGGACATTGAGTGTCTGGATGCTATTGTCTTTTTTAGTAGAGTTTTGTTTTGACAGACTTAACTTGCTTGTGCATCAGCTTCTCTCTAGAGCTTGTTTTAAGGCTTTAATAAAAGTGGGTCTAGATTAGCCTTATTCCTAAAGTGTTGGCTTTCTGGGTCTCTACTGAATCTTGGGGTATTTACTGAAGTCTCTAACCGGATGTTAGGAACTTAGATGTCTCCTCCCAACCATGTATGAATGAGCTTCATGCACCAATAGTTCTGTTCATGCTAGTTGATAGTTGTTTTTGCTTAGCTTCTATAGAATCTTTCAGTCAACCCGCTCATCTTAATATTTGACAAAAGATTCAGGAGTGCCTGGGTGGCTAAGTCGGTTAAGCATCCAACTCTTGATTTTGGGTCAGGTCATGGGGAGCCATGTTGTTTGCTCCCCATCCCCAACCCTACCCCCCATTCTACAGTCTGGAAAATGCTTCTAGGCATAGAAAAGAATTTTATTGGGGTTTACCTTGATTCCCTTCTGAGATCACAGTCTTGTGTTGGCTCTCATCCAACATCTGAAAGTAATTGTTTCATATTTACTTACTAGTTTTATGCTTAGCAGAAGTTTCATCTTTTTTTCTTTTTCTTTTCTTTTTGTGTCAGTTATTCCTATACATTTTGAAGCAGGAATCTCAGAGTGTATTGTACCATCATTTAGCACATGGGTTTTTTCTAATCTATTAGGACCATTTATTCTTTTTTTTTTTTTTAGATTGTATTTATTTCTTTGACAGAGAAGGAACACAAGTAGGGGGAATGGGAGAAAGAGGGAGGGAGAAGCAGGCTTTCCACCAAGGAGGGAGCCCAATGGAGGGTTCAATCTCAGGACCTGGGATCATGACCTGAGCTGAAAGCAGACACTTAACAACTGAGCCATCCAGACACCCCCAACAATTTATTTCAATTATATCCTATTTGCTTTACTATTTTTTTTAAAGATCGGTTTATTTATTTTTTTAGAGTACGCACGAGAGAGTGAGCACGAGAGGGAGGAGCACAAGGGGAGTGAGATTAGCAAGTAGACTCCACACTCAGTGTGGAGCCCAAAATGGAGCTCTATCCTACTACCGTGAGACCATCATCTGAGTCAAAACCAAGAGTCAGAGGCTTAATAACTCTGCCACCCCGTTGCCCCATGGTTTGCCCTTTCTAGAGCATAGTGTTAGTATTTTAAAATTTAACTCCTAATGGAAGGTAACAGTCTATGATGTTCTAGGGTTTTTGAAACTATTATGTCTAATTTTGAGTGAACATATATCCATTTTATAGGCAAGAGAACAAATAGAGCACTGGGGTATTCATTCCATACCAAGGGAAACCCTTTTAGTTCTGGAATTTCAAGAATTCCCAAATACAAGAGTTTTGGAGATAGGATTGTAGACTTCCCCCTTTTTTTTTTTTTTTAAACAATTTTATTTATTTATTTAACAGAGAGAGACAGAGAGAGAGGGAACAGAAGCAGGGGGAGTGGGAGAGGTAAAGCTGGTCTCCTGCTGAGCGGGGAGCCTGATGCGGGGCTCGATCCTGGGATCTCGGGATCATGACCAGAGCTGAAGGCAGACGCTTAATGACTGAACTACCCAGGCACCCCCCTCCCCCCCCCCTTTTTTTAAAGCAGTCTCCACACTGGGCTTGAATTCAAAACGCTGAGATCAAGACCTGAGCTTAATTCAAGAGTCAGATGCTCACCTGACTGAACCTCTGTAGACTTGCAGTTTATTTAATTGGATGATTCCACTGTAGAGAACTTAATACGTCTGTCTACCATGTTGTATTTTAAATGAATTGAATATGGAACTTTTTTTTTTCTCCCCAAATATGTTTATTTTAATTTTTCAGTGTTACAAGATTGATTGTTCATGCACCACAGAATATGGAACTTTTTAAAGTATATTGTATATAGCATTTTGTGTCTTTATTTTCCTAAGCAAAAGTTCCTTAAAAACTTAATTTCAGCTTAATGAGATTGGTTAAGGCATTAAGAATCTTGTCATGATGCCTTCCTCTTATGTAGTTCTTTAGAATTAACTCTAGTGTGGGGCGCCTGAGCCCCGCATCGGGCTCTCTGCTTAATGGGGAGCCTGCTTCCCCCTCTCTCTCTGCCTGCCTCTCTGCCTACTTGTGATTTCTCTCCTGTCTGTCAAATAAAGAAATAAAATCTTTATTAAAAAAAAAAGAATTAACTTTAGTGTTAGTGTTACATAGGATTTTGAAAAATAAGCAAATCTATTTTTTTTTTCATTTTGTGCATCTATTCTTTTTTGAATGGTTCAGAAAAGGACTTTTTATATATTTTAATTTGTTGTTACTTTTTCTATTAAGCTGGTAATACTACTTTCATTTGTAGTGAGTGACCTGTTGTAGAAGTAGTGCTTTTAGGAGAAAAAGAGATTGGGGTTCATATTCCTTAAATACACACGATTCTTGAGTATGTAGAGATGAATTCTTGGCAGTTTTTTGGAAGAGTATGCCATTTTGAATTATTTTTACAGGTTACATTGACAGGAGATCATTGGTTTAATGACATTGAGTATAATTTTAATATGGAAGTCTGCCAGATTTCATTAATTGAGAACATAATCATTAGGAATTAAAACTTAGTGGTTTGAAATATGATAAAATAAAAAGCTAAGTAGGATAGTATTACCACATTTAAAGAAAGTGGAGTTTGTTTTTTAATTTTCATTTGGTAAACTCAATTATTTGGGGGAATTATCCAATTAATTTTTCTCTGTGTGTTCATTTTTCTCACCTTTTGGCACTTCTATTGCTCTTTTATTTAACTATAATGATAAGTAAGAAAAGAAACAAGGTGAGTGGCACCTGGGTGGCTTAGTCGGTTCAGCCTCTGACTGTTGGTTTCAGCTCAGGTCATGATCTCAGGGTCCTGAGGTGGAGCCCCGAGTTGGGCTCTGCACTCAGAGGGGAGTCTGCTTGAGATTTTCTCTCTTCTTCTGCCCCGCACCCTCCATGCACCTCTATGTCTAAAATAAATACATCTTAAAAAGAAAAGTGAGATAATGTTTGGAGTTGATTAGAAGAGCTGTTAAAAAGATTATAGGCTTTTTAAAAATTTTAAAAAGATTTTATTTATTTGATACAGAGAGAGACAACATAAGCAGGGAGAGCAGGAGAGACAGAGGGAGAAGTAGACTCCCCTGCTGAGCAGGGAGCCTGACGTGGGGCTTGATCCCAGGACCCTGGGATCATGACCTAAGCCAAAGGCATATACTTAACGATTAAGCCACCCAAGCACCCTGGCTTTTTAAATTTTTATTTATTTTTTAAGTAGGCTTCATTCCCAACATGGCACTTGAACTCACTACCCTGAGATTCAGGGAGTCATAGGCTCTGCTGATGGAGCCAGCAGGCACCTCAAAGCTATAGGCTTTTTTTTTTTAAAGAGAGGGAACACAAGTGGGGGTCGGGTGGAGGCAAGAGGGAGAGAGGGAATCTTAAACAGGCCCCATGCCCAGTGCAGAGCCCAGTGTGGGGCTCAATCTCAGGACCTTGAGGTCAGAACCTGAGCTGAAATCAAGAGTCAGATGTTTAATCAACGGAGGTACTCAGGTGTCCCCCCAAAAGACTATAGCCTTTAATAACATTTATGTTAATAAAATTTAATAAAACGTCTACATATGATGGAAAGCGCTGTCACCTGGGCCTCAGAGGGCCTAGGAATGTAGTCTAAAATTTGCCACTATCTAGGTAAATTGCTTGTTTTCTAAATATTACTTGTACAATAAGGATTGAACTTTTTATTCTTAGTTTACAGGAATATTATGAAGATTAAATGAGATGTTAGTATGCAGGCCCTTTGAAAAATATGGTGCTGTAAACAATGTAAGGTATTTACAGTAAGACCAAGAAAAAACAACTGGAATCCTGAGTATTTTAAGTTCAACTATACAAAATAAAGTCACATTGTGCATGTCAAGTAAGAATATAAATGTCTACGATATTAATATGCTTGTTATCGATTATATTTATACAGGTTCACGTTTATACTACGGGACAATAGACTGTTCTATAGTTTTTAATTAAAACTTTATTAAAAAATCAGAATGTTAATAGCAATTGCCTCTGCAATGGGATATAGCTAGCTTGCATGCTTGCTTGCTTTCTGCCTGTCTGCTTTCTACAGTGGCATTATATTTCTTGTGTTAGAGGTTTTCTTCTTTTTTAAACTTTACTCTTTTTTCCTTTTTTTTTCTGTGCTACACTACTCAACTGTAGTAGAAAGGTAGTTATAATGGCTTGGTATAATGACTCTGAATCCAGATTGTCCGGTTTAAATCTTTTTTTCAATCACCTTGTAGCTGTGTGACCTTGGCCAAATTATATAATCTCCCTTGACCTCAGATATCTCATCTAAAATGAGGATAAAAAGAATACTTACTTTGGGCGCCTGGGTGGCTCAGTTGGTTGAGCAACTGCCTTCGGCTCAGGTCATGATCCTTGGGTTCCGGGATCGAGTCCTGCATCGGGCTCCCGGCTCCACGGGGAGTCTGCTTCTTCCTCTGACCTTCTCTCCTCTCATGCTCTCTCTCACTTTCTCTGTCTCTCAAATAAATAAATAAAATCTTTTTTAAAAAAAAGAATACTTCATACCATTGTAAGAGTAAATGAGTTTGCCCTGTAAAGCATTTAGCATAGTACATGGCATTCAGTAAATGCGCAATAAGTATTAGCTGTTAGTACTGTTTTACATGTTTTTTCCTGGCAAGTTATCTCCAGGATTTAAGGATTCTTTCTGATACTCAGCAGAGTACTTGAGACTGCATTACTAGTTTATTGTCTGAAGTCAGTTTTAAAACCAGAGCAATTTGATTCCTTGGTAGCTCTTCCCTGTTTGAGTAATTCCTTGAAGTAAATTTTTCCATTCATAGCGTTCCTAGTATGTAAAAATTACCTACAAATATAATTCTAGGATTATGACATCATGGCCACAGTTTATATGATTTGTTTACCAGAGAATACCTTTTGTACCATATTTATTGTATTGGCTTCGGTAAATTTAAGCATTAGGTATAAAAGCAATTTTTAATCCAAAGTAAATTAAAAGAGGTAATAAGTTTTGGCTGACTTACTACTACTAGCACAGGTAAGTTATTAATTTTAGATATTTTTTGTTACCTTCACATATTTTTTTGTAATCTCAGCTATTAATGTTCACATTTCTCCTGTCTTTTGGTGAGTATATGTTTTTATTTTGATGTAATTAAGCAACTCTAATGTGCTTATGGGCTATTAGTATAACCTCTTTTGGGTGCATTTTTTCAAGACCCTTCCCCAATTATTTTTTTTATTTTTATTTTTTTAACATTTTATTTATTTATTTGCAAGAGAGGGAGAGAGTGCACAAAGGGAGAGGGAGAAGCAGCCTCCCTGCTGAGCAGAGAGCCCAATGCATGGCTTGATCCCAGGACCCTGAAATCATGACCTGACAAAGGTAGACTCTTAATTAACTGACTGAGCCATCTGGGCCCTCCTCGTTACCCAATTTTTTTTTTTTTTTTATTAGAGACAGAGACTGAGACTGAGAGGGGAGAAGGTCAGAGGGAGAAGCAGACTTCCCGCAGAGCCGGGAGTCCGATATGGGACTCGATCCTGGGACTCCAGGATCATGACCTGAGCCAAAGGCAGTCGCTTAACCAACTGAGCCACCCAGGCGCCCTCGTTACCCAATTTTTAAGTGAGCTATCTTTTTGATACTGACTCAAAGAAGTTCTTTATATATTCTAGATACAGGATCTTTGTTGGGCATTGCATATGTCTTCTCTGGCTTGCCTTTTTTTTTTTTTTTTTTTAAAGATTTTATTTATGTGAGAGAGAGAGAGAGAGCATGAGCAGGTGGTGAGGCAGATGGAGAGGGAGAGGCAGACTTCCCCACTGTGCAGGGAGCCCAGTGTGGGGCTTAATCCCAGGACTCAGGGATCATGACCCAAGCTGAAGGCAGATGCTTAACCAACTGAGCCACCCAGGTGTCCCCTGGCTTGCCTTTTATTAATACTATGTTAAACATTTAAACTTTCCTGTTTCAGGGATAAGGGAGCTTATCAACCCAACATATAATGAAGATATTTTAAAATGTTTTTTGGGGGAAGCTTTACTGTTTTACCTTTTTCATTTAGATTTGTGGTGCATTTTAGAATTTTTCTTTTGTAAGGGAGGGTCGTTGTTGGCTTTATGAAGTTTTACCCTACATATTTAAGACTTGGTATTCAACAATTTCTAGCAACAGATGCATGGGGACTCTGCTAATCAACTTTTTTCTCTATACTTTAGTTTGGGTAGTTTCTATTGCTGTGTCTTCCACTTCACTGATTTTTTTCTTCTGTGATGTCAGTACCTTTAATCTGATGACATTTTCTTTTTTTTAAAAAAAGATTTTATTTATTTATTTGACGGAGAGAGAGATCACAAGTAGGCAGAGAGGCAGGCAGAGAGAGAGGGGGAAACGGGCTCCCTGCTGAGCAGAGAGCCTGATGCGGGGCTCGATCCCAGAACCCTGACATCATGACCTGAGCTGAAGGCAGAGGCTTTAACCCACTGAGCCACCCAGGCGCCCTGCTGATGACATTTTCATTGCACAATATTTTTCACCTCTGAAGCACTATTTGGTTCTTTTTTTTTTTTTTTTGTTCTTTTTTATATCTTCTGTTTCCCTTTTCACATGTTTGTATTTTCCTTAAACTCTTGACCATCTAGTTGTCTTGATATTTTGACCTCGTTATTTCATCATTTCTCTTATTTCTCCTGGTTATGGATCATGGTTTCTTGCTTCTTAGCGTATCTAAATATCTAATAATATTTTATTGGATGTTGGGTATTTATGAATTCTACATTGTTTTATATGACTTAACTGTCTTTAAAGAGTGTTGAACTTTGTTAATAGCACTTTACATATACAAGTGAAGGTACTTGTATATCAACCTAGGGCTTTTTTTTTTTTTTTTTTTTTTTTTTAAGCCAAGGGCTTTGTTTAGGGTGGGTCTAGAGTATATTTACTCTAGGGTTAGTTTTTGTCTTCTGCCGAGTAGACCTTTTTGCAATATTTACTGAATTCTGCAGGTGTTCATTGAACAAATGGCCAGGCTCCATTCTGGCCATTTGGAATTCTCAGTACCATGTGAACCCTGAAAATTCTTGAACTTACTGCTTCCTGGTCATTCTTTGTTTGGCCTCATAAAAGTTTCCCTCTACATATTCAAGACTTAGCACTCATAGTTTTCAGCAACCAACGCTTTTGGCCCCCTCCAGATTTTTAAATTTTTGAATAGTTACATCAGCATTTGCTTTACCATCTATTTGGTTGGCCTCATTGAACTTCATTCAGTGTTTATCTCTTCAATACTGTGTCGACTCTTGTGCTCTGCTTGGGATCCTTCTCCCTGTACTATGATCTATAAAGCAGGGACATTTCTAAGCCTGTCATTTTTACTCCCCTCATAGTTCACAACCCTGTGCTGCCTATTGTCCAACATCTGACAATAGTTTTATCATATGTTTTTGTCTATTTTTGCTGTTTGCAGTAGGTAGAAGGGTCAGTTCAACCTCACTTATTCCATCGTGGCCAAAAGTGGAAGTACCCTTACTGTCAGAACTTTTACAGAAATAAATTTTACAGAAAATAAATAAATTTTCAGAGGTGCACCTGGGTGGCTCAGTCAGTTAAGCGTCCCATCTTGATCTCAAGTCCCATTTGGGCTCCACATCAGGCTTGAAGCCTACTTAGATAAAATTTAAAATATATATAGATATAGATATCTATATCTATATAAAGAAATAAGTTTTCAGAAAGCTAATTGAGGATTTTAAGAACAATGCCCTTAAACTGTTCTTTGTATGTATATAGTTCCTGGAAAACATTGACACATCAAGAGTGTCCCTTGATGTGTTTATATTATTATTATAATTTATATATTATTGTGTCTATATTATTTATTTTCATGTTATTTTGATTATAATTATATAATATATTGCTTTTATTATATATTTATATATTATTATAAGTTATATATATATAAATTATAGTTGCTTATAAATAGTTATAAGAAAAACACACTATAGTTAGCCTTTCTGCTGAATAAATAGGAACATGAAACTTAGTTACTTAGTTATGTTTCTTTGACTACATATGGTTAATGATAGCCCTGAGTTACTACTTCTGCTTTCCTTTCCCTCCTATCCCCCATCTGGAGGATAACTCTGCCTGCCAAGTGTAGTTGATGGTGGGGAGGTCGGGCAGGGAATCAGTAAGCTCTTACAGAGGAATTGGGGCTAATGGTACTAGAGGAGGGAAGTATGAATTAAAGAAAGCACCAGAGATAAATAGGGTTTTTTTTTTGTTTTTGTTTGCTTCACATCTGGTTGGGTGAGTTAAGGGGAAAGCATCTACTGAGATGATGAAGACTTGTGCAAAAGACATTCTGGGGGAAAAAATTCAATTGTGTTTTGGATATATTAAGTGTGAGGTGAGAAATAGCAGAGATGATGAGTACGTAGTTGGTTATAGAACAGTTCTGTAGTTGGCTCTAGCATTGAGCTTATGCAGTTGATTTCTTTCTACACTTTTTTTTTTCTGCTGATTTTTGTCATAATTTGCATTAAGTCTCTCTCCTAGATTTTGAAGATACTGTCTTAAAAGTTGTGAGTAAAATTTGCGTAAATTTATTACAGTGAATTCTGGTATAGATTATTATATTTTTTAGATGCAGGCTTTTCTCTGTAATAAGTAGAATGGTTTAAAAAATAATTACTGGGGCATCTGGGTGGCTTGGTTGGTTAGGCATCTGACTCTTGATTTTGGCTCAGGTCTTGATCTCAGTGTGGTGAGTTCAGGCCCTGCATTGGGGTCCATACTGGGGATGCAGCCTACTTAAAAAAAAAACATTAAAAAATAATTATTAGTGAAACCACACATTGATACCTGAAAGTCAAATAGCACTAAAACATTTATGATGAAAAGCTATTTCCCCCTCTTCTGTACCCCCTCACTCTTCACCTTCCCACTTCAGAATCAAGCTCTCTTTTAACCATTTTCTTTGATATTTGCTTTCTTGTTGCTTAATAATATACCACTGTTTCGTGGTCCATGACTTTTAGATATTTGTTGACTTGTGGTTATGGAAAAGAAAGACTTAGAACTTCATCATTCACACGTTTGTCCGCTTTCCTTTGCCTCATTACCCTGTCATAGTTGTATCACAACATTTTGATTAATCAGCACTGAATTTTTACAATATTTAGTAATTAAGCTAAATATTACACTAAGACCATACTTTTTTCTCTTATACAGGCCTTTATTTCTTCTAGAATTAATACTTGTCTCATTCAGTTGCCTGGTTTTCTGTAGACCTATTGCTCATTTTTCCCAAATGTGTCTGAATTTCTGTCATTAACTTATAAATAATAATTTCCATATTATGAAATATACTAGTTCCAGTTTTGCCCTTACTGGAAACCTGTGTCATGGTGGCCTTTGGTTTCCTTTTTTATTTTGGAGTGGTTGTTCCCTAGTTATTTTTTCTGCATTAAATTTACTTACCAAGTGTTATGTTGTCTTCTTATTTGTTTGTTTTGATTCCTTTTAATAGTTTCGTAAGGAAGAATGCATAGAGGTAAAATTTTAGCTTTCTGAGAACCCTGTGTCATTTTCACATACTTGATTGATAATTTTGCTGGGTTTAGAATTGTAGGTTGAAACTTGATTTCACTCTGAATTTTGAAGGTTTTCTAGTTTTTAGCAGTATTGCATTATGATTTTGGAATAAAAGTCAGTGACATTCTAATTACAGATCCTTTTTATGTGCCTTTTCCCCCACTCTGTAAGTTTTTAAGGACTTTTTCTTTATTTTCAAGGCTTTAAATTTCATTATGATCTGCCATGGTATAGATCTTTTTCTTCTGCATTATTTTGCATGACTTGTTTGTCCCTGTGGCTTGAGAGATTTTTTTCCTTCAGTAAGAAGAACATATTACTTTAAAATACAATTTCCAGGGATGCCTGGGTGGCTCAGTTGGTTGAGCAGCTGCCTTTGGCTCGGGTCATGATCCCGGCTTCCTGGGATTGTTGGCAGGGAGCCTGCTCCTCTCTCTGCCTCTGCCTGCCTCTCTGCCTGCTTGTGTTCTCTCTCTGTTAAAATAAATAAATAAAATCTTTAAAAAAAATACAATTTCCATACCTTTATTTTCTTGTAGTTTTCATTTTCTATAACATTTGCTGGACATTTTGGAGTGAGCTGATGATTTCTTATTTTTCCTAATCTATATTGTGTCTCTTTATCTTGCTTTTACTTTCTGTATCTGAATCTTCTGTTGTTTTTTTTTTTTTACTGGAATTTTAGTGGGATTTAGGAGAATATGGAAATAACATTTGATCATTCTGTCGTATTTAGCAATCAGAATTTTAGGATTGAATTTAAAATTATTTGCATTTCTTGCTGAACTCGATTTTTTCTTTTTTGTTTTGACAGAGATGTTATGAACATAAACAGTATCGAAATGGATTGAAATTCTGTAAACAAATCCTTTCTAATCCCAAATTTGCAGAGCATGGAGGTAAGTATAAATACCGCATACTAGTAAGTGTAAGTAAGTAACGCTCTGCTAACTTGTCTGGCTTCTCTTATTTGGATTCTCTTACTCTCAGCTCCCCTATTTTTCAGGCAGAATGAACCTTCTTTGACTCTTGTGTGAAGATGTTTTAATACCGTAGTTTGAATTTAATGTCAAGAAAACTGTAACACATTCTACCTGATTTCTGGTTTATTCCTGTTTTGAAGATTAGTGCTGTAGGAAAGGCAGAGGAAATTAGTAGGGACAGATATGTTTAAATTTAATAAATAAGCTCATTTAAGATATTTGAAAATTTTGCTTTAGAACTTTTGTTGAGCTGGAAAAATTTGATGTCTTACATTAAGTTTATCAGAAGTGTCCATTTGGTCCTTAGCTTATGAGCTAGCATCTTTTTATTCAGCATTGTATCTTGGGTTTTCAAGGCAATCATGTTTAAGACATGATTTGCATATAGTAATGTTCTGAAAATTTACATAGAGCTTTTACCTATGTGAAGGTAGAAGATTGGACAGTGAGATGTTGGTAGGGTAAGAGGAGAGTGTGTGGCTAAACTTGTGAAGACGCATAGCAAAACTAAGCTTTTGCAAGTCTGATTTGTACAGTTAGGAAACATGGCTCTTCAGTAATTAATTTGATAATCTTTCAGTATTGCAGAAGAGGAGAGAACAATAGTTCTCTGTCGGCTCTCTTTACTCCTGTGTATTTTTACTATAATAATTAAATTGGAGGTGGAAAGCAGGGGGAATAAAACCATCTAAATTTATCTCTTTTTTTGTTGTTGTTGTTAAAAAAATATTTCTGGGCACCTGAGTGGCTCAGTCGGTTAAGCGTCTGCCTTCGGCTCAGGTCATGATCCCAGGGTCCTGGGATTGAGCCCCATGTTGGGCTCCAGCCCCATTTTGGGCTCCCTGCTCAGCGGGGAACCTGCTTCTCCCTCCTCTCTGCCTGCCACTCCCCCTGTTGGTGTGCTGTCTCTCTCTTTCTGTCAAAATAAATAAATAAAATCTTTTTTAAAAATATTTTTTTTGTTAGGGTGATGGTATGTTGTGTGAAGTGCCATAATTTAATTCAGAGTATTTGAATGGTACATGAAATGATAGTTTGTCTTTGACTAGCAGTACAGAGTTTTGTTAATTGAGGTACTTTTAAGATGTTTGGCAAAACTTGTATGAATAGGTTTTACATATTTGACAGCAAAGAACTATTTTATATTGTACAGTACCTTGCTAGTTTTGCTACTTGCCAAATATATTTTGTTTGCTTCCTTTTCCTTTAAAGTTATATATGATTTATAATGATTTGTACATGATTTTTCCTCCTCTCTTTTCTATTTCTTTTATCTGTATTTTTCTAATAAATGTTGATTCCCCCCCTCCCAGGGTTATACCTTTCTTTTAATCCTTGCCTTTTATTCTTAATTTACTTTTCTGTAAATTATAAATTTTAGCCCTAAAATTTAAGTAAATCATAATATTTTTTATTCATATATGCTTCATAACATGTATGTTATAAAATTAAGAATGATTTTTTCTTTTTCTTTTCTGAGAACTTAGTATTTCCCTGAACTCTATTAATCTTCTGATTTGAATGACAGGTGCCTGACGTTTTCTTTGTTGTGTGTTTGGTAGTAATCCCAAAGAATCATTTAAAAATTTATGAAAATCAGAAATGTTAGACAACTTATGTGGGTGGTTTAACCATTGAACAGTGAATTTAATCTTAATGTAATGGGTTCACAGAAATAAAGTCTGTTTTAAGGTAAAGTTTTCCGTACTTTAAAGTAGTGATTAATTATATGAGATGACCCCCATGGAATTCCCTTGAAGAACAATAATAGAGTCAAGGGGCCCCTGGGTGGCGCAATTGGTTGAGCGACTGCCTTCGGCTCAGGTCATGATCCCGGAGTCCCAGGATCGAGTCCCACATCGGGCTCCCAGTTCCATGGGGAGTCCGCTTCTCACTCTGACCTTCTACCTTCTCATGCTCTCTCTCACTCTCTCTCTCTTTCCTAATAAATAAATAAATAAAATCTTTAAAAAAAAAAACCAATAATAGAGTCAAATAACAAGAATCTTGTTAGCACAGTGATTACCAGATAGCCATGCATTTTTGTATCTTTTTATTTAGAAAAAAAATTCTGGGGATGTCTAGACTATAGAAATGTGTTTCTCCTTCGTTTGTCAAATTTTAAAATGTTTTAATTCTGAGAAGTTTTCCACATAACCTCCTTGAAAGTTTAAATTCTTAGGATAATGTAACATTTGTTTTTGAGATTATGATTACTTTTTGTTAATTATTTTTAACATTTAATTACTTCCTATTTTCTTCATTTTCTTTCTCTCTTTTTTCTTATAAAATAGAAACCCTGGCTATGAAAGGATTAACATTGAACTGTTTGGGGAAAAAGGAAGAAGCTTATGAATTGGTTCGTAGAGGTTTGAGAAATGACTTGAAGAGTCATGTATGTATCCTTTTCGAGATATGTTTAAGGATTAGATTGGGGTGTCTTAAGCTAAGACAGTAATTTGGGAGTCAGAAGTCTTAGATTCCTCTTACTGTGTAATTCCAGAGTTTTAAATTGAATAACAGCTGTCATCATGGAACATTTTTATGTACCTACCCTGTACTAACATTACTTCTACTCAGATACATTGGACTTGCCTTCTGAAATACTGTAGTCCCACCTTATCCGCAGTTTTACTTTCTGCAGTTTCAGTTACCTGAGGTCACCTGTGGTTTGGAAGCACATGATCCTTCTGATGCACTGTCAGGTCAGTAGTGGTATTACCCTACATCACAATGCCTGTGTCATTCATTTTACCTCATCTCATCATGTAGGCTTTTTATCATCTCACATCATAAGGAAAAGGGTGAGTACAGTATAATAAAAAATTTAAAAGAAAGAGAGGCCATGTTCACATAACTTTTATTACAGTGCATTATTATATTATTATTACTATATTACTATTTTGTTATTAGTTATTGTTAATCTCTTACCATGCCTAATTTGTAAATTAAATTTTATCATAGGTGTGTGTATGGGAAAAAAACATAGCTATATATAGGTTTCAGTACTGTTGATTGTTTCAGGCAGTTTTTGTTTTTTGGTTTTTTTTTTAAGTTTTTTTTTTTTTTTTTTTTTTTTAGGATTTTATTTATTCATTTAACAGAGAGAGAACACAAGCAGGCAGAGAGGCAGGCAGAGGCAGAGAGAGGAGCAGGCTCCCTGCGGAGCAAGGAGCCCGATGCGGGACTCGATCCCAAGACGCTGGGATCACGACCCTAGCCAAAGGCAGCCACTCAACCAACTGAGCCACCCAGGCGTCCCAAGGTTTTTTTTATTTGACAAAAAGGTGAGAGATCACAAGTAGGCAGACAGGCAGAGAGAGGGGGGAAGCAGGCTTCCCACTGAGCAGAGAGCCCCAGCCCCCAGGACCTTGAGATGATGACCTGAGCCGAAGGCAGAGGCTTTAACCCACTGAGCCACCCAGGCACCCCTCAGGCAATTTTTGAGAGTCTTGAAACCTATCCCCCACAGATTAGGGGTACTACCTTTATGAAAGCTCTTCCCACAATTACAAATAAAGAAGCACCCTGCAGATTTCATCATTATAAATTTAGAAAAAAATATACAATAGGAATAATAGAGGCAAATAGTATACTGATGAAGCGCACAGGCTTTGGAGTATGGTTCCTTTAGGTTTGAATTTCACCTTATCTTCTTTTTGTGATCTTAGGACTTAGTTTCCTAGTGTATAAAATGAGGATAACCTTATCTTTCTCACTGTGGTGTTTAGATTAGATAGGTGTTTAACATAGTTTCTGATAATGCCAAGGTACTATACAAGATAAATTTTAAGAGAAGTGTGAAATTGGGAGCAAGTACAAATGTCTGAAAGCAGATAGAGAAAAAATTGTGGGTTGCTCTTTTTTAAACAGTTTTTTAACATATTTCTTTACCTGTTTTGTGAGCTGACAGTTTTTAGTGCTGAGACACGTAGAATTTCAGATGTTTGAGACCTCTGGCATACTACAGATGAAGAAAAGGTAGGGATTTTGCTGTCAAGGAATCTATAGTCTGGTGAAGGAAGGTACTTACTGGAAGCATATACAGAAGCATGTTTGAGTATTACATAAAGTCTTATAGCTTGTTCAAAAATTATCACTAATCTAGTAAATCGGAAATGAGTTGGGAGTAAGCGGAAACTCTAAGGTAATACTTTTTCATCATTTTTAATGATTACATTGTATTCCGTATGTATTTACTTATGATTTATTTGTGTTCCTCTTGAAGGACATATGTTTCTTTAAATTTTTAGCAGCGTTAAACTCCTTAAGTATAGATTTATAGGAGGTGACGTTTAGAAGCAATTAAAAGCTAGTTGCAGTGCTCAAGAGAGGTGATAGTCCTGAAATAAAGGTAATGAGGCCAGATTATATAAGGAGGGCAGTATGTCTTAGGCTTTTAAAAACATGTACTAGCCAAATGAGAAGATTGTGTTAAGCCTTACTTTGTCATTTATAGTGTGAAAGCAAGGATTTTTCAAATAAAATTTATGGTATTAAATAAGTGTTTTCAGTTAAATGTGCCATCCTGGACATTATGTATTTCTGTTGAGGATCCCTGGCATAAAAGTTCGTAGATTGAAAAGTTTAAATCTGATCTGAGAGAGAAACACTACAAGTTTCTAGAAAGGGAAGTGAATTATTTTCTTTTGATTTTATGTTTGTTTGTTTTTAAGAAAGGTTACTCAGGAGAGAATAAAAGCAGAGAGACTGAAGGTAGGAGGATGGGTGACTGTGCAGTAAACAAGATCTGAAGTGAAAAGGACCTGCATTAGGGGAGTGGGATTATTTACATATTTTCCCCTTTATAGCATTTTTTACAACCAACTATAGTTTACATATCTGCCCCCTTACTAGCCTTCACATTTTTTGAATGCAGGAAACAATCCATTTCGGTCACTAACACCCTGATTATTAAGATAGTTTAATAATTACTTGCTAAATGAATTTTTATCTTATATGTGGTTTTTATCTTCTCTGTATTGACTTTTAGGAACTTTGTACTGCACTAAGCATTCTATACTAAGGATCTTGTTAGCTAAAGAAAATGTACGTGATGTAAAATAATTCTGTGTCATGTATATACCGATTCCCTCTTTTTTCTTAAAAGTAAAGATAATTCCAGGGGCACCTGGGTGGCTCAGTCAGTTATGTGTCTAACTCTTGATTTTGGCTCAGGTCTTGATCTTAGGGTCCTGAGAAGCAGACCAGTAATGTGGAGCCTGCTTGGGATTCTCCCTCTCCCTCTGTGCACCATGTGAACCGCCCCCCCACTCTTGTGCATGTGCGCTCACTCTCTCTTGCTCTCCATAAATAAATAAATAGGTAGATAATCCGTAACATTTATTGAGCGTTTATTTTGTACCAATCTTTTCCATTTAGTTATGAAACTAGGCTGTGTAGACTTTCTATTTACATCTTGTAATTGAGGAAACATAACAAGACTAAGTTACTTACCAAGGTCACAGCTAATAAGACAAGTGAGACCTGTTTTCTCTTGCTCAAAAAGCTGTGTTGTTTTCCAGTGTGTAAAACTTCTGTCTTTATAATCTCTCCTTTTTTTGAAAGCTTGTAATTTTATAAATAGCTGTAGTTTTCTGAGTTTCTTAAGGAATATTATTAGAATATTATTTCTTGACTTGTAGGTTGTGTCCTTAACTAAATCCTTTAGGTTGGCATGTTTATGGCCTTCTCCAGAGGTCAGACAAGAAATATGATGAAGCTATTAAATGTTATAGGAATGCGTTAAAATGGGATAAAGACAATCTTCAAATCTTAAGGGACCTTTCTTTACTACAGATTCAAATGAGAGATCTTGAGGGTTACAGGGTAAGTAAAATAGCCATTTTTTTCACTCTAAAGGGAAAGTATTAAAATATTTAAAACTTTTTTGAGTACTTACTGAAAACAAAATTTTCTGTTCTTAAACAGAATTTGATTGAATCTTATTCATCTCCTCCTAGTGGTGATTGTGTATATGTTATGACTGAACTAACCAGGTTTTTAAATAAATTATTTTACTATGAGGCAGAATTGGATTACTGTGTAGAATGGAGTTAATTCAGTGAAATTAACACTGATGGTCCTCAAATAGGCAATGCTTTTTCTGCTAGTAACATGTAAATACAACCTTTAGTTCTCACACTTTTCTGGAAAGCGTATTTTTTTCTTCTTTTTACCTCCATTGAGACTATTTTGTCTTTGTGCCTATATTTTAACCCTTAAATCAGTCTATTAGTCCATGTAGTACCTGCTCAGTTGTTTCCTATAGATCTTAATTCAATAGTTGGGCCCTGTATACTTAAAAATGTTTTCCTTATGTACTCTTTTCCATGCTGTCTCTTTTTAAAAGTAGTACAGGAAGTAATAAAGCATATCTAGTCTTAAGTTCTAAAACGGTTACAAGGTTATCTTGGAGGCTCATTGTACTTCTTACCAAATATGTTTTGCTCCTATAAAGCTATACAATATGGATGTCTAAAGCTATTTTCTGTTATTAATCCCAGTGTTGTGCTGCAAATTACTCAGCATTGTTGGGTAAATCAATATGATCTTTTTAAGAGCATTTGCTTTCATTGTAAACCTAATAAAAAGTGGTTTTTTACCCCCCTAAAGGAAACGAGGTATCAATTACTTCAACTTCGCCCTGCACAGAGAGCATCATGGATTGGTTATGCTATTGCTTACCACTTATTAGAAGATTATGAAATGGCAGCAAAGATTTTAGAAGAATTTAGGAAAACACAACAGGTAACAACCAGAAGTCAGACCTAGTAAACTGGGTCTAATTCTAACTATAAAGTGTGTGTACGTGTGTGTGTGTGTGTGTGTGTGTGTGTGTAAACTTGCAAACTTTTTATTTTGAAATAGTTTCAACCTTCAAGAAAAGTTGCAAGACTAGTACAAAGAACTCCATATAGGAGTTCAGTCACATTAACTGATTGTTAATACTTGACACATTTACTTTACAATTTTTATTATCTACTTATCTTTTTAAATTTTTTTCTTGAAACATTTGAGAGTAATGCAGACACCCTCATCTTCTACTCCTAAATCTGTCAGTGTGATATTTCCTAAGAATAACTCTATTGTTACTAACTCTGTACACAATACAATACAGATTATCAAAAATTAGGAAATTTAACATTGATAGACTATTATTATCTAATCCATAGCCCATATTCAAAATGTATTAATTGTCCTATTTATATCCTTTCTAAGATTTCCCCCCCATTACTGGAATCATACTTTGCATTTAGTTATCATTTCTTTCCAGTCTCATTTAATCTGGAAGCTTTGAAGACTTTATTTGTATTTCATGACATTGAAATTTTTGAAGAGTACAGCAGGTGCTTTTGTGGAATGTCCATCAATTTGGATTTCTTTGATGTTTCTTCATTATTAGATATAGTTAAGAATTTTTGGCAGGAAACTACAGGAGTTATGTTTAACCCTTCTAAGTTCATCACCTTGAGAAGCACATGAGGTCTGTTTGTTCTGTTTAATTACTTGGTTAGGGTGGTGTCTGCCAGGTTTCTTTGCTAAGAAATTGTTATTTTTTCCTCTTTATATTTAGTAAACAGTTTGAGATTTAATGAGCTCTGTTCTTCATCAAACTTACCACTAGTTTTAACATTCATCGATTGTGGTTCTTGCCCAAATCAGCTGTTCTATGATAGTTGCAAAGTGGTGATTCTCTAACTCTCTTATTTTTTCTAGATTTATTATTTGACATTCTACTGTTAAGTAAGAGCTTTCCTTTCTCCCTTGTTTACTTATTACATGTAAGGACTTAGGGACTCTTAACTTTTTTCAGTTAATAAGTTAATATTGTCATTTTTTACTTAGTTGTTCTCTAGACAAATATTTAAGAATTTTTAGAAAATGAGTTTTGTCAGTCAGTTATTATCCTTTGATTTCTTGTATGTATTTTGAGTGTTTAAACAGTTTTCTAATATGAAAACAAAATTCTTACTGTTAGTATTCCTTATATCCATATAGACATCCCCTGATAAAGTGGATTATGAATATAGTGAACTCCTTTTATATCAGAACCAAGTTCTTCGGGAAGCTGGTCTCTATAGAGAAGCCCTGGAACATCTTTGTACCTATGAGAAGCAGATTTGTGATAAACTTGCTGTAGAAGAAACCAAAGGTATTTTTTAAAATTTTTTTATTTTTATTTATTTACTTATTTATTTTAAAGATTTTATTTATTAAGAGAGCCTTTGTGTGCACAAGTGTCGGGGAGGGGCAGAGGGAGAAGCCGACTTCCCGCTGAGCAGGGAGCCTGATGTGGGGCTTTATGCCAGGACCCTGAGATCATAACCTAAGCCAAAGCCAAGAGCTGGACACTTAACTGACTGAGCCTCCCAGGTGCCCCAAAGGTATTTTTTTAAAAGGATATCATTTATTCTAGTATTTAGTTACAACAAAGAGCAAGACTAAAAAATCTAGTTGCTGTTAATTGAATATAATTCAGCTTTTTGGTGATAGAAAATCTGTTTCTTGCTTATACACTGAATAATTTGTAATGTTGGAAAATACACATTTAAACAATGCGTATTTATATAGGAAAGAATAACTGCAAAAAATTAGATCATTAAATGAAGTGACTCAAGATGTTTTTCTTTAAAATGTTTTTGGCCTGAAAATATTAATAGGGTTTTGTCAAAATACAGGAGGTAATTGCTTAATTTTATAAGACAGCAGTAAATTTCTTAGGAACAGCTTATTAGCAAAACTGAATGTTATTGACAGTAATATTTATTGATAATCAGTCTTTACTGAAATATAAAGGGCAATTATGAGGTCTTTCTAGTTTATCTGGATCTCTTTCTGTACATAGAAAGAGTATGAATTGAAACCAGAGATCTGGCTTTATTTGTGTGGATTGTGGTAAGAGGGGTCCATCTCTCAATAAAGATCTCCAATGCTGCCATTTATTAGAAGGCTGAGAAAAAGGAGTCTCAGTTTTAAAAGTTGAGGAACTGATTATGGAAAATGAAAGAAGAATAACAAGTAACTGAAAAACAGAAGTACTTTTCTAAGAATTACCATCTGAAATGTCTCTTTGCCTAGGTTAGTCCAGGGAACTGATGTTTGCTCGTTTCAGATTCCTTTGGCTCCTGTTGAAGTTGAACACTAAAAAAGATGCATCTGGCATCTATTTGCCAGATGCACTTTCAGCAGAGCATACTGCTACTGGCAAGAAAAGAAATGGGTCTCGACCTCTGCTGGAGCTCATTTGTGAACTATATAGATCCAGAAGAGCCGACTTTCATTTGAATTGATCATCCTGTAACACTCTATTAGTTATAAAAGGAGGGGATTTCTGACTTAAGGAAAGGTCACAAGATTGGAAAAAACTAGTTTGGGTTTCTTTATTGGCTACTATAACTAGCTGTATGACTAGTCAGAAGGCTTGGACCTTTGTTCCTTTATCAAAATACATGCTAGTTTTCAAAATACTCAAGTATATCATTTCATTTGATCCCTTTGATTACTATATTAGCAAGAAAGAATAACAGATCAAGTTAGGTGAAGATTCACAATTGATCAGTGGATTTTAGGAATTTGGAAGTCATTGGTGACCTTAACAAAAGCATTTTCTGAACATTTGGAAGGAGAGTGGTAAAAGCTCAAACAAATCAAGAAGAATAAATGATATTGGAAGTTGAGGAATTAAAGATAGCATGCATGAATGACTCATAAAAGTTTCGTTGGGATGCCTGGGTGGCTCAGTCTGTTAGACTGCTGCTTTCAGCTCAGGTCATGATCCCAGGGTCCTGGGATCGAGTCCCACATCGGGCTCCTTGCTCCGCGGGAAGCCTGCTTCTCCCTCTGCCTGCTCTGCCTGCTACTCCCCCTGCTTGTGCTCTTTCTCTCTCTCTCTCTCTGACAAATAAATAAAATCTTTAAAAAAAAAAAAAAAGGAGTTTTGTTGTCTAGGGAAACAGATAAGTGGGGTTGTGCTAGATGAAATGGAATACAGAATCAAAAGGCTTTTTTATAGTATGTGCTTGTGCTTATGCTTATGCACTGGAGAATGACCCAGTAGAGACAGAATATTTGATACAACAGAGATGTGATTTAGTGGATAAAGTGAAAGATTAGTTTTAGATAACAACATGAATAGTTCACAGTAGCAAGAGGGTAGAATATAGAGGCAAGTAGATACATAGATGTAGTGGATATTTGAGAGTTCTCTTCTAATTGCTTCCATGTTCTCAGTGAAATAGGAAACAGTTATCAGTTCATTCCAAAAAGTATGTATTGATACTTACAGTGAGTCAGGTGATGGGGACAGGGTATATAAAGAGAATAGAAAGGAACCAAGAGTAGTAGAACATTAATCTTTGGAAATTCCAGTAATAAAGGCATTGCTAGTGGTCTGAATAATTTGGAAACTTCTGGAGTGGATGAGAGGGCATAGTTAAGCAGAAAGTTTCATTGTTAATTCTTATACCACCAGTTCCTTCTACAAAGAAGAGGTGGAAGAAAATTAAGGAAAGGAAATGTTGGCTGGTTGTAGTGTAGGGGAGAAAAGTTGCAGGATTTTTTTGTTCTCAGTGAAGTAGGCTTTTGATTAGTAGAGAGCAGGTTTGTCAACCTTGGCACTGTTTTGGGACTGAGATGTTGGGGATGGAAGTTTCCTCTATGTTGTAGAATGCTAACAGCATCCCTAGCTTCTACTTATCATTATACCAGTAGCACTAACCCATCCCTTATTGTGATAACCAAAAAATGTCTCCGGATATTGAAAAAAGTGCTCTTGGCTGAGAGCCACTGATACAGATGTTAAGAAGATGGGCGTTTTAAGCCAAATTCCTTGGATTCAAATCCTGATTCCAACAATTAACTATCTGAAAGTCCCTCAGCAAGTTTGCTTAAGTTCTCTCTGCTTTAAAATGATGAAAATAATAGTGTTTTGAGAATTGAATTACTTAATGCATGTGAAACCTTTAAAAGTCACTGGCACACAGTAAATACTCAGTGTTCACTTTTATTATCTAATAAGAGCAGAGGGTGCAAGGGTGAAGTCGTGGTTTGAAAATAATACCTTTGGTGGTTGAAAGCCCCTTAAGGAGAAGGAAAAGTGTACCTGAGCAGTGTTTGAGGCTCATTTGAGTTTGGAGCTCATAGATTCCTTCCTAGTGAAACTGGTGTCTCTGTCCTTGCATCTAACGACTTGCTTCCTTTTGTGAGAAGGTGTGTAGCAAGCAAACATTTGGGATGATCCAGGCCTTGAAATTGGTAAATAAGGGAGCCTTAGGTTTTGAGGTGGATTTTGATTCTTGGGGCTCTTAATGTATTTAGGGATGAGATTGGCTGTGCAGCCCAGAAAAAACCAGCAATGAGTCTATGCGTCACTGAAGGCTCTGAAGAAAAGGGAATGGTTTTTCTCTAAGATTGAAGGCTAGGATTAGTGAGACAAGAATAAGCTACACAAGACGGTGAAGCTTAAAGCAAGATAGGTGCCCTATTTGGTAGTTGGCAGAGCTAGAAAAAGCAGGTTTTGAATGTGGTCATGACTGTGGTCTGCTCTAGCTGAATCCTTTTATAATTGATTTGGAGATCATAAGGTTAGAGTGTTGGATTGGGTCAGTAATTCAGATACGAAATTGTGTTATGTCAGGCATAATTAAGGAGTAGGTGGTGGCTTGGTAACTGTGTTTAGTGAATTTGGGAATAGCCTGGAGTTAGACAAATACCTGAATAAATTGAGGATGTGGAGAGGATGGCATTTCTACATAAGAACTTCAAAAAAAAGAGACAGTAACATGGTGGTCTTGTTGAAGGGTATTGGGAATTTGGGAGGATACCAAATCCACTTCCCAACATTGGAGAGGCTTTAAGAGAACGTTTAAGGAAAAGTTAAGGTTATAATCAGAAGATATTTAGTTAATTTAATTTGTTTTTCATCAGGGGAACTTCTGTTGCAGTTAGGTCGTTTGGAAGATGCAGCTGATGTTTATAGAGGATTACAAGAGAGAAATCCTGAAAACTGGGCCTATTACAAAGGTCTGGAAAAGGCACTCAAACCAGGTAGTGTTGTTTAAAACTTTTAAAGTTTAATTGCTCCTTTTGTTGATAAATATTTTATTAACTCATTGAAAAGCATAACTAGAAAAATAGTGGTTAAGAATTGGTTTCAAAATCTGAATACAAAAGTACAGTTGCAAACTTCCATTTAATATGGGAGATTGAGCATTTTCTGAAACCTGTCTTCTACACATTTATAGAAATAGTTGAGAAAAGAATTTCAAAAACAACCTTCAGAATTCACAAATGACATGGCAGCAACAAAAATTGAAAGGGAAATTCCTACTGACAGAAGTGTCTTCTTACTTACAGAAATGTACAACTTACAGAGATGTCTCCCTAAAGGAAAGAGGCAAGCTTAACTTCTGTGGCCACAGCAGCATGGCCTCCCAAGGGCACATGAATGTGGCCAAGCTGAAAGAGCAGTACTATTTCCTATGTGGGAAGAGGGACTAAATTTCCATCACTCAAATGAGCTTGAGTCGAGTCTCACCCCAACTCCCCTTCACCCTCTCCCATGAATGGGACCCACTTATGAGGACAGACCCAGAAACATGTCATCTACAAATAGGGTCCTTAGCCATGATGATGGGATTTGAGGCTGTCTCCCTCAGGACTGGAATTGAGCCATTACTGATACATTGATATATACAAGAGAAACCTTGTAACAGAATATTTTACTACTCTGGAACGCTATCACAGGAATGGTAATCATTAGTACACCAAAAGGGAGTAAATGGAGAAATCTAAGATAAAAAAGGGAATTGAAGCCATGAAATAAGAACTTTTGAGAAAGTACCAATTTGGAATCTAGGCAATAAGAAGCCTACTTATTGACCTAAAAATCTTGATAGATTGAATGGAAGAGAGTCTACAACTGAGGAGAAATTAGTGAACTGGAAGATTGAACTGAGGAGAGCTCAGGTGAGAGTAAAAGAAAATATAAAAGAAATGAGAAATGGAAGATGAGGGAATAGATCCAAAAGCTCTAAAATAAAGGATAGGTTGAAGAGAATAGTAGAGAAGCTATGGAAACATAATAAACCAGCCTTTCATAGAACTAAAGTAAACTGAGTCCTTAAATTCTAAAAGGTACCTAAAGCAGAGTGGATAAAGAAAATTATGTATTTCAGATGATTTAGGTATTTAAAATATGAAAATATTAGAAAAAATATTCTAAAATGATTGGTATATTTGGGTGGTTATTTGAAATTTTCTTTTCACCTTCAACTTTTCTGCTTAATAAGAATTTATATATACTTGGAGAAATTTATAATTTGTTAGAAAAACATACAAGTTATAATTATATATAAAAATAATTTTTCTTTGTTTGCAGCTAATATGTTAGAACGACTAAAAATTTATGAGGAAGCCTGGACTAAATATCCCAGGGGACTGGTGCCAAGAAGACTGCCATTGAACTTTTTATCTGGTGAGAGTAATTGCAAAGGAATGAAAATGATGTTGTGATTTACAGTTTGTTTTCTTGGTTTTAGATATATGAATGTGCATATTAGTATGTGTTTTAGAGTTGTCTGGGTAAATGCAAATCAACAGAATTTTTTTCTTCCAAGGTGAGAAGTTTAAAGAATGTTTGGATAAGTTTCTAAGGATGAATTTCAGCAAGGGTTGTCCACCAGTCTTCAATACTTTGAGGTCATTATACAAAGATAAAGAAAAGGTAAAGCAAAATATCATTTTTTTCCCCACTATCATTTCTTTGCTCAGTAATCATCGTATTATTGATTATCTGTGTACATGGTACACATTTGGTGAATCTGGTATCTATTTTCTTGTCTTGCAGTTTAAATGCTTCTGTTCCTCTTTATTTCCCTATTTTCTCTTTTATTTCTGCTGTTTACTTTGAGTCATTGTAGGTATGAAAAGTTGGTAAGGTAGTGATTTCTTCAATATTTTCTCTAATCCTTGTTCATGGTGAAAGTCAGAGGTGATTTTTTGAACTAAGGTTTAGCTTGGTAATCTTTCTCCTTTTTTATTTGGTGGGGGAAAAAATGCCATCAGCAGTTTGTTTGCTGTCCCAGTAAACTTACTTACTCTTTGAGCTATGTGTATAATAATGCTCAAATTGCTTATTAAGAGGGTGTTTTCATCTTAATTTAGATTATTTTGCTTGCAAGTACAGTGACATCAAGACATGTCGGTTGGATAAAAAGAAATCAGTTATAGTGAAGAATCAGAAAGATGGGACAAATTAAACATGCTAAACACTGTAACCTAAGGCACAGAAGGTGTGCTTCTTTTCCAGTCTTTTGTTGAGAGGCCCAAGGTACGGGCTTAATTGATGACTTTCACTCTTCTTTTAATTGTGTAAATCACATTCATAAAATTTGGTCTGTTGTGTTCAGTATCAGTATCGTGAGAACTGGATGCTTACGAAGCAGTCGTATTAATGATTTTCCCCTTTATGGTTGTATCCTTGAAACCCAAGTTTGTTAGAAGTATCTAATTTATCCTTGAGTCTTTCTGTGATATGCAGCTTAAAACAGTTTTTTCTTTTGTTCTCATTTATTAAGTTTGCCTAATATTGAATTAAATTCTGTAATGATAATAATAAATGCAACTGATTCAAACAGGTTTGGGAAAACAAAACTCTTAGTAAGCATGTAGCTCACCTTGTGGGAGCAGAAGAACATGGGCATACCAGAATAACTTAGCTGTGACCATTCAGTCCTCACAATTTTCTGGGTTAATGGAGAGAGCTGGTGTTACTCTGTTGAGTCGATTGAGGTCATTTAGGAGAGCTTCTATAGTAACAAATCCATTATAGATGGATTAAATGAAGAAGGGAATTAATAAATTAAAAGTATTTACAGATCTCTTGCAAAGCCAGGAGCAAGTGGTATAATCATGACTGAGGAGAAGCCAGAACCTGGACATCCACTCACTATCTGGATTTCAGAAACCCACCCACTCTTCTGTTTTTACTAATGCTTTTCCTTGGATTCTCAAATTGAGATTTGATGCTATTTGTCCTTTTGGAATTTCTCTTTTCACATAGTTTTTAATTCTTGATTCCTGAAGGGCAGATGTTAATTCTGGGTGTTATTTTTGTGAATTGAATTAAAAATGAACCGAGATAAGAGTCATCCACAGTGTTGCCTACAGTATTACCTCTTTTTATCCAACCTTTTCCTGATTTCTAGCTTGATGCATATTCCCTCCTTTCTAGCAGGGAAAGAAGTTGCCAGTAAGTTTTTAGAAAGTTCTTCCATCTTTTTTTTTTTTTTTTTAAGACTGTTTATTTGAAAGAGAGGGTGAGGGGAGAGGGCATGAGCAGGGGGAAGGGCAGGGGGAGAAGGACAAGCAGACTTGCCGGTGAGCGCAGGGCCTGATGTGGGGCTCAGTCCCAGAACCCTGAGATCATGACCTGAGCCAAAATTAGGAGTCGGGCATTTAACTGACTGAGCCACCCAGGCACCCCGATAGTTATATCTTAATACCTTCAAAAATGTATGGTTTACTTGCTCTTAAGTTTTTATCCATAGGTTAAGAGGTTTATAAAAGGGTGTGTATGTGAGTGTGTGCGTGCGTGCCTGTTTTTGGAATGTTGATGTAGCCCTTTAAAATAGTAAATAACATGTTTTGTACAAGAATGATAACTGCATGTATATATATTTTATTAAAGTATTCTTGTGTGTTTGTACTCTAGGTGGCAATCATAGAAGAATTAGTAGTAGGTTATGAAACCTCTTTAAAAAGCTGCCGGTTATTTAACCCTAATGGTAAGTGCTCAAGTTTTATGTTTTAAAAACATCTTGAAATTTTTAATGTATTATGAAATTCTTAATCAGAAGGTCAGTATTCATTATTTAGACAGTAAGCTTAGTATATTTAAACTTCTTTCTTTTTAAGATGGAGATGCATTAATTTGCACATTGTGTGAAAATACTTGGTTAAGAAGAGAATCATATTATCTTAATGGAAAAAAAATGTAAAATTTAAAACATCTATAAAACTAGATCTAATCATAGAATGATCCTCCATCATTTACCCATCATCCAGGTTTAATTTTAACTTATGGGAAAACATATTTCATCTATATTCTTACCTACTTCCCTCTTTTCCCATGTTACTCTGAAGCAAATCTCAAACCCAGTCACATCATTTTATCCATGACTATTTCGGAGGTCTGACGATCCTAACCATAGTATTATCATTACACTAAACGTTAATACTCTGTTAAGATCAAAGAAAAAAGTCCATGCTTAACATTTCCAGTTATCTTAGAAATGTCATTCCCCCTCCCCCTTTGGCTTTAAAGTTCGTTTAAATGAGGATCTATATGAAATCTGTACTTCAAGTTTGATATATCTCTACTCTCATAAAAAATCCATAGGTTTTCTATTTGCTTTTTTTCCTGCAGTTTATTTGTTTAAAAAATTAGGTTTTTTTCTTAAGTTTTTCCATAGTCCAGATTTTGCCGAATGGACTGTCATGGTGTTGCTTAACATGTTATTCCTCTGTCCTCTGAATTTGTTGTATATAGATTGGTAGTTGGATGTAGAGCTGTGCCGTCTAGTGTAATAGCTATTAGCCACATGTCACTATTAAAATTTTTTAAATTAAATAAAATTAAAAATTCAGTTCCTCAGTTACAGTAGCCACATCTCAGGTGCTGCTCAGTAACTATGTAAAGCCAGTTCCTACTACCATATTGGCCAGGGAAAATACAGAACATTTCCATATTTGCAGAAGCTTCTCATGGACAGGTCTGAGTAGAGGATTAATGAGATTCAGTTTTTTTTTGTTTTTTCTTTTTAAATATAGGGGTGAACAAGATTATTTCTTGAGGGGGTAGTATATTCTTCCATCAGGAGGCATTTAGTGTTTGTTTTGTATGTTAGCAACTGTCAGGAGTTACAAACCGGTGATAGTCTATCATTCATCTTCTATTATCTTATAAGAGAAATTTCCCTTCATCTGTTACCTGTTTATCCAGTATTTTGGTTTATATAGGAAAAGCAAGGTAAATGCTGCGTCTTTCCCCTTTATCTCCTACTTTTTGTTGTTGTCGTTTACCAGTTTTCAGAATAATGAATTCATTTAGTAGCATCCTTCAAAGATGCCAGTACACATTTTAAAGGTATTATGAATTCATGGGTTTAAACATACTTGATGTTTTAAATCATTGCAGTTTCAAATGGTTCCAGCCTTCACATACCATGGTGGTAGTAGTTGATAACTTTTTTGCAGTTTGGTATGACAAGATATTCCAGTTCATCTGGTACACTGCCCATAGCAGACCTGGAATCAATTGTTATTCCAAAGGAGCCCTGGTTCTTACGGTGGGAAAGCCCAGTATGGGACCTGGGGTGCTCATTGCTATTGGTTTGATCATTGTTTCTAGGTCTCAGATTAATTTTAATAATACTTTTTAGAAGGCGTTACCATGGTTTCATTGGTTAATCATCATGATGTTCCTTTGATTATCAGCATTTTCCTACATATTTTACAAATGTGGAAGAGGTTCAATGACATGCCCAAGAATATGCAGCACTTTAGTTGCAGATCTATCAGATCGGGAGTTGGTGAGTTCCACTCCTATTGTTTGTCCACTGAGCCATCCTGCTTTTACTAGGATAAAAATAAGCAATCTGTTGCTTTCTTTGAAAGCAAATTAACAGTTCTTAGATTTTAGATATTGGTATTAAAAAAAGTATTTTATAATGTGTGGGTTGTATATTTAACTTACACATTTTCTTCTGAGTGTATAAAAATTAAATTATGAACTAAAATATAGAGTAAGCATTTTTCCTTATCTCATTTTTTGGGTATAGTTTTTATTCAACCTAAATTACGCATCATTGCGTATCAGCATAATGTTAGAATATATTAATATAATCACCCAAAACTCAACCACATCAAAGTATATTTATGTATAGTTTAGTACATTAGCTGGAAACCCGATTAAGCAGTCAGGCGTTTTTTTGTTGTTGTTGTTTTTTGTTTTTTTTTTAACCTCACATTAATGGAAAATCAAAGTTTCTTCTGATACTTGTTTTGCCCCTCATAAATAACATCCTGATCTTTACAGTTTCATAGTACTAGCACAACTTGTCTCTCCCCTTCCCCGTTCCTTTCAGTTTCTTTTTTTAGGTAGTTTTTTATATCTTTGATCTCATTTATCTGCCATATTTATTACATAAAGTTTTTACTAAATTTACGGTATTGTGATAGGGGCTATAATGATACAGAACAGACAACATGGTCTTTTCCAAAGATCTTACAAATTTAAGGATGGTTTTATAGCTAGAAACATAAATAAATGGTTCAAACTACTTTTCCGTATTAATAAAGATAAAGCCGATTTGGAGGTGGGTACTCTTTTAATATATGTAATGACTAATCTCGGTTTATTTCCTCTCCCACCCACCTGCCCCACTCTTTAAAGATGATGGAAAAGAGGAACCACCAACCACATTACTTTGGGTCCAGTACTACTTGGCACAACATTATGACAAAATTGGTCAGCCATCGATTGCTCTGGAATACATAAATACCGCTATTGAAAGTACACCTACATTGATAGAACTCTTTCTTGTGAAAGCTAAAATCTATAAGGTAAAATCTCCCCTCCCTTTTTATAAAGTAATGAGTCTTAAAAACTTTCTATAATTTGTAGATTCTAAAAGCTGTAATAAAAATATATTTGATGGCTTGTAAAACCTGGAATAAGTATAGAACATTTCTGTCTGATTACTTTTAGATTTGTCATGGTCATGATAATTTACTCACTTTATATTTCTATATACACTCAGATGTACAAACATGCATGTAGTTATTCAGATATGTGGTTATTCATATTACATATTCTTGTATACATACACATGTCTGGTTATTTTCTTGGTTTTAAGTAGTAACGGTATAGATACTAGAAAGTAATCTGCTGCGACATGTTTGTTTCTATTAACATTAGAGTATGATCATGATCAGTATCTGGTAATCTTAGTGAAATGAAACTGAAGATTTTACTGTTTTACTTGTCTTCTTCTTGGTCTTACTTGAGAATCTCCAGTCATATGTTTTAGCATCATCTTAAAGTTGGCTCCTTTTTCTTAATGCAAATACAAATTAATAATAATAGATCTTAGGGAAGAGATTGTAAACTTAAAATTTATTTCCCAAAAACTAAGGAAATTAAGTATTATTTTGAAAGCACTTTTTTTTTTAAGATTTTATGTATTTGACAGAGAGAGAGAGAGATCACAAGTAGGCAGAGAGAGAGGGGGAACGGAAGCAGGCTTCCTGCTGAGCAGAGAGCCTGATGCAGGGCTTGATCTCAGGACCCTGAGATCATGACCTGAGCTGAAGGCAGAGGCTTTAAGCCACTGAGCCACCCAGGCGCCGTGAGAGCACTTTTCAAAGCCAGGTTAGGCTCATTACTTTTGTAGCTTTGACAAATGGACTAGTAATGTAAATTAAAATACATCGTGGAATGTTCAGTAATAGGCAGTAATGTTTCCATGGTTGCTTTAGGGTGAAAATTTGGTTGTATCTTTGCCTATTTTTTTTTTAACTTTTCAATATTGATCAATAATTTTTTTTAAAATAAGCATTTTTGTATGTTAACAGAACTTCCCTGATACTCAGCCATGATACCTTTTATGAACTTTATGTTGTTCTGACTTAAAGATCTTAATTATTTATTCTTAAATTCAGCTGTTGTTTTTGAGTATTCATTATGTGCCAGACACTGATAACAGGCAGTGAGGTATAATAGTAAACAATATTATTAAAACAAGTCTTTACTGTTAGAGAGCCTATATTCTACCTGGCCAGAAAAGTATCAAAATGTATGCATTACATTGATTAGAGTCTTAAGATCAGTCAGAAGAATATACCTTTTTTTCATTTGTGTTTTAGTTATTTATCAATAGGTAACCAATTACCTGCATAGTAAAATTAGCATACTGACTGGTTTATTTTACTTTTCTGTAAGCATGCTGGAAATATTAGAGAAGCTGCGAGGTGGATGGATGAGGCCCAGGCCTTGGACACAGCAGACAGATTTATCAATTCCAAGTGTGCAAAGTACATGCTAAAAGCCAATCTGATAAAAGAGGCTGAAGAAATGTGCTCAAAGTTTACAAGGGTTTGTATAGCTAATGTTCTCATGAATAGTTTATACTTGTATATTTTTCAAAAATTTTTTCTAGAATTTTTAGTATCAACGTAGGATTTTAAATTGCCATAAGAGAAACAAATTTTAATCAATATTAGTATAAAACATAACTTTCTTTGTAGTTGGTTGTACAATGGGTTTTTAAACTCTGATTTATATTGACGTTTGTTCAAATGAATTTTTTTTTTAGGGGTGAAAGGAGCTAATGTTAATTGTTTACTTGCTGTGTGCTAGTGTTCTCTTTGTTATGTTACTCTCCATCTCCAGTTATGTAGATCTTTTGATTATTTACAAAGGTACATTTTTTTCAGTGATTAGAAATATAATTTCAATTTCTTACACATAATAAGTGTTCCCTCTTATTCTGACAATGATTAAGAAGAGAAAGTGATTTTGAAAGAGTTCAAATCAATTGAATAGGTCACTTCTTAAATTCTATGGTGAAGCGGTGTATTTGGTAAGAAATGGTCTTATAATTTTTACATAGGAAGGAACATCAGCGGTAGAGAATTTGAATGAAATGCAGTGCATGTGGTTCCAGACAGAATGTGCCCAGGCTTATAAGGCAATGAATAAATTTGGTGAAGCACTTAAGAAGTGTCATGAGATTGAGAGAGTAAGTACCATGTATATATATGTGAGTTTCTCATTTTATTGTTATATGTTGAAGGTTTTGGACAACTGTAGTTTTTTCTTCTTTATAATTCACAGTAAGTAAGTGATTTCTAAATATCAGTGCTCACATTTTTACAGTTTTTTAGTGGAAGTGTTATGGACTACGTTTTCAGCAGACTTGCCCATTGTCTACTCTTTTGGGAAGAATTCATGTGAAAAACTTGATAGTAAGTTTGTAGCTTGGCTGTTTCTATTGATTTTTGAATGTTTCAAATTTCTGCTCCATCTTCAGTAATACAAAACTCATTAAGTTATCCTAGAAAGCTGTTTAAGGAGTTGATTGGTGATGCAATATATCCTGGATAGTCATAAGGTACAAGCTTTGAATCCTTTTTACAGTATTTCTGTAGCCTGTTTAATTCCTCATTTTCTGATACATAACATTGTTCTCTTAGTCCTCTTCTGATTTATTTCTATCACAAATGGTTAGTTTTCTTTTTTGTGTGTTTTTCACAGATAAAAATAATTTATATAATTTCATGCTGTTCTCTTATCAAGAGAACCCCAGAGCTTAGTTGAACTGTGTTCGGTTCTGGTTCCTTGATTTAATGCTAATTGATTTCTCTCCCACATACCAGCATAACAGTATGTAGGATTCAAATTTGTATTTTTAGAAAAATTACCAAATACTACATATAGTCTTTGCAGGTCATTCTAAATATAAAAACAGAATGTCTAATGTGTAAATGTACTACATCATTATGTATATTAATGAATTATGTTTGATTTGTCATGCTGGCTTTAAGTATGATTAAGGAAGGAATAAATACATGTATTTCAAATCTTGTGTTTCCTTTTCATTCAACAAATAATTCAGTGCTTGGTGTATGCCATATACAGTGCTGGGGGATGGCCAGTTGTATTTGCTTATTTGATATGGAAAGTCTTTGTGTGGGATGATTGTAATTTTTAATCTTTTTATTTTACTAATTTTTTCATGCACAGGAAACAAGTAATTCTGAGAGTTTGATTTCTGTAGTTTCCTTTGACATTGTTTTATTTCATGATAATAAAAAAAGATAATTTTGTTAGCATTTTATAGAAATCACTGACGACCAGTTTGACTTTCATACATACTGTATGAGGAAGATTACCCTTAGATCATATGTGGACTTATTAAAACTAGAAGATGTACTTCGACAGCATCCGTTTTACTTTAAAGCAGCAAGAATTGCTATAGAGATCTATTTGAAACTTCATGACAACCCCCTTACCGATGAGAATAAAGAACATGAAGCTGATACAGGTATAATATTCAAAACTTTCTCATTATTTGCTTTGTATGTGTCTCATTATGTGTCTTTGTATTTTTGTGTAGCATAAATTTTTCTTGAGATTTTTAGTAGGCACCTTGTGGGAAGATGTTATACATGCTTAAAAAATGATGATGGACATTTTGTGGATTTCCCTAAGCAATAAAAGAAAAATACTGTTTATACTTTCAAAAGCTAAGCAGGAATTTAATTTGTAACTGATGATTAGCTTTTAAGAAGTTGAATTTCATGAGTTTAACATTTAAAATCTGGTTTACCCTGTACTGTTACTACAGGGTAACAGTTGACTATCATTAGTGTCATTTACTTTTTTGCTAACATAAAAAATTACCCATGCTTTACATTTTGTAATTTTGGGGAAAATATCTGACTTATAATTCCTAGATTATTTAAAGATTTATTTATTTTAGAGAGAGGACGCATGTGGGCACACTCATCTGGGGGGTGGGGCAGAGGGAGAGAAAGTCCCAAGCAGACTCTGCGCTGAGTGTGGAGACTGATTCAGGGCTGGATCTCACATCCCCAAGATCATGACCCAGGCTTGAGAGTCAGACACTCATCTGGCTGTGCCATCCGGGTACTGCTATAATTCCTAGATTTTAAAGAATGAAACATCTGTATATGTTTTCATGTGGCCTTTGGCTTTCTTATGTAAATTGCCTATTTATGCCTTTTTCCCATTTTATTTTTCAACTTGGTTTGTAGAAGTTCTCTGCATGTTCAGGACTTTAATCTTTGTTTATGTATTGCAGAAATTTTCTTGTTTTACTTAGGTCTTAACTTTATGGTGGATATCTTTTATTATGGGAGAGTACTAAATTTTATGAGACAAATTTCTTTAGTCTTTTGTGGCTTCTAAGTCTTGCATAAAAAGACTTTTTTACTCAGAATTTAAAATATATTTTAGAAGGTATTTATCTTCTATGTTTCCTTACAGTATTCTGTTATGTTTACAGTCATCTGTAGTTGCTTTTTTTAAAGATTTATTTATTTACTTTGAGAAGGGGGGCGGGGAGAGAATCCCTAGCAGACATAGGGCTTCATCCCACAACCCTGAGATCATGACCCCAGCCAAAACCAAGAGTTGGATGTTCATCTGACTGTACCACCCAGGCACCCCTCATTGGAGTTAATTGTTATATAATGATGTGAAGTAGAAGGTAGCTTATACCCCCAAATAGACCGTTGACTGACTCAACAGTATTTATTGATATATTGTCATATTTCCCACTGATTTAAAGAGGGGCAACTGGCTGGCTCAGTTTATGGAGCATGCATCTCTCTCTCTCTCTCTCTCTCTCTCTCTCTCTCTCTCTCAAGATTTTATTTATTTATTTATTTATTTATTTATTTATTTATTTATTTATATGACAGATTACAAGTAGGCAGAGAGGCAGGTAGAGGGATAGAGAGAAGCAGGCTCCCTGCTGAGCAGAGAGCCCAATGCAGGGCCCGATCCCAGAACCCGGAGATCATGACCTGAGCTGAAGGCAGAGGCTTAACCCTCTGAGCCACCCAGGCGCCCCGAGCATGCAGCTCTTGATCTCTGGGTTGTGAGTTTGAGCCCCGCATTGGGTGTAGAGATTACTTAAAATCTTTAAAAATAAAAAAATAAAATGCCACTTTTATCATGAACTTCACATAAACTGTGAAGTACAGTGTGGTGGGTTGTGGGTGTCTGGTTCTCACATACATCCGAACTGCCCGGAAAGACATTAAACTGTGGCATTGACATCAGTATACAGGTTTCTATTATGATCTCTTTGTCTCTTCTTAAAATCTAATACTATGTCTTTAGACTTTTCTTGCTTTTATATGAACTTTCTTTTACATTTGAACTGTAGAATTAGCTTGTCTGTCAGAAAGTTTCTTTTGGAGTTTTTAATTTGAATTGCATTTAAGATACAGATTACCATTTGGGGTAGGGATATCTTAAATAATACCGCATGTTTGCGTACTAGAATGCGTTGTATCTCCTATTTGTGTTTTAGTGTAATTGTCATATAATTTTGATAAATTTACCGTTAGCATTATCTCTACATGTCATTTTTTTTCATTACAGTATTCTACATGAATATTATAGTTTTGTTGATATCTATTGAACTCTACTAGTAGGTTTAATAGTTTTTTCAGTTGATTTTTAAATAATTTTCTGTGCAAGCTATTTTATTAATCTGTAAACACGGGTAGTTTGTTTTCTTTCAGTATTTATACCTCTCTTTTTCATGCCTTGTCTTATTGGTGAAGCTTGCTAATTAGTGCTAATTAATGGAAACAGTAGTATGCTTGCTGCTTTTTTTATCTTTAGATTTAGTGTTTCTAATGGTCTGCCATAAAGCTTGCTATTTGTAGTAAATATCTGGTAATTACCCTTTGGTTGAGAAGTTGTTTTGTTTTTATCTTTTCAGTAAACTTAGAATCTTACTACTGTGGCCAAATTTCTTTTATTTTGCCTTCATATGTGAATGATTTGGCTGTATAGAGTAGTCTAGATTTAGATGTTATTTGCTGTGTATACATATATGTGCATGCATACACATACATGTACACAGTTGTTTTTTTTTTTTAAGATAGTGCAATATACCAGCATAGTATAATTGTTTTCTGGCTCCTCCTAAGTGAAAATTCTGAACCTTTATTATGTTCCCACAAGTAGTAGGTAATTTATGTAAAGTTGAGACCGTGCTTATCCATATAACTAGTGCTACATTAAGTGAAACAGGATTTGAACTCTTAGTTTCTGTATTAACTTTGATGTGGTTATTCCTTTCTCTGTTTTTGTATGGCAACTATGTTATTATGAGTTAGGTGAGTCCTTTCAAGGCAGTGGTTGAATATAGAATAAGATGACAAAATAGCCAGTAGGCTGGATCCTACTGCAGTTGGATTTGATAAATGAAGTTTTATTGGGACTTAGCTGAGACGATTTGTTTATGTATTATTTATGGCTAATTTTATGCTGTAACAGCTGAGTTTAGTTGCACCAGAGACCCATGGCTCACAGAGCTGAAAATATTTAGTATCTAGCCCATTATAGAAAAAGATTATTGACTCCTGGTGTATGTAGCATAGTGAAAAGAAAGAGCCCAGACTTTGGAGTCAGAGTGAAATGGATTTACATCCTTGTTCTGCCTTTTATTATTATTCTTGAGTTAATATTTTTCCTCTGATAACTCAAGTTTTCTCAAACATAAAATAATATTATACTCTAATCCATTATTGAGGATATTAAATAAAATATATGCCTGGTATCTAGAATGTAGTAAGGATGCAAGTGGTAGCGGTTATTTTACAAGTCATTAAAAGGTCAGAATTTTTGTGGTTATTCATTTATAAATGTCTTGTATTTCCAGAATGTAATTTTTGGTCCTTGTTTGAAATTTTCTTTTTTGGTAGTAAGGGCTTCTTTACTAGGGAAAAGAGAAACAGGTATGTACTTGTTTTTGATGGTTGTTGTCTATTGACACATAATAAATTTACCTAAATTTAGCAGCTTAAAACTATTTCCATAGTTTAGGAATTTAGAAGCATCTAGGTTGTTCCAGCTCAGGGTCTCTTATAAAGTTGTAGTTAAGTTGTTGGTGGGGGGTAAGGGGGCGCACCTGGATGGCTTAGTTGGATAACTGTCTGCCCCTTTGGCTCAGGTCATGATACCAGGGTCCTGGGATTGAGCCCCCCATCTGTCTCCTTGCTCAGCGGAGAGTCTGCTTCTCCCTTTCTCTCCCCCACTCCCCCTGCTGTGGGCTCGCTCTCTTTCTCTCTCTCTCAAATAAATAAAATCTTTAAGAAAAAAAGGTTAACTGAAAGCTTCACTAGGGCTAGAAGATCCATTTCCCAGATGGCTCTCACACATGGCTTTTGGTAGGTGACCTTAATAATGTTAGTTTCTCTAGAGGGTTTCTTTAGTTCCTCAAGGCATAGTAGCTAGCAATGAGAACAAGGAAGAAGCCACAACACTTGTATGTTTTGTTCTCTTGACACAACACCCCATCACTTCCTACATGTTTTATTTAATAGAAGTGAGTCACCAAGTATAACCTATATTTGAATGGGAGAAGAATCAAACAATTTGTAGACATATTTTTAACTGCCATGTTCTGTATTCTAGACACAAATTATTTACATTCTTCTTCTTCTCCTTTTTTTTTTTTTACGATTTTATTTGTTGGAGAGAGAGCACGCAAGAGCAAGAGCAGGGAGAAGCAGACTCCCCACTGAGCAGGGAGCCTGATGTGGTACTTGATCCCAGGATTCTGGGATTATGACCTGAGCCGAAGGCCGACGCTTAACGGACTGAGCCACCCAGGCGCCCTATTTATATTATTCTTACATGCAAAATACACTTGCCCCTTCCAGGGCCTTCCAAAGTGTCATTCCATTACAGCATTAACTCGAAGTCCAGAATGTTAGTTATGTATGTATATGAGGTGCTGGTGCTGATGAGATTTCTTGAATATGGTCCTTTAGTATAGCTGGTATAGCTCTTCAAGTGTAGTTCTTGATATGAAATCCTGTGCTCATGCTGTCTCTCATTGTCTTTCTCAAATAAAAAAATCTTTAAAAATCCTGTGCCGAGTACATGTCCAATATAAATTGATTGCAAAGGAATATTCTTGGTCAAAAGCGGTGGTGAAGGGGAAATGGAAGGTACACAGGAGTTACTGGTTATATCTGTTCTCAAGTCCAGTTGAGGATAGCAGTTCTTTGATTAGGACTGAAGATGTAGGACTAATTCTGAAATGGTTCCTGATTCTATGCTCTGGTTTCTTGGTTCCACCTTCTGCATCTTCTTTCCTTATTCTTAAAAGTTAGCATTTGTGGGGTCCCTGGCCAGCTCAATTGGAAGAGCTTGCAACTCTTGATCTTGGGGTAGGGGTTCAAGCCCCACTTTGGATATAGTGTGATTACTAAAAAAGTTAATTATATAAATTATAAAAAATAAATTATATAATTATATATTATATATAATTATATATAAAATTATTATTTTAGACAAGAGGTCTTGAGGGCAACTAGGGGGAAGAGATTCCTTACATATGGAGGAAGACCCATTAGAATAACGTCAGACCTGTCCTCAGAAACATGGCAAGCCAGAAAGGGCTGGCATGATATATTCAGGGCACTAAACGAGAAGAACATGCAGCCAAGAATTTGGCTTTATCCAGCAAGGCTGACATTCAAAATGGATGGAGAGATAAAGAGCTTCCAAGACCGGCAAGGATTAAAAGAGTATGTGACCACCAAGCCGGCACTCCAGGAAATATTAAAGGGGGTTCTATAAAAGTAAAAAACTCATGAGTGACTTAAAACAGAAATTTACAATCATAAAGAAACAAGGACTACACAGGCAACATGACTTATCTTTCAATAATCACTCTCAACGTGAACGGCCTAAATGCTCCCATAAAATGGCACAGGGTTGCAGAATGGATAAAACGACAGGACCCGTCCATATGCTGTCTACAAGAGACACATTTGGAGCCAAAAGATACATCCAGACTGAAAGTGAAAGGATGGATAACCATCCTTCATGCCAACAGGCCTCAAAAGAAAGCTGGGGTAGCGATTCTCATATCAGATAAATTAGATTTTAAGCTAAAGACTGTAGTTAGAGATACAGAAGGACACTACATCATTCTTAAAGGGTCTGTCCTCCAAGAAGATCTAACAATTGTAAACATTTATGCTCCCAATATAGGAGCAGCCAACTACATAAGTAAACAATCAAAATAAAGAGTCATATTGATATGAATACGTTAATAGTAGGAGATCTTAACAAGGATAGTAAGGAGATCTTACTCTCAGTAACAAACAGATCATCTAAACAGAAAATCAATAAAGAAACAAGAGCTTCAAATGACACATTGGACCGGATGGACCTCATAGATATATACAGAACATTCCACCCTAAAACAACAGAATACTCATTCTTCTCGAGCACACATGGAACTTTCTCGAGAGTAGACCACATACTGGGTCAGAGTTCAGGACTCAACCGATACCAAAGATAGAGATGATTCCCTGCATTTTCTCAGACCACAGTGCTTTGAAACTGGAACTCAACCACAAAAAAAAGTTTGGAAGGAATTCAAACACTTGGAGGCTAAAGACCAACCTGCTCAAGAATGCTGGGATCAATCAGAAAATCAAAGATGAACTTAAACAATTCATGGAGACAATGAGAATGAAGACATATCGATCCAAAACCAATGAGACATGGCAAAGGCAGTCCTAGGGGGAAATACATAGCCATCCAAGCCTCACTCAAAAAAATTGAAAAATCTCGAATACACCAGCTCTCTTTACACCTTAAGGAACTGGAAAATCAACAACAAATCAAGCCAACCCCACGCACAAGAAGGGAAATAATCAAGATTAGAGCAGAGATCAATGAGTTAGAAACTAGAGAAACAGTAGAACGCATCATTGAATCCGTAAGTTGGTTTTTTGAAAGAAACAATAAGATCGATAAGCCACTGGCCAAACTAATCCAAAAGAAAAGAGAGAGGACCCTAATTAACAAAATTATCAATGAAAGGGGAAAGATCATGACTAATCCAAAGGAAATAGAAGCAATCATCAAAAATTATTATTAACAGCTATATGCCAATAAGTTAAACAACCGAGAAGAAATGGATGCATTCCTGGAAACCCATAATCTTCCAAGACTGAAACAGGAAGAAATTGACAACCTGAATAGACCAATATCTAGTAATGAGATTGAAGCAGTGATAAAAAAACCTCCCAAAAGGGGTTCCTGGGTGACTCAGTGGGTTAAAGCCACTGCCTTCGGCTCAGGTCATGATCTCAGGGTCCTGGAATCTAGCCCTGCATCGGGCTCTCTGCTCAGCAGGGAGCTTGCTTCCCCCTCTCTCTCTGCCTGCCTCTCTGCCTACTTGTGTGATCTCTCTCTCTCTCTGTCGAATAAATAAATAAAGTCTTTAAAAAAAAAACTCCCAAAAAACAAGAGTCCAGGACCTGACGTATTCCCTGGGGAATTCTACCATTCAAGGATGAAATAATACCTATTCTCCTGAAACTGTTTCAAAAAATAGAAACAGAAAGAAACTTCCAGACTCTTTCTGTGAAGCCATCATTACCCTGATCCCCAAACCCATCAAAGACCCATCAAAAAGGAGAGTTTCCAAAAAAAAGAAAAAGAATTTCAGACCAATATCCCTGATGAATATGGATGCCAAGGTTCTCAACAAGATCCTAGCTAATAGGATCCCACAGCACATCGAAAAGATTATTCATCATGACCACGTGGGATTTATCCCTGGGATGCAAAGGTGGTTCAACATTGGCAAATCAATCAATGTGATAGAACAAATCAATAAGAGAAGAGAGAAGAACCACATGGTCCTCTCGGTTGATGGAGAAAAAGCATTTGACAAAATTCAGCATCCGTTCCTGATTAAAACTCTTCAAAGTATAGGGATAGAAGGAACATTCCTCAATATCATAAAGTCTATCTATGAAAACCCACAGCAAATATCATTCTCAACAGGGAAAAGCTGACAGCCTTCCCTTTGAGATCAGGAACACGACAAGGATGCCCACTCTCACCACTCTTGTTCAACATAGTACTAGAAGTCCTAGCGACAGCAATCAGACAACAAAAAGAAATAAAAGGTATTCAAATTGGCAATGAAGAAGTGAAACTCTCTCTCCTCGCAGATGACATGATACTTTCTATGGAAAACCCAAAAGACTCCCCCCTCAAACTACTAGACTCACAGCAATTCAGTAATGTGTCAGGATACAAAATCAGTGCACAGGAATCAGTTGCTTTCCTATACACTAACAATGAAAATATGGGAAGGGAAATTACAGAATCGATTCCATTTACTGTAGCACCAAGAACCATAAGATACCTGGGAATAAACCTAACCAAAGAAGTAAAGGATCTGTACTTGAGGAACTACAGAACGCCCATGAACAAAATTGAAGAAGACACAAAAAGGTGGAAAAGCATTCCATGCTCATGGATCGGAAGAATAAACTGTTAAAATGTCTATACTGCCCAGAGCAATCTATACTTTCAATGCCATCCCGATCAAAATTCCACCAGTTTTTTTCAAAGGTCTGGAACAAACAATCCTAAAATTTGTATGGAACCAGAAAAGACCCCAAATTGCTAAGGAAATGTTGAAAAAGAAAAAGCTGGGGGCATCACATTGCCTGATTTCAAGCTTTACTGCAAAGCTGTGATCACCAAGACAGCATGGTACTGACACAAAAACAGATGCATAGACCAGTGGAACAGAATAGAGAGCCCAGATATGAACCCACAACTCTGTGGTCAAATAATCTTTGACAAAACAGGCAAAAATAGTCAGTGGAAAAAAGTCTCTTCAATAAATGGTGCTGGGAAAATTGGACAGCTGTATGTAGAAGAATGAAACTTGACTATTCTCTTATACCATACAGGAAGATAAACTTGAAATGGATAAAAGACCTCAATGTGAGGCAGGAATCTATCAAAACCCTAGAGAAGAACATAGGCATAACCTCTTCGACATCAGCCACAGCAACTTCTTTCAGGACATGTCTCCAAAGGCAAAGGAAACAAAAGCAAAAATGAACTTTTGGGACTTCAGCAAGATAAAAAGCTTCTGCACAGTGAAGGAAACAGTCAACAAAACAAACAGGCAACCCACAGAATGGGAGAAGATATTCGCAAATGACACTACAGACCAAGGTCTGATATCTAAGATCTATAAAGAACTCCGCAAACTCAACACTCACAAAACAGATAATTACATCAAAAAATGGGTAGAAGACACGAACAGACACTTCTCCAAAGAAGACATACAAATGGCTACCAGACACATGAAAAAATGTTCATCATCTTTAGCCATCAGGGA